>CP136065.1:203294226-203680517 GCA_032622095.1 Siphonodentalium dalli | reverse complement strand
ACTCAAGTGTTGGAACAATGTTTAGATTTCGATGCAATCAGCACCTCTATGGTTTCCCCAAGATAATATACAGATCAGACAACTCAAATTTGTCACTGAAAAGATGGAAAATAGAATTGGATCTCATCCTCAAACAGCTGCTTATAAAGCTATTTCGAGACTGAATAATGATGGATTAAAAATTTATGAAATTATGTTTTCAGCAAAATATTGGCATCGGTTGAAAAATTTCACTGTGTATATAAATAGATATCTCTTTCCTATGATACATGTGAGTTTAAATTTTATCATAAAGTCAATGGTTCACTTTCCACTTGAACATGCTATTAAAGCATACAGTTATGCTGACTGGACAAATATATGAAAAACATTCTTCATTGTAGATAATAAATTTAATAATAACAGCAACCTTCATCCTTTGAGAATTTGCCAAATATATTCCATTGAGCAATTTCTGTCTGCATTTTTGCTGTATCTGTCTGCTTTTTTATTTGATTTATTTTGTATATATCCCAATCCTTATCAACTAATGTGATTTCTAGTTAGCTATACTGCTGGGTATTGATGGCATCATCTTAGAATGGACTAACCAACCCTGTACACTAGGAATCCTGCAAAATGTTGATTTGAAATTTAACATTGAATTATGGCACTATTATCGATATTGAATCAAATGTTGATCAGTCGCAGGACCCTGCTATATATACTCACAGGGCTCAATGACTCCTGAACAGTCTGTGGTGATACCTATTAAATGATGGTTTCAAATTACAGGATTCATATATCCTTCTCCAAGCTGAACGTGAACAAATTCACCATTATTTAAGTTGGCTCTACTGCCACTAGAAAAGTCATATGGAATTAAGAAATTATCCTTTGAATTAACCTTCAAATTGAAGTGCCTGGATAAAATGCATGTGTGTGCTAACAAAATCACAGATTCTTTCTGAACATAAGGTTACTCAACTGATACTGCATGAAGGTTACTCAACTGATACTGCATGAAGCCATGTTGTGAGGAGAGATTTAACTGATGTTATATTAATTGAAGTACAATCCAGACAGGCATTGGAAAGTTAATGGAATTTCATCGACTTGAGGTTACGTGTATGAACCACTACCTTCTGAATCAGAAAATGAACTTCACAGAACTTATTTGTCAGAGTATTGGAGACCAAAAGTTTAAAGATAAAATTCAGCATTCGTCAGAATTGATTTCGACCATTTGATTATTCAGCCACAACTAGTTCCATATTTGTTCCAGGGGACTGGAAAGAAACCAAGAACCGGTGTGTGGGGAGGCATAACTTCCAGAAGAGTGTACTTTTTAGTCAGAGGTATTGGTACAAATGGTCAAAATGCAAACTTTATGTAATCTAACAGAATTATTAGAGCATTTGCCAGGACCAAGCTCATATTAAACTACTAGAATAGATACATATTGTTCTTTTAGGACAATATATGACAATGTTATTTTTGATGATAACTGAGATATTTCTTCCCATTCCCCAAAGAATGAAAGAGCAGTGTGCCCCTTCCCCCCCCCCCCCCCCCCCCCCCCCCCGCCTTAATGAAGTGCAGAATGGACGATTATTCAAGAAAATAATTCACCTTTCCCATGCATAATTAACTAAAATTATCAAATGACAAAATGTGGATGAAACTGATAAAACAAGTGTGTGAATGGGTTTGTCGATATGACATGAGTGCCATGGCAGGAAGTATAGAACAAGAGGCAGAGTCATATCAACAAACCCATTCATGCACGAGTCATTTTATGTTTATTACACTCCACATGTCCAGTAATGCCCCAAAGTAATCAACCCCTTAACCACAGCAGAATTATGGGTAACTTTTCAGTGAGAGCTTTCTGATGAATGGCAACAAGCCATATTTCCGACTAAATCCTGAAAAGTTACCCATAATTCTGCTGTGGTTAAGGGGTTGATTACTTGGGGCATTACTGCACTAGAATCCATTTATTGAAGAAGAAAAAAAGACTTACAAGATTTATTCAGAAACAGGCAGGGCTTGTGTTATCATGTGTGATGATGCTTTTATTTTGAAGTACAGGTTTTATGGTCGAGGCGAATTGCCATTTACTTTGTGACATGATGACACAGCCGAAAACATCAGAACATTTCTATAATGTTTCTTATACGTTTATTACCACTGACTGTTCGCTCCAGTACCCGCCTAGTGTGGGTTCATTCACAAAACTGACTTGAAGGTCTTTGGGTCAAACCTGGTCAATTCTGGAGGATCCATATGCCTGAATTTAATCAGAAAGTAAATGGATAATAGAAAAAAATATAGATATTTATGGAATATGTTTTTCATGCACCTGTTTCTGCTCTATTTCCCATTCTCTGAGTCTGCTTTCTAAATTGAGTCAGTTTGCATCAAGACGACTCTGATATCATGTCTTTACAATGAATAACAAATGTCTATTGGGGCTAATCATGCTGGCAGTATACCTTGATAGTTCATCAGTGGACCAGATTATTAGTTATGTTTCATCACCTTCTATAACCAACACAGAAGAGGGATGGCAAACAATACTCCCAGGTGGATAATAACAGAGCATATTGTCTATGGAACGAGGATACGATCTCTTTTTTGGACCCGCTTTAACTGTTTGTATTTCTTGCTGAGATATATTTTGGTGTCTGCATGAATCATTGCTTGGTTTATACCAAGATTGGAGCGACTAAAAATTCCAACACTCCAATACAGAAGACACCGAGGTGACATGATAGAATGTTACAAAATCTTTAACGCATATGACCAAGAAGTTGCAGACATACTCACAAGGATTACTGACAAAAGAACTAGAGGACACAAAAACATAAAAGCAGAACTTTTAGATAGAGGCTTCAAGCGTGGTGCTCCAAACGAATGCGAGCTGCAAGATGTCTTTGATTGATTGTATCTACAGTAATTCCCTAAGTAATCGACACCTTAAACACAGCATAATTATGGGTAACTTTTCAGGATTTAGTCGGAAATATGGCCTGTTGCCATTCATTGGAAAGCTCTCCCCGAGAGCTTTCCGATGAATGGCAACAAGCCATATTTCCGTGCCATTCATTGGAAATCTCTCCCCGAGAGCTTTCCGATGAATGGCAACAAGCCATATTTCCGACTAAATCCTGAAAAGTTACCCATAATTCTGCTGTGGTTAAGAAGTCGTTTACTTAGGGGATTACTGTAGAGGCCTCAAGCATGGTGCTCCAAACGAATGCGAGCTGCAAAATTGATTGTATCTATTGTAATATTAAGTGCGAATCAAGTAGATATAAAGACCTAGAATGTAGCATGTGATTATTTTCAATGATTAAAATAACTGAAAATAAAAATAAAAAGGCGGTCATGAATAGCAGGGAACATTATTGAATGGCACAGAGTTATTTTATATGAAAAACAAATTCCAAATAAAATCAACATTAATTGATCAACGCGTTTCCGGACAGGGGTCTTCGATTCGTATTTATTATTTCATACCCAGGAAACTATATAGATCTTGTTGCAGAAGAGATAATCCACCTTTAAACCACATTTTTTTGTTATACAATAATGCCCTAAATAATCGACTCCTTAACCACAGCAGAATTATGGGTAATTTTTCAGGATTTAGTCGGAAATATGGCTTGTTGCCATTCATTGGAAAGCTCTCAGTGACTTCCGACTAATTCCTGAAAAATTACCCATAATTCTGCTGCAGTTAAGGAGTCAGTTATTTAGGGCATTACTGTTTCAATCAATTCACTTGATTGATTGCACCTGCGGTGAGAGCGAACATCAACAGACATCTTTGGAAATCTTGGCATCACACCATGTGCAATGATGCACGCAATAAATGAGACAAAATGTGTGTAAAGTATCACTATCACGGTGCAGTGGTTTGCACTGACTGGTTTTTGCAGTCTTGCACATGACGCCTTTATTCTTTTGATGTCTTCTGTGGTACCTATTTATTACATGATATTCTTTGACGCTCAGAAAACAACACCTTGCAGTTTTAAGCCTCACCTAATTGATACCTGAAAGAGGGCTGTTAGTTCATAGATATCTCTTTTCATATCACATCAGTTTTTTCTGACAGTTTTTTGGTCCATTCTTTTAACCCTTCCATGGCTGGAGCTTCCTGAATTTTTGCGATAACCCTATGCCAATGTATTCTAATATATGTGCCAGTCTCCTATAGGAGGGTATCACCCCCCTCCCCCCTGAATCCTGATTACCAGTTAATTTTGGGGGGTGAATCCTGAATACATGTTAAGAAATAATATGCGATAAATGACATACAAATTGACTGTTTTAATATCAGACAGATACAAGCAGAAGTTACATAGACACATTATGATCCATTATACCTGACATGATATTGGAGTAGAGTATTATGGGCGTTATGAGGCTGTTATGATACAATTAATGATACTTTATAAAATTATGATGGCATGGTGGTCGAATATGCCCAAGAAGCTATTCTACCCACTCATTCACACAGATAACTATCACAAAATATTATTTTGCACCATCAAAACCTGCATTCAAGATGTTTTGCTTGAACCCGAATACGAGTTAATTCTGGGGTATGAATCCCGTACGGCTTCAAAACACCCTGAATCCCGCGTACTGAAAGGGGGGGGGGGGGGGTGATACCCTCCTATAGGGAGCCTCGAGTATACAAGAGAATACATTAATGCTCTAATTAATCAGGATTTAGTCGGAAATATGGCTTGTTGCCATTCATCGGAAAGCTCTCGGGCATCTCCCCGAGAGCTTTCCAATGAATGGAAACAAGCCATATTTCCGACTAAATCCTGAAAAGTTACCCATAATTCTGCTGTGGTTAAGAGGTCGATTAATTAGAGCATTACTGTACATTGCCCTAACATTATTTACGTTGCCCTTGTAAGCCAGTGCATTCTCTTATATATGTGAGGCTCCCTATGGGAGACTTGCATATAAAAGAAAATGCACTGGCACCGGATCCGTAATGCTGCACCATCGCAGCTCCCGTCATGAAAGGGTTAAAGGGGGTTGTAGCTAAATTTAAAATATAGAACAAGCCATCTACTATATTCGACTGATTTTCGAGATTTGAATTGGTTTGAGATGAGTACCCCTGTGGCTCAGTATGTAAGATGCATAGCACAGTCAATAAAGCTATAATATAATAAGCCATCCATGGTGTCCAGTGATGGCAATGCAGGTAATAAAGCAAAAATTCTATGACAACCTTCAGACTGATAAGGAGCTCAACTCTCGGTGAAAGGGCTAGGGCATAGATACCATTATCACAGTCAGGGCTAGATGAGGTTGGTGCGGATTCAAACCCAAGCCATTTCGATCCATACATGACCATTTCGATAAGAACTGAGAACTTGTTACGCTCTCTGAAGCAAGCACATTTGAAGCAATTAGTGTGGATACTAGGGATGCAGACCAGACCGCAAAAAAAAACTGTCCGGTCCATGGTCCAAGGCCGGACCGCAGACTGGACCGGACGACCATCTTTGGACCGGTCTACCCATGGCCGTCCGGTACTGTACCGGTTCGCGAACTTGAATACATAGATGTATACCTAGCGTAAGTACTGGCCCTACTGGGGTTAACTGGTATGGAACTCCAAAGTTCCAATCACTGTCGTCAGCAACATCTAACGACAGTGAGTATGGCTTATGTCTTTTGATTCCACCAACTTCGGAGAATGCCCTGATTGTGCGTGCTTGAGTTAGTGACTGTCTATTTGGCAAATATTCACACGTAATTATTTTCAATCATGATGATGTCACACGGTACACATTCAATGACTTGAGTGTTGGCAGATACCAGATGGTTCCAGAATATGATGTCAACTAACCCTCATCTACATTTCAAATGTACTGAACATAGATCACGAATCGCGATATACTAGCCTATAGAGGAGCGGCCAAATCCAAAAAGGGCCTTAGTTTTCGAGATACCCCTACCCTCAGTAGAACAAGTTGAAACCAACTTTTTCTGGAAGGTAAACATATATAATTTATGAAAATGATTCTTGGCCTTACTGGAATTGGTGGCAGCTATGTATGGTAAGACTATTTGTGAAGGTACCCTACTGAAAAATTAGCCTGTTTTCAGCGGTTGACCAGCTATACACCATTGGTTAAAAGTTAATCACATCACCAAAAACAGAACGTTCTATTTGTTATTATGGGGTACATGGTGATACTAGATTGGAACGTTGTTATTTGATTCTGGTTTGTTTGAGATTTCACGACGTCATGGTGGAGAATGTAACATTCTGCGTAAAAAAATCATGACGATTCAGATAAACTATCGCCCGTCAACTCTATACAAAACTAACACGCTGGATTGAGCTTATCTTGTCATATATGTTTCGAAAGACTGGAGTATGTTCTACCGGGAGATACTAAATTTATTTTCCTGATCCTACAAATATTGCAATAATATGCAAAAAATTAACCCTCCCCCAATGTCATAAAATGCTAAGTATAGCCATCGTCGTGGATTAGATACCAGAATGATAGAATAGCGCGTAGTATTTCCTTTTATTTAGTGTAGAACACACATAACAAGTGTAAAATGCGAATTTCCAACCATATGCACTATTAGAAGAGTATCTAAATCCAAGATGGCGTCCAATATGGCATTCAGTTTTTATTTTAAGACTAAGTGAAGCGACATACGAAAAATCCAGAAAAGGAACGTCCCCAGTGGTCACAAACACAAACATCCACACAAATGGGCCGCTGGGGATTGTAGTACAGGCCAAAAAGAAATGAGCATACATTTTCGATTTCATTTGTGCTGAATACGATAAAGAAACAAAAGTTTGAAGTCACGCCCACTATTGCGCCATAATGGCGGCCAACATGGCAGTTAAGTTTAATGTCAACACTTTGTGAACAACTAATACGATATGCGGGCAAAGAACGTCTCATATGGTATTAATTATGCGATGTATTAGCTAGAATGTGTGTTTCCATTATTAAATGGCAATCAACAGATATGTTATCTTCATAAATATGAGCAACAGTTGCTTTTATCAATCATAAAAACTACATGGCTCTGATAGCCAACCATTCAATTAACGTTCAGTGACTAAAGGTCAAACATGACTCCAGTGACGACATGTTCATAGAAACATAGAGACAGATGGATATGAGAAATACATTTATAATTCCCACATTGTTGAATATGAGTCATACAATGTGAACCTATGCATTTACAGCAATGGACACTTGAGTATGGCATGTCCAGTTTTTCTTGAGAAACGCAAAGGACCCTACTGGGTGAACAAGAACACAACACTATATGCCAGTGATTTTGAGTTGATTACATCACTCTGATTTACACTCATTTACTTGTATCCCCCTAAAACACTAGATCAACGACGAAGGTGTTATGAATCCCGATCAGTAACACTGATATGAGGTCCATGTTAAGTGAAAATAACTTTCGAATATCTGTGCCAGTTTGGGGGTAGGTGGTTTATGTGTGGACTGAGTATATTGATTCCGCGGTAAGATCGGCGCTGTCTTTCCGCCACCCATAAGAATACAATGTATGTCGTGATATGGCCTAGTCGCCATAGACCAAACCATAAACACAATTTGAATATCTATATCAAGACTAATGACTAGTGTTTATTGTGAATTGCCTTATGCCTGTCACCATTTCAATTGTGTTTATATTTGCTACTAGCCTACAGTTTTTCATTACTTACCATTTTATCCATTTCAAATGCCACCTGACTCAAAAGAACCGTGGACAAAACAACTTTTTTTAGTGACATTCTGGTTTGCTAGTGAGTTGCGTGATTATGAATATAATCTAACGGCAATCATAAATGGAACACTAACGTGCATGTTCAGTGAGATTATCGCACTATCACCTATGTATCAATAAAATGTATTAGCATGAGAGATATTACTAGTCCGGACCCACGTCCCTAAGAACTAATAGAGATATGATATCCACCAGAGATATAGAAGATTCAATTTCATTAGTCTAGCCAGGGAACTCAATATCTTCTGTTTGTAACATATATGAATCCGATTGACATTCACAACAATTTAACTAACATATTAGTCGAGACTAAAATATCAATGAACGGAAAAACATGCACATCAAGCAACATATGGCGAGAACAACTTATATGCATAGGTATGCAGTGTTATTCTCTTATTTCACGCTGAGCCGAAACTCGGACGATAATATAAACCAGCAACATCTAGATCACTATAACGCATATTTATAACCTATTTTTACGCTGATTGCATTATATGGACATTGTGTTATGCCATTAAAGAGCATTTTGTGTGTGTGTGTGCGATGATGACTTCCGTGTTACGTTAATAGGTAGTTACTATGATGTGTGAACTTTGATTGCTCGTGGACTCATATCCCACTTTCCCAAAACCAGAGATCGATTAGATATCTTATTTGCTGTATTTCAAAATGTATGCCATTTTTGTCTTTTGCGTTACTGCATATAACAACAGTTAGTGATTCTGTTATTTAATGTTTCATTTGGCCAAAACTATTGCAAGGCTCTCTGAAAATGTTGGTGGAAATTCAAAATGACATGTTAAGGAGGACTGCTCATTCAAGACTATCACAATATATTAATAGTGATATGATAGTCATATGGTAGTATTGAACATTACAACATCACTTCGTATCGCATCGAGTGCATGATTATTTGTAACGGTTAATGACCATCCTCTATTATTTCCAGTTGTCTACATATTGTGATTGCTTACTTACTTAACGTCTCAAAATGACATAAAATTGTCAAACAATAGTCAAAATGCGCACTGGAGATCGATATACGATACACGATTCAGCAAATTAAACTATTTAAGTCATTCTCGGAATTTCGCTAAGTGTTTTTTATTTTGGTTGGTTTGTCTTTCTCCAAATATTTGATATAAAGTTCCTTATAATTGCTAAACAATACAACCTAAACATTCAACAAATGCAAATTTCCATCCAGTATTAATCCTTGCGTCATAGCTAAGGGTGTGACATTTGGAACGTGATGTAGGATACTACCAAACCAATGGCAACATGAAAGACACGGTTTACCCGCCCGTAGGGAGCTGGTCGACAGTTTATTAAGTTTATTTGAGACAGTCATGTCAAAGGTTTATCTGAAAAAAATGTTGTCTTAACACCATCACTCAAACACAACATTTCGACATCTAATATAAACACACACTCGAAACAATATATCACTTCAAACTGCCGATTGATACATTTTGACCGGCTTTCGTATTCATTGTTCGCAACGTGTTGACATTATAATTAGACGTCATGTTGGATTTTGGTTGTCTCCTAAGACCAGATGTGGATGCAAATTTGACATTTTATGTTTCTTCGTTGTATTCAACGCAAAGTAATTCCTAACGATTTGCTTAATTCTTTGCATTCTGGACTATAGTCACAAGTGCTGCCATTATGTGGACGTTTGTGACTGGGTGGTGGTTAAGTTTTTGTTTACTAATTCTCCAACTGATAAGATGGACTAATGGTGAAACTACTGTTCCATAAGAAATATCGTCTATGTAGTCACTTCAATGATATACAATGCCACAGGGGATGTCCCCTTTATAGTTCGTCCGTATGTCCATTCGCTAAGTGGTACAATTAAAATTGGACGCCATATTGGATGCCATCTTGTAGTTTCATTCTCTTCTAATAGTGAATATTGATGGAAATTCATACCTGTCACTTCGTATGTGTGTTCTACATTAAATAAAACAAAATACTGCGCATCATGCTATCATTCGTGGTTCCAATCCCAGGCGATAACTTTATTTCAAATTTTATGACATTGGATGGAGGGATAAATTTTTACCTATTATTTTACCAATTGAAAAGATGTATTAATGGTAAAATTAATGTTTGATATGAAATGTTATTCTATGTAGTCATTACAATAATATAGATTTTACCACTGGGGACGTTCCCTTTCTGGATTTTTCGTATGTCACTTAACAAAGTCTTAAAATAAAAACTGACCGCCATATTGGACGCCATCTTGGATTTTGATACTCTTCTAATAGTGAATATTGTTGGAAATTCGCATTTTACACTTGTTATGTGTGTTCTACACTAATTAAAATCAAATACTACGCACTATTCTATCATTCTGGGATCCAATCCACGACGATGGCTATACTCAGCATTTTATGACATTGGGGGAGGGTCAAGTTTTTGCCTATTATTGCAAGATTGGTAGGGACAGGATAATAAATTTAATATCTCCCGGTAGAACATATTCCAGTCTTTCGAAACATATATGACAAGATAAGCTCAATCCAGCGTGCTAGTTTTGTATAGAGTTGACGGGCGACAGTTTATCTGAATCGTCATGATTTTTTGATGCAGAACGTTACATTCTCTACCATGACGTCGTGAAATCTCAAACAAACCAGAAAAAATAAGAACGTTCCAATCTAGTATCACCATGTACCCAATAATAACAAATAGAATGTTCTGTTTGTGGTGATGTGCTTAACTTTTAACCAATTGTGTATAGCTGGTCAACCGCTGAAAACAGGCTAATTTTTCGGTAGGGTACCTTCACAAATAGTCTTACCATACATAGCTGCCACCAATTCCGGCAAGGCCAAGAATCATTTTCATAAATGATATGGATTTACCTTCCAGAAAAAGTTCGTTTCAACTTGTTCTACTGAGGGTAGGGGTATCTGACCACTTTTGGCATTTGGCCGCTCCTCTACTATAGTTGGAAATATCTAACTCCAAGTAACTACATCCAATACCGATACGGTGGTACATGTATATGCATGTCGGAAATTGACCAATCTATCTGGAATATGTCAGTTGGCAATGCTAAGAACAAAACATTATGAAATACTTGGGGAATTTGCACTCAACCCAATCATAGCATGTGAGGGATATCAGTAACATGAACTACAGGCTCTACACTGAGTCACAGTCACAAGTTTTAAGCACATTTATTCGTTTTCTAACTTCTAAACAATGATGCAGATAAGAAAATACACTATACATTTCCACGATGTCCATACAATGTATTAATATATGATATCCAGAGTTTATTACCAGCTTGCCCAGCAGTAAGTTGGCGCTTTCTGTAACACAAACGATTATACTAAAGTAAGATTTAACACATTTCCCTCCATTTAAGTTATTTTTTAATGATTGGACTGGACCACCTCTTCACTTGACCGGACCACCACAGTTTCGCAGTCATTGCTAGATGGGGTTGGCGTGGGTTAGAACCCCAACATGGGCGAAAATCGGGACCGATTTTCAAGTTTGATCTGAGTTGACAGACATCTCAATTTGCCATTCTGATCACATACATAACCATTTCATTAACAAATGAGAATTTTTTCACACTCACTGAAGCAATGAACACTCAGACTGAGTCTGTGCCTCCTTAAATATGATATATATAAATAAGCCGTCCATTCAGTGATGGCATAGCTGGTTATCTTTCCGATAAAGGACAAATTTATCATCAATCCAAAGGGAGGTAACTTGATTCCTGTATCTAGGTAAGTTTGTAACTTGCTTTTATTACAATCCTATGTGTGTACCTGCATTTCTTGAGTGATTATAAGCGATAATTTCAATAGTGAATTATGTCACTTTAACTAGCGCGTTATCAGAGCTACTATATAGTGTCTCTGGCGTTATGTATTCATATGTGCTATCAAAATTTATGCGTCATGGGTGTAATGGCAGTTTTATTCGGATTCCTGGACCAACACGCCCTCCATGTGTATATATTCTCTTCCTGTTAACCCTCTCATTACTAAATGGACTCTCCCATTATTTAAAGTTATAAAAGTACACATTGGCATTGTCTATTGTTCATTTGGAGGGGTGTTCAGATGAAATGAGGAGACGACAAACATACGAAAAGATAATACAAGTTCAGAATAATTCATATTCATTGGTGGGAATGTTTAGATAAAGTTAAACATGCTGCCTATGGTCGTTTGTTGAACTTATTATCTGAACATTTGGTAAGTGAACTTCTCTGCAATGAGTATTTGGAAAAAAATGGTTAAATTCAAGTATGAAACAAGCCTTGAAATAGGATGTCTGTCATTTGCAGAATGAGGTCCCCAGAGGGTGAATTTAGTGATGCTACCCCGCATAGTGGGCTAGCATCACCAAATTCACCCTCTGGGGACCTCATTCTGCTTACACCTCGTCAGAATGAGGTTCCCAGAGGGTGAATTTGGTGATGCTAGCCTGCTATGCGGGGTAGCATCACTAAATTCACCCTCTGGGGACCTCATTCTGCAAATGACAGACACACTATTTCAAGGCCTGGTATGAAATTAGATCAAGAAAAGATATTGTTTAAAACCACTGTGGGGCTTTTAGTGGTTTCAATGAAGTCATAAAAAACTTCATTATAAGATTATATACCACCTTCCAAGATATGACAAAGCAAGAGCAGCTTCCATCAAGATGGCTTTTATGATCTCATTAGAGATTCGGGGTGAAACTCCGGTGTAAACATATTACTCTTCACATTAGACCAATGCCCATGACCTTGAACCTTAATTTTGGTTCTTGAACATAAGTGGCTGCACTTGAGTATGGATTGTTGGTACATTAGCTGAAGAGTGGGATGGTATTACACAGAAATTGGCTGTCTTCATTGCCCTCAGAACAAAACACTTAATATCTGAATGTTCATTTTTATTCCCCTTTAAGAACAAAACACTTTGAAAATGAAAGTTGGCTGGCTGTTATGACATCAGAACAAAAACACTTGAATATAAGTTATTGTGGTGGATTGACGGTAAACATGTTGTGACATTGACGTCTTGAAATTTATGTTCAACCCAGTCACTTCGCAACGAGGTTGAACATAGGCTCCAAGCCGTCAATGTCACACCATGTTACCGACAAACCACCACAATAACATATACAGTAATGCTCTAAGTAAGCGACCTATTAACCACAGCAGAATTATGGTTAACTTTTCAGGATTTAGTCGGAAATATGGCTTGTTGCCATTCATCGGAAAGCTCTCGGGGAGATGCCCGAGAGCTTTCAGATGAATTATCCTTAACCACAGCATAATTATGGGTAATTTATCAGGATTTAGTCGGAAATATGGCTTGTTGCCATTCATCGGAAAGCCATATTTCCAACTAAATCCTGAAAAGTTACCCATAATTCTGCTGTGGTTAAGAAGTCGCTTACTTAGAGCATTACTGTATGTTCTGCCAACATTCCAGGTCATTCTTAGAAATTTGACATTTATTAAGAATGATCAAAAGAAAATGTCAAAATCTCCAATCGCTCTTGCCATAACGTTGTTCAATGTAAATGATGTTCTTTATGTTGACCGCTCTAGACTTCAACATGGGATATGTTGCGCAGCTCTGACCAATCAACGATGCAGTTTCTTACTGGAGGCTGAACATTGAATATTATGTGGTTATTACATCAATGTAATAAATCAGTACCTAGGTAATATATAGAGGATCTCTAATGAGCCACAACTCTATACAAAATTTATTAGATGAGAAATATTGTTCCATTTTAAATATGTCATTCATGTTGACAAAATTGTTCAACCACCCTTATCACCCATGTTTATCTCACAGTCAACACTAAATAATCTGACACAAATTGAATATCATAATTATATTCTAATTAACATAATAATAACATTGATCGATACCATTGCGCTAAGCTCTTGCATCACTGTGCATCAGAGGATAATGCACGTGTGTCTTACTAAAAAATATGAGGCCGCTGCCATGAGAGAGAGAGATATTACTGGGCATGGAACCTCCAGAAATCGCAAAGGTGTTAACCCTTTCATAACTGGAGCTTTCTGAAATTTTTGCGAAAACTCTGTGCCAATGCATTCTATTATATAATATGCAAGTCTCCCATAGGGAGCCTCGCATACATAAGAGCACGCATTGGCCAAACAATATTTACCTTGACCGAAGTGAGCCAGTTTGTTCTCTTATATATATGAGGCTCTCTATGGGAGACTCGCATATATAAGAGAATGCACTGTCACAGGATCTTTAATGCTGATACAGCACAGCTCCCATCATGAAAAGGTTAAGATTTCTTTTAAGCTCGATGTAAGAATATCCTCATCCATGTAAGGTACAGTAATGCCCTAAATAATCGACTCCTTGACCACAACAGAATTATGGGTAATTTTTCAGGATTTAGTCGGAAAAATGGCTTGTTGCCATTCATCGGAAAGCTCTCACTAAGAGCTTTCCGATGAATGGCAACAAGCCATATTTCCGACTAAATCCTGAAAAATTGCCCATAATTCTGCTGTGGTTGAGGAGTCGATTATTTATGGCATTACTGTATATTATATAATCCATGATTTCAAGACCATCGTGTCATCATTTAGTTCCTCATCAATAGTATCATGTGGCATTATGGCCAAATTTATGTGGCATCATGTCTAAATTTAGGTGCTGTTTTCACCATAGAATGTGGCATTCTGACCAAATTAAAATGTGGAGTCCCCCCCCCCCCCCCCACCAGTGTGGCTCCAACCACCTATGCTGCTTTTTAACATTTGCCTGACATTGCCCTATGAACAAATATGCTTTATTTTTGTCTATTAGAACTAAACACTTAATTAATCTGAAAATTGCTGAAGATTGTTTTTTATTCATTCTGTTTATTTATTCCTTGCTATATTGTAATACCATGTAGCATATGAGAAGCAATAGCATTGAATGATCTTTTTACTGGCAATAAGTGAAAGTCACATAAGCATTTATTGTTTTGGCTCTCTTTATGTATATTAGATATTAATTAGGTAAGTACCATGAGCTACATTGAGTCTTTGTATGTGATGTGATTGGGGCCCTCAAACTACAGTTATGTAAATACTGATTGAATATAGTATTTGGATTTTACAGAAATTGGCTGGCTTTTTTTAACAAGAAATTTAAGAAACTTTCGAGAGAAGATGAGGCCTAAGCAGAATGAGGTCCCTAGAGTGTGAATTTGGTGATGCTAGCCTTCTACTAAACTCAGGATTATTTATCAGAAGATCTTTAAAAAAGGGAGATTTTATTATGTTCTTCAGGTGGTCCATTTTAGCGATATTCTTCTTTGTTTATCTGGGTATTAAAGCCACAGTAGGTGGTATGCCACTTGCTGGTATGCACCTGGCAACAGCCCTGCCTAACCCTTGGAACAAACGTCGCACTACCGACGAATCGAATTCAATTATTTGAATTAGATTCGTTGGTAGTGCGACGTTTGTTGCAAATAAATGCGAGTAGACGCACTACCGTCGAAGAATCCATGTGGTCAACACGAATTTAATTGTTGATGCGTCTGAGATCCGTGTTTGAAACAAACGTCGCATCACCGTTGACTCTAATTTAATTCGGAGACATGCAAACGAGCTGCATAATGATATGCTAATGAGGGAATTCCAATTGAAACTGGAAAACACCAACGAGCATGACGTAATTTGGTGGTATTTGAATTCGAGTCGACGAAAGTGCGACGTTTGTTTCAAATTAAATGCGAGTAGACGCACTAAATAAATATTTATTCCGTTTGGATATACACGCTATACTGTGCACGGACGTGTGCAAATTTAACATCAACGATAGGTTGAAATTGTTCTTGTAATTTGATTTTCCAGCAATGAATTATTGGGGAATTTGTTGTTTTTAGACCAACATTTGCATATTTTCCTACTTTTGGTCCAACATTTTGACTGAAATGGCCTGTGTCCTGGTCCCTCATGACCCCCGTGGCCAGCCAAAAAAAATGCTAATTATTTTCCTATGCTTCTGTTCAAAATTATGAACTTAAATGGTCATCAGTTGGAAATTTTCCAACCTTCGTGGGGGTGTCAGGTTGGAAATTGTCAGCACTTGGAAAGCTCGAGGCCAGTCTAATGCTATATAGGTTTTAGCGGTTTTCATGTTCAAAGTTTTCTCCCGCTGTGCCAAACTATGATCGGATTTTCAGGTTCAGATCTCTGATTTTTCTTCTACTGGCAGAACCATGGTCCGCCCAGTGCATGATCACAAGTCTACTGATCCATTCAGAATAGGCTATTATCCAGGCATGTGAAGGAACAGCCAAGGGGGTGCAAATTGAATTACGCAAATTTATTAGCCCCCCCCCCAACCGAGACCCTATAGCCGTATGTCCCTGCCCGCCATGGTTATTTTACCACGTGGTTTTAGATAGGCATACTGACGCAATTTATAGTGATATAGCGCGGTGACCTCAACTTGCTATTAAATTGTTAAAATGGTACAACGTTTTCGTATAAAAATAAACTGGACCTGATTTCTTTCAGACAAGTTCAAAGCAAAATACCACCTAAAGAATCATGTCCGACCTAAAATATGTATCAAATACCTACGAAATAGCGATATAAAACCAATAATTTCCACTCCTCAGAATAGTAACATTAATTTCGTCGCTTGGAAGTCAAAAGCCACATTTTCTCACTAAATTTTACGTTTTAGAATTGATATAAAACTTCCAATTTTAGCCGTTTTGACGAAAACCCTTATGAACCCTTTATGCCATTTTAAGAAATCATTTAGATTCGTCTTGAATTAAATGCGAGGTTTGTTTCAACAGACGAATTATGAATTAAACTCGCGTCTAATTCTAATTGAATTAGAATTCCTCGGTAGTGCCATGTTTTGTTCCAAGGGTTACTGTGATTACCTGAGGAATAAATAGTTTTAAGGCCTCCTGAACTGAACCAGTGCTTTGCAATATCACTGACTGAACTGAGCACTTGATGAGCTGAGCAGCTCCCCCTGCTGTCTGCAGTAGATTATGCCAGGATTTCTGGGAGCCATAAAGATTGGAGCCATTTTAGTGGATCGTAAATCACATATCAGTTCCACTTCATGCAGTCATTATGGAGATACTGTGAAGCTATAAAATCAAACCACAAAGGGTCCTCTTTGATCATCCCAGATTTAAACTTTGTTTTATTTGGAGAAACACTTACAATTGAGTTTAATGTTCAGTAAAGCAGACCTGAAATATGTTGTTTTGTGCAGGTGTCTGTTTATTAATACATGGTTTGAACTGTTAATTACATATTTTGTTCTTATTTATCCCTTTCATTATGGGAGCTGTGCTGGTGCAGCATTAAAGATCATGTGCCAGTGCATTCTCTTATATATGTGAGTCTCCCATAGGGATCCTCGCATATATAAGAGAATACACTGGCTTACAACGTCAAGGTAAATATTGTTAGTCCAATGTATTTATTCTCTTATATTTGCGAGGCTCCCTATATATCGCATTTATATAAGAGAATACACTGGCTTACAACATCAAGTAACATATTGTTATGCCAATGTATTCTCTTATATATGCGAGGCTCCCTACGGGAGACTCACATGTATAAGAGAATACATTGACATAGGGTTTTCATCAAATTTCAGGAAGCTCCAGTCATAGAAAGGTTAAGTGAATAAAATTGGCAAGTGAGTTAAGCCAGGAACTTTGCTCACTGAAAAAAATGCAGCATTCAACTAATATTGGCAAATTTCAGCCGCACCAATGTCTAGACTGAACTACGCACAATTGTAAATATTTACTTCTTAATTCGGGACAAATTATTGTCAGTAAACAAATGGCAATGATTTGACCAATGGGAGTCGCTCTGTATAATTCATATGTATGAATGTTGTGTGCTGCCAATTTGAATATAAAATTTATGGAAGTAACTTATGTATTCTCCATTGCCATTCAATTACCCCAGCATATTAATGACGGTATTCAACAAATTTCAGAATTGTTTGACTTGAAGAATTGTCTTATTTAGATTCCAGCAACACATATTTTGTTTTCAGTCTACCATACACTGCCAAATAATTGGAGGAACAACAAACTCTGGGGGTCCTCTGGTAATTGACAGTTTTATGTCAGAGCCTGCTTCCATCCACATTAATTTTATTGCCTACACAGTGTAAATTGAGATAAAATGCTTGGTACTGTTACTGCCATAACAAACGAAACCAAATATAAAGGTAGGCATGGGATATTTCACCAGGCATTTGGTTGGAACCTTATCTATTTCTTTCAGTCCATGAATATATCTCTGATGTGAAGTTGCTTTTTTTTAATTTTATTTTGAAACAACTATAAGTTCCAGTATACAAGCATACAAAAGAAGAACTGTACATATATACACAGGAGTATTATACAGTAAGTACACATTTCTTTTACATGCAACTTGTTTCATTACACATATATAGGAGGTGCATGCTAAAGTTAAAATCCATTGAAATAATTACCCAGTCCCAGTTCATCAGGGCTCTAAATTTTACAATATGCCTATACATGATGGTTTTAAAGAATTTGCAGTATTCGTTACACATGGGAGTTGGGGATAACACAATCTCAATATGTGCTTCATATAACAGATCAAGAATTGAAATAATGTGTTTTATGTATGAAAGGATACTGTAACTTTATTACTGTTTATATAGTTAAATATCGTGATCATTGAATATAATTAATTCTGGGTATATAAATGTTCTGAGGGTTTCTTTTCTGATTTTTTTTAATGTTAAAGGAAACATTATTTGCTTTGTATGACCTTATATTTATAGTTTTGCTAATTTTTGTTCTTACATTTATTTACAGATACTACAGCGAAAAGAACCTGATTTCGAAATTCTTTGATTATTGACATCTATTCACATGGCTCGATCATCCTTAAAAATTCTTGAGTATTTGATCGAAGTGACTGACAACAGAGAACGGAGAAGCTAAATACTTGTTCATAAAAACTGTTTCAGGACTATATTTCACTACTGATGTGATATGTTCCATAACAAGGTCCAGAATAATTACTCCCATATATGGATGAGGTTAGTTATTAACCATACTTAACAGTCTTAACTATGCTAATACTATTAATATTGTAGTGATGAATGATCATCGATGTACACCCATTTCTATGATAATCTCTAGCAACCCCCTGGGGTTTTAATAAATGGAATGTCCGTACGGGCGCCCAAATGGGGGGGGGGGGGGCTGAACAATTTTGCCTTAATGGTTTTACCTGATACCGGTATAGTTATTGTTTGAACACAGTTTTAGTATTAAATCGGAATAAAATGAAGTAACACCATTTAAGACTCATTTGAGTTTTTTTTAATTAGTCTTATAATTAAATGGTGTTACTTCATTTTATTCCGATTTATTATTAACACAGACTCATACAGCATATATTTCAATAGTGTCTGAACAATTTTAGTATAATATACCTTGTATATACACAGAAATATAACACATTAGATTCAAATTAACCTAAAATATGCAAAATGCAGGCAGAAATTTTAAAAATGCTGTAAATTGTCATAATTTCTCAAAGAAATGCCTTGAATTTGCCCAAAAATTGCCCGAATTTGTTAAAGGGACATACAATCATTAATACTTTTGTAGAATGTAATATATATAATGGACCGATTTGGCGTATATTTGGTGTTAATGTTCTATACTGGATTACACACAGGGGCCCACATGCGTGTAACATGTATGTGTATTATATATATATAGATAGGGGACTATCAAGATATTTCGCCCTGTCTCAGGAAAGTCTGAATAAAAAAAAACTAAATGGAATTCCTGACAATATTGATTAGATCGCTTGCATTTTGATACATAATATATAGAAATAGAAAGAGTGGTCGCCGAGCTACATCCCGCCAAACACAAATTTTCCATCCCCAATATCTGGTTGAAATTTTATCTGGCCAGTGCATTCTCTGTATTCGGTCCCAGGCAAAAGTAATGTTGACCAGATTTTGGAGGGAATTTTGTGTTTGGCGGGCTGTAGCTTGGCGATCACTCGTTCGATTTTCATATATTTACAGGTTCATTGGAGCCGGTATACCGGTTTTGGGGACCAAAAAAATATATATATTATTTATATAATATTTTTTTATGTTAAGAATTATACTACTTAAAAAAAATACTACTCCATGCAGGACAGGAGTGAAGACTGCAAAACGTAAAAGCAAGAGGGTGTATTGTCACTTACTAGCTTGTCATTTACAGATTTATGCTTTCAATTATGTATCAAATTGATCGTTGGGCAATTCATGCAAGCGATTTAATCAATATTGTCAGGAATTTCATTTAGTTTTTTTTTATTCAGACTTTCCTGAGACAGAGTGAAATACGTTGATAGTCCCCTATCTATCTAATATATATTTTGGGACTTTTGTCTGTCTGTCTGTTTGCTATGGTCGGGAAAACTGCCAGACGTATTTTGACGAAAATTTTACATGTTACACGCATGTGGACCCATGTGGGATTACATGCGTCTGTCCGTCTGTCCTTTCACATCACGTCTGGCAACTCTGTCAAATACATAGTCCCCTTAATGACAAAAATGTGATTCTTTATTATTTTATTCACAGGTTATGATGGCCAAAAATCTAAAAGGATTTCCTGACATAGAATATTATAACATCGATGGAAAACATTTTATCACTGCTGACAATGTGTTCAAGTTCTTCGAGAAGCACAACAAGTGTGGCCTGGGATTTCGAAACCAAAGAAAGGACAATATATTGAGAGAGTTGAGGAAGTATGGTGTGCAACAGACAGACGATGTGACACATGTCCCATTTTGTTCGTTTCTTCAGTATGTTTTTCATCACCTCAATGACTTGGATGTGTGTTCGGAAATATGCAATGAAATCGTGGAATTACTATGCAAGTCTTCTGACAAAACATCGTCCGCGAAAAACATACCCGAAAACCCATGTGGTTCAAACTTGGAACTTTACCAAAGTCTTGTTCAAGTTGGATTATTTTCAGAATCTGTGGAAGTATACCTATTTTCAAAAATTCAATTGCCAACAGATCAGGTCATACCGACTTTACTTCAAGTGCATGCTCCCAATTTTAGTGCAAACGAATGGAACAAAATAAAGTACTTTGAATGGCACTTTTCAAGACAACCCAACATTTCATCAGCACTTCCATATGAGGAAATGACGTCTGCAAAATGGGAGTTTTTCAGAACTATATCTTCACAGTTTCAACCAACAACACAATTACAAGAGACTTGCCAATCAGAGATTCGATCTGTTTCAAATCGAAAGGATTTAGCAGACAAATTGGAGGGAATGACTGTAGGCGATGACATACTACATTTACCATCGGTAATCGAGAACGATGTAGCTCAAACATATAGAGCAATATTTCAGTCTTCACAAATTGACGTGCTCTGTGTTCCCTGCCACATCACTTGTTCACACAGCTTAGGTGTCCACCTGTATGTAGAGCTTTTATCTGGAGGCAGTCCGAACCATTTTCACGAAATCGGTGTTGTGCTATCGACTAGTGTGCAGCGTACCCATGGGATTTTAGTTAGTGAGGTACTGTTTTTGTCTCCGGGAACATTCAGAGAGTTTGAAAATCAACAGCTCAAAATTCGAGACATGGTTATCATGAAAGATCGACGGATAGGCATCCTAGGCGATTACCACCAGGACCCAGATATTGTTCCAGATCAGTCAAATACATGCAAAATTAATAACAAGAATTGCTGTACATCTTGTTTTGATTGCCACCAGGGTATTGATGGTGATGCAATAAGCTGGAAAAATATCGATGTCATCCGAGAGTGGTGTCTTACAGTTCCCATCCATATGCAGTTATTTCTCACAAATGCGTTTATAAACCGAGACAGCATGCGAAAGTCCGATAATCGTGAGGCATATCTTGAGAGAAAACTGACAAAGTTATATACAACAACAGAGATCCTAATGCAAATCTTAAATAAACAATACGATGGAATTTTCCAGGACCTAAACACAACTGATCTGTTCATTTGTTACAGTTCGCTATCTAATGTTTTCTCAGCAACATCACATATTGGTATGACAAAAAGTTTGAGTTATGCTGAGAAGTCATTTGAAGCTCTTTCGGAGCCTGATGTGTGTTATTTTCGGACCTTCTTGAAGAAATACCCACTGACGTATATTGGGCAAGGTGAAGAAGATCCAACAGAGCATCAAGTATGTCTGCAAGACTGCTATTTAGTCATGCTGATAGACAACCTAGTGAGACTGACATTTCATGATGATCCGACACCTGTTCAACTAATATCTAATAACACACAATTAGTAAGATTCGCGCATATTCAATAAACGTACATTCCGTTTCAATGGCCATATTTTCTTAATCAATAAAGATATTTCAATATCCAATAGTCTCCATTTTCAAACTAATAGTCGTTCTTGGATTCAATAAGAGACAATTCCGTTTTAATAGATATATTTTCTTAATCAATAGAATCTATTTCAAAACCAATAGCCGTTCCTGGATTCAACAAGAGACAAATCTACTATTTCCGGTCAAACCAATGAATAATAATTGAAGATTATTAACATCCGTTTACAAACCAATGATCATTTCTCGAATAAATAACTTCCGTTTACAAACCAATGATCAATTCTTAAACCAATGAACGCTAGGGTCGCCACCAAATTAACTTGTTGGAATCACCAAACTGCAAATTCCGTGACGTCAACATGGGATACCCCCCTGCCAAAAAAAAAATGCATGTTCTCAAACATTTTCGCGTCAGAAAGTGACCCTGAACATGAAAACTGCGATGATATACGGACTGTGGACTATATCCTGTACCTGTAGCAGATACCGAAGATCCAATTGAGAGTTTGTTTTTAATATTGTCATTATTATTGACCCAGAAGATCTGAATTAAGCAACCGAATTTGAGGACTGTAGTACAGTCTGTACTAGTATAAGTATAATAATGTATAGCATTTGTAAAGCGCCTTTCCCATGAGGCCCAAAGCGCTCAAAGTTTTACAATTATTACCCTGATGAGCCTGAACATTCAGTAACCATCTACTGCTCCCCGGGGACAGGGGGGGGTACAGCCGGGAGTATGCGAGGATACCATATGGCTAGCATACTGACAAGATCTTTCACTGCTCATTATCAGGTACCCTTGTAATGCATGGGTGGTGCAAAGCAGACACAGTACGAGCGACCTTGCTAAAGGGTCACAACTTGGCGCGAGATTCAAACAGTGTACAATCCAACAATTGCACATCGCTCAAGTCGGCCAAGCCACAAGTATGATGTTGATCAATTGATGTATCACTCATTCACTGTCAGTATTACTGTGATTATCACTGTTCCCAACTGACCTACATGTACCAGCTCAGAAACCAGATCATACAAAGCGTCACTCAATCACCATATCTTGGAGTCATGCTCTCAAACGATATGAAATGGTTGCCACAGATAGACAAGATCACGAAGAAGGCTAACAGCACGCTCGGATTCATCAGAAGAAACCTTAGGAAGGCACCATTCAAGAGTAAATGCGTAGCGTATGAGACACTCGTAATATCGTCGCTGGAATACGCAGCCGTCATGTGGGATCCTCACCAGCAGCAGAACATCGACACCCTGAAGAGAATACAGAGAGGAGCTGTACGGCTCATGACCGGCAATTACCAATCGAAGGACATGGCCAAACTGATGAATGACTGCGAGATAAGACCACTCGAAGAAAGAAGGAAAGACCAGAGGCTGGAGCTCTTTCACAAGATGGATAAGGGGCAGGTGTTGGCTGTAAACACTCAGTGCTTAATTAAACCAAAAAAGGTGGGCAGAAAAATCCGAGCCAAGAAATTTGCAGATTTCAGTGCCACAAATATAGTCTCAAAACAGGAATGTAATAATTCACTGTCCTACCGGTAAGAGCCCCTGGTGACAAACTCTGCTGAATACTCAAATTCATTCTTCCCACGGACAATTATTCAGTGGAACACTCTAAACGAGATGGACGCATGCGAAATTCAAAATAGAACAGCAGCGGACAACTCAACAGTCCCGCAAAGAACATAATTCTCTCTCTCCCGGTGTTCTACACATCCGCGAGGATCATACGCCGTACACCATCCAGATCCAGATGCAGCGATTGTCTGTCAAAATCCGGTGGAGAACTTAGGATGTGTTCGACAAGTACTAACAACAGCAGTATGAATATGATTATGTCAACAATAACAACAACAACATCTCTAACACCGTAAGATAATCGTTCGATCTACTGTGTAGTGCGTACTAGCACTGTACATTGCGACGACTTCTTCTGAAAACAACCATTGAGTGGAACCGCTTCAAACAGTCAGATGTTGATTCAGGCGATCGGTAATATTGAATGTCTGAAGGATTTATTAAATATGGATTCTATTTTCTAGACGTTTCATACGAGCGTCGTGGAATCGGATTCTGAACATTGCTGGAGTATTGATCAAGTAAACCTGACAGTGCGAAGAGCACTTCAGAACTCAATCATAAGCCAACTAGAACAGAGGTCATGTCAACTTACAGGTTGCATAATACATGCATATATTGTGACCACATAAATGATATACCGGTATACAACTGCAGTGACTTCTTCATTATTTCAGTATTTGATACCATAACCATGGTCATTCCATAGTAATCCATACCATAATTTTTGGTTTTACATAACGGTAGGGTACCGGATTATTTGGTTACTTTTTTTTTATTTCGTACTTTGTAGATAGGATTCTGAACATTGCTGGAGTATTGATCGAGTACACCACCTGACAGTGCTCAATCTCATAACTCAATCATAAGCCAACTAGAACAGAGGTCATGTCAACTTACAGGTTGCATTATACATGTATATATTGTGACCACATAAATGATATGCAATTACAGTGACTTCTTCATTATTTCAGTATTCGATACCATAACCATGGTCGTTCCATACCATATTGTTTGGTTGTTACATACCGGATTGTTTGGTTGCTTTTTTTTATTTCGTACTTTGTAGAAAATCATTTATTTGTTTCCATATGGCGTGACATACATGTAGTAACATGGTACGAAATGACCAATTGATTTCCTACATGGTATGAAACGACCAAACAATAAGGTATGAATCTACCAAAAATATGGTACGAAACTACCAAAAATATGGTACGAAATGACTTAAGATGATACCCATTTATATCTCCTCGACAAGGGGAACAACGAGACAGTGACCCTGTAGACTAGCAGCGCCAACATCGTTGGTTTGATATTAGGCCCTATATCACCCTGAGGTAACCTCATATCACAATCAGCCTTACGACGAAGGCTGATATGAGGCTACTGAAGACTGAAATCAGGCCTATAATATCAAACCAACCAAGTAATACCCTACATGTATCTATTAATTACGGTAGTTCGCCTCTTAGTAACAGTGTAATATTGACAACTTTTTCTAATGAGTGACATCACAAAAAATTGGTATCATTGCCTATTCTAATAGTGAAATAGAATTACACCATGTCAAAGCCATACCGTGTATTACTCAGATCGTGATGTCATAAAATCATACATGTATTACTCTTAATTAGTGATGTCGTAAAATGATATTACTCGATTTAGGGCAAATTGAAGTGATATTCAGCTAAGTACAAATGGAGTTTGATAACAAGCCATATCGTGCAAAAATGTCATATCTAATTAATAATTTTCGAACAAATTTTGGACCGATATACATTTACCCTGTAGCCATCTGTAGGAAACTTCCTTCCAAGGGGGTGCTGTCGGAACATACATGTATCAAGGTGGACCCCCTCCCCAATGGGAGACTCGTATCCATGCCCATTGGAAATAAATGATAATGTGCAATGGATGAATAGGTTGCTGGCATTTCATACCATGGAAGTTTGACATGGAGATGTTTCGCACCAGGGTTCTGGACATTTCATACAAGTTCCTGTATCATTTCAACAATTCGTACCTTTGAGTATACCGGTATTATTTTTTTTTTAAATGACATTAAAGGTACTCAGTCCGATTCGATGGTTCCCATATCATCATATTTCAACAACAACAACAACAACACCATTTTTTTAAATGCCACTTCGTTTACCAGAATCGATTAATGCCCCAAAAATAATGCTAACCAGTCAAATATAGTATACAATTGCCCAAAATCTGTTATCAATATTTTGTTCAATGAAATTTTGCGGATTTGTCAAATATCTGACACAACAAAAGCCACTTGCTTTTTGAGTTATCCATCTTCATCCGTCCTCTTTCGACTTTTTATTGGGCCACTAAACATTATCGATGGTAAAAAATAATAGATTTCAAAAATCAATATCTGATCATTCTCAGCTTTGATGGGTGGGTTCCTCAACTCAAATCACATATGTTTTACCCGAAGCCAAGGAAATAGTAATATTCAAGCGTTAATTCGGATTATGCATCTTTAACTTTGTCGCGACAATTTCGATTGGTTCATTTTGTTTCGAAAAAAAAAGAAAGAAATATGTTAACATGTAAATGTTGGGTTGTCATCATCACGAACGTTAAATCATGATCATGTTCACTCTCATTAAGTTAACACGATTAATATAATTTTTCACATGTACGAATGACCATTCATCATTTTTGGGAATCAATGAAACATACAAAATATGGTGTGAAATGACCAAAAACATGGTACGAAACAATTAAATGTGTCATTCAAATCAAGGGTACAAACTGGCCATAGTAGGAAAAGTCGTTTGAGCCATCCAACAGACCTGGGTGAATCGCTTGGGCGATCGGTTTTCCACAGTAAGGATGCATCTTGGAAGAGGGGAGTCAATCTAATTAACTGTTATCTATAACCAATACTTAAAAACAATAACAATTTATTCTGATTTCTTTTGAAACACACAGAATAATTATTTACTGAGAATATTCAATATAAACATATACAAATTCTCAAACAAAGGGAATTTCAATGTTCAAGAAATTTAGAGTCCCCTCTTTATACTTATGGGAGGCCCTTTTCACATTTATTATTTATTTGCGCTCAAGCACAAATATTAAGCTTAAACATAAGTCATTTGGGCTTAAGCGAATGTCATTTGCGCTTGAGCACAAATATGTGTCTATCAATTTGTTTGCGCTTAAGTGAAAATCATTTGAGCTTAAGTGTAAATGCTTTGCGCTTAAGCGCAAATACCTAACACTCCTTTACTTCCCTCTGATTGTGAATGATGGAGTCAATCTCATAGTATATTATTATGGGCCCATAGTAGTAGCCCATACAGACTCGAAAGTTGAAAAGTCAAAAGCATCTCTGTCTCTGGTGTCCCAAAAATTGGTGCCTCATTCCCAAAGCTCTAGTATATTTTATTAAAGGGACATCTCCTGCACAAATATATACCATTTCCATGGTCATAGAAGGGGAATTAGGGGTTACTGGTGGCTTGCTTCCCTCGTGGTGTACATGCACTTATTGAATAGAAATAGGGGAAAAACATATTTTCATATTATCAGCATCCCTGTCCCTAAAAATTTGTGCCTCCATCCCAGAGATCTATTACATTTTATAAAAGAGACATATCCTGTACAGATATATACCATTTCCATGGTCATAAAAGGTACTGGTATCTAGGGATCACTGGGGATTGCTTCCCTTGTATGATGTGCCTACAGGTATATAGACTTGAGTGCAAGCCTGCAAATAGCGTGTCTGTCATTTGTAGAATGAGGTCCCCAGAGGGTGAATTTAGTGACGCTACACTGCATAGTGGGCTAGCATCACTAAATTTACCCTCTGGGGGCCTCATTCTGCTTAGGGCCCTCAACTGCTATGGCAGTCCTAGGATAAGATTGAAGTTCCCCAGTTGAAGTTGGTGATGTTCACCCATTTGGAGCCTCGATTATGGATTTTATCTTCTGCAAATTGGGATATAGAAACTTCCAAGATGGGAAAACGTAACTAAAAACAAAGTTAATTTGATACCATAGTTACTTCCCAGAAAATGAGGCCTAAGCAGAATGAGGTCCCCAGAGGGTGAATTTAGTTATGCTTGCCCGCTATGCAGGGTAGCATCACTAAATTCACCCTCTGTGGACCTCATTCTGCAAATGACAGACACGCTATTTGCAGGCTTAAGTGCAAATGATTTGTGATTAAACGTAAAATATTTGCACTTAAGCGCAAAAATTCATAAGTAATTGTATGTCATAATTTGCAAAGTTCTGTCCAATTCTTGTTAAAATATGACTAGATTCATAACGGTGATATTTGGTTAAATTTCATACCGAGTTATGTATAATCGAATTATTGAGGGATCGCGGGAGGGACTTGGATCATACGAATGACATATATTCATTGCTCCAATTATCTCTTAACATGAGCAATACAAAATGAAGTCACATTTCCGAACCAGTTCCATACAACAGAACCTGATCTAGAAGATATTAGCGAAAAAACGTCAAATTCCCTCTTTCAGCTGTCACTTTAACGACCATCTTGGGCGGGGAGTTCCAATTTTACCCTTAAAATGTGGCATTATATCTCTCAGAGTCATACGAACTGAATATGCCTAATTTTAAATCGTATATTTCATGGTGAGATTAATTGCGACATTTATTAAATAATATAATCACGAAACCCCTTAAAAAGAGGGGTTAAAGTGAAATTTCAGCGTGGCTCCATATCTAATATTAAAGAAGATGTACATATGTGCAAAGTTTCATGCTTTAGTAACAATTTGAACAACTGCCTTGAAAATTTGACTTAATCTACTCCACTATATGTCCTATATATTATAGTGAATATTTATCGTCGTTTGATTTGCACCGAGTGAACTCATATTCCAAATCGTCACATCGACATGAAATTGGGAACTCCCATGTTTATTTCTATATTTCTGACGTCACGGATTTTGCGAACAAAATTGGTGGCCAGCGCCCCTAGCGTTAATTTACGAATTGCTTATAGGTTTGTGTTTTAATCATTAATTTCAAATGAGCTCATTGGTTTGACCTGAAATAGTTGATTCCGCTATTAGATATTAGTTTGATAACGATAATCATTGATCGTGGGAAATAGTATATTGGTTTAAAATATGTCTATTGATTATTAGTTTTACAATAAGGTCTATTAATTTTACAATAAGTTATTAGTTTTACAATAAGTTAATGACGGTTTTAGATATAGGTTTTACTATAAGTTATTAGTTTTACAATAAGGTCTATTAATTTTACAATAGGTTATTAGTTTTACAATAAGTTAATTACGGTTTTATTTATTAGTTTTACAATGAGTTATTAGTTTTACAATAAGGTCTATTAGTTTGATAACGATAATCACTGATCGTGAGAAATCGTCTATTTGTTTGAAATATGGCTATTGAAACGGAATGTACGTTTACTGAATATGATGAGCAAAGCTGTATTAATTGTTTGTTATTAGATATTAGTTGAACAATGAATACTTTTAAATTAAATTAGAATATTAATTTTGCATCGGTCAACGTTGATTGTGAATCTATATCTGTTAACACGTAATTGTCTCTTATTGAATCAAAGAACGACCATTGGTTTGAAAATGGAGACTATTGTTTTGAAATAGATTGTAGTTGTTTTTACAAACCACCATTAACTTTTATTTCGTGTAATTTCCGACCGAATGGCTGCCCATACGCATCTCCTAACAAAAATGTTGCATATTAAACGAGTTGAATGCCCATCAAAAATAATGTAAATTGTGGTAGTCCTGAAGATAGTGCCAGCTTGAATGAAGATAAATAAGTTTGTGTACTCTTTTACCCTTATATACCACATCCCTCCTGGTATGCCTTTAACCCTTTGAACTCTGGCTCCCCACAATGATCGACATCCTAACAGTGGGCTCCCAGTGCTATTTTGACTTATTGTAGACGTTGTTTAGGTGCATGGTGTTGGTTATATGTTCAAGTGATGTCACAAGTCTGAAACTTTACATGTACGTATGTTCCCCATGGACCACTGAGTATTTTAAGATCTGGTTACATGGTAATGATATTGAAAGTAAAATGAAATTATAGCTTTTATCATCGTAAATCAAGTCTTGGAAATGGCATTTTCGATGCAGTCAATACCATATTGTGAAATTTGGGATATATATCTGGCCAGAAGAGTGAACCTAACTTCTATTTAAGGCTAGCAACGGTTTCTAAGCAAATAACCAAAATAATCGAACGACACAATTGTCCTGTTCATTTAATTGTATTATGCCCCATTTTAGACAGTTCCAAGGTACAATCATGGTGATGGTAACATGTTCAAATGGTGCCACATGTCTGAAACTTTACAGGACCACTGAGTATTTGAAGATCGGGGTACTTTGCCATCGATCACTCCCTACTAAAAGTTTCTATGCAACTACCCAGAATTGAAATTAAAATGCAATTATAGCTTATATCGTCATAATTCCTCGTCGTAATTCTGAGCTAAGAAATTGTGTTTTCAATGCAGTCAGTACCTTATTGTGAAATTTGAGATAGATCTGGTCAGAAGCATGCAAGCCTGGATATAATATTTTTTTGAGTGTCTGACAAAATGACAGGCACCAAAGATTCGGCGTCTGACATTTGAAAAGTGTGTCTGTCATTTACCTGGTATCAATAAATAGCAGCAATTAGTAGTTTTTTTAGCCCATTCCAATGCACAAATTAGATTCATTGATGTACCATGTTATGAATTATGGTGTTTTACATCACTTTTAGCTGAAGCTCATATTATCATGTCATAATGTGACAGGGGTGCAAAGTCAGACAAGGCTGTCATTTACAGTATGTCTCTGCTGAATTCTTTTCCAGTTTCAAAAATACTATACGCCGTGCTTCCCCCAAGTAAACACGAGCACATCTTTCAAAACCCGGCGATTTAAAAACTACCCGGTATGATTTTTTTTCGGAATTTCTTCCGCTAAATCTCCAACTAACACCCTTAACTAGTGGAAATATTACACTTGTGCTGATTTAACTTGTGACATTTCCGTGTATCTTACGTCAAACGAGAAAAACACGACGAAGTGTATTTCTTGGTTGGAGTTTCCCCCAGTGGCAGTCATTTTTTCTGGGTTTTTCACGTTCTAAAAATAGAAAGTCGTAAATACTGCGGACGTGAAGGCAGCGATAATTCGCAGTTTGCGACCAATCATCAATCGCGGACAATTTAGGTTAGAGGTTGCATTAAAATTACATTTATAGGTCCTGTAATACCTGTATACGGAACGGATCATTAACATGTTTTCAGTAAAACGCGTTGTATTGGTGGGGGGATTTGATATTTATTGCACAGTAGTGGTAATTGAATGTCTTTGCCGCGGATAATACATCTACTTGTTGTTTTCCCCTTAATTATATATTTTTTGTGAAGATAATGGGCGCCGGACAAACTGACGGACGATAATAAGGCGGCGCCGGTCATCGGTGTATTTGGCTCGGTCGATGACCGTGTCCGACCTCTTATATCCAGGCTTGGTCAAAAGCCGAGAGTGAACCCAACTTTAATTGAAGTGTAGCATGGGTTGCTATATACCCCAAGAATTATTGATGAAATGACACCACTTCCCACTCCATTCAATTGTAGTATGTCCCATTTTAGACATTCATTTCCCTAGGCGCATGGTGATGGCTTGGTTCAGATTGTGCCACAAGCCTTTACAGAAAGCTCAATAATGCACGATTTGACACATGTGTGTAATGTGCATGCGCAAGTAGATCGGATTAGATGGTATTGTGACCATGCTACCCCTTTCCAAGGACTCCTCTGGTGCATTATCAAAATGTGCATGCTAATCGCCATAAAAGCGGCCACCCGGGTATATGAACATTATCTGGCTGGTGGCTTTTGTGGCCAGTTGGGTTTAAAGGGTTAAATGAATGCATGAGATATGAATGGATATAAAGCATGTTGTGACTATTGATAAGGCGACAGCAATTTAATTGCTTGGTTTACGAACATGCGTGGAAAAATTCCCTAGATGGAGGAGGGAAAAAAAAAAACATTAAAATCTTGGGCATATTGTTTGACGACTTTCCCCGCATGATCACTGGTGAACTAAACATCATTAATTCATTTAGATATCATTTATTAACTTCTCATAAAACATAGGCCTATTAACTTTGTCAACTTCAATGACAGCTAGTGTATTTTGCTTGGAACCCGGAGACAATGTGCATCGGAACATATCATTTGATAATTCGTGTCCAATGTCATTTTCAGCAGACGATGTTTTGGCTGATAGGCTTTTAATAACATATTCATCACCCACTTCCTTACTAAGGTCAGAAACCTTTGAATTTAAATCAACATTTATTAGTTTTTGAGATAAAACGTTACCGCTAACGGTAACAATTTTGACACTAATGTACATTCTTTCGATCAGCAGACATGCTTTCACAGTTTCAGTTTCGATTTCAGTAATTAACTACTGAAGTGAATTATTCCCCTTCGCACCATTCAAAAAGTAGGAATCCGGACTCCGCAGATGTCGCCATTTGCTACACGATACATAGAAAAAGTTGAACGTGCGCCGGAATGAGAATCCAATGCCATAATAAGTAACATATCTAACAGATAACTGTCGGGAATTACTAGAAATGCAATAGATCACGAATTTCGCGAGTATCAATTTTTTTTTTTTTTTTGCGATTTTCCTTTAAAAGTTGTCGGCGGGTTCGTAAACCAAGCAATTATATTGCTGTCACCTAATCATGAGATTGTGTTAGTTTTAATCGAGACCTGGATCGTTGCTATACTTTTAGATGTGCAGTTTAACCTTTCCATGACTGGAGCTTCCTGAAATTTTGTGAAAACCCTGTGCCAATGAATTCTCTTATCAATAAATTGAAAAACAAATACAACTGAGTGATAATCTACAAACATGTATATCCCACACATATACTGCTTAGAATATACGATTCCTGAGTATATATGTGGGGGGGGGTATGAATATTCCATATTTAGTGCAACAACTCATGTTTTCTTACCCTATGCTAGTGATGTTAGCCTGGATATGCCTGTAATTGAACTAGCATAGTCACAATTATCCCATCTTTAGAGTGTCGATCAACACCTTGTGTTTTGTCAGCCAAGGCTGGTGCATGGTGTCTGGGCACCAATCATTGAATTTGTATAATCTTCATCACTATTCCAATTGTTAATTGTAGATGTATCAGGCTTGATAAATACTCATGAATATTCATGAGTTTTGCATCAGGGTATCTGATGATAGGTTGCCCTATTAGCCGGACAGTTTGATTGGATATAAGCATATAAATCATGGAGGATGATTTGAGCCATGTGAATATTGTGACTGGCTGTGATAAGTATGGCTAGGAGACACATTTACAGAGCCATTAACTGACCATAACCCTCCATCACTCCCAGACAATTGTTTACAGAGATTAGCTTGTTATTGCTTCCAGTCATTCTCCCATTAAACTCTAACTAATAGAATTGACAAAACTTCCCAGAATGTTTATCTATCTGTTTCCACATTAAAGGAACAGGGGTCATTAGAACCTCAGATAGTGCCAGCATGAACCTTTAAATGCCTTAACCGCTTGGCTGCTATACTTCAGTACTGAGTAGGGACCTAAAATGCCATGCTGTGTGCTATACAGTAATGCCCTAAGTAATCGAATCCTTAACCACAGCAGAATTATGGGTAACTTTTCAGGATTTAGTTGGAAATATGGCTTGTTGCCATTCAATGGAAAGCTCTCAGTCTGCTGTGATTAAGGAGTCGATTATTTAGGGCATTACTGTACGTCTGTACTGAGCACGGACCTACTTCCTCATACTAGCAGGCGGTCACCATTCATAAGCGGAACTAAGAAATTAGTGCAACTGGACCAGTGTATCTCAACATTTCAATCAATGTATGGTGTTCTAGGATTAGTAATGATAGTAGACTGTGCATGAAGTCATTTGAATGGGTTTCACGACATTCCCATTATATTTTTCCACTACAAAATGGGCAGAATTGAGAGCTCTCCGATGAATGGCAAGAAGCCATATTTCCGACTAAATTCTGAAACATCACCCATAATTTTAACATCAACATCCCAGCACACGACATCATGACGTCATTCAGCAGTGGAGAGGTTATGTATTTAAGTATACATAATATGGGAGGGGGATATAACAACTGTGGAATGTGGAATACATCTCCCCTCCACTCATGAACCAAGTGTCTTAACCCTGTCATGGGGGAAGCATTAAAGATCCTGTGCATATATAAGAGAATGCATTGGCACACATTCATATTACACACATTCTACAGGTACCCCATCCCAATGTGTGCAACAATTATTACCCCGATGAGCCTGAACACTCAGTAACCATCAATTGCTGCCCGGGAACAGGGGGAAGTACATGCAGCCACATACTGACAATACCTTTCACTGCTCATAATCAGGTACCGGCCCTTTTCAACGCATGTGTGGTGCAAAACAGACACAGTATGAGCGACCTTGCTCAAGGGTCACAACTTGGCACGAAATATGAACAGCGTACAATCTGACAATTGCACACCGATCAATTTGGCCATTCATTGGAAATGGCAACAAGCCATATTTCCGACTAAATCCTGAGAAATTCCCCATAATTCTGCTGTGGTTAAGGAGTCGATTATTTAGGGTGTTACTGTATGTTTCTGGAGAGACTTTGATTTGGCTTTTAACCCAGCTTGTGGTTATACGTAAAATGGACTACCTAATAACAATGACTTGAGTACAAAGGTAAGTGCACAGCAACTAGAATGCATTAGCCAGGTGTAATGGTCGAGGGTACCCATCCCAGTACAATCACACAGCAGGTGCAACATGTTTATCCCTGCACTGTGTTTATATTCAGTTACAATGATTAGAAAATAATTATATTGTCGCTAACAATAAACTTTGTAGTTATTTAAATGATTATATAATCAATTAAATCAGTAAATGCATAGTGACGCTTGGAACACACTGCTTACATAATGCGAGGATGGCATGCATCTTTTATGACATTTTTATGCGTTTCTTGATTGGAACTAAATGTTGAATGCTAAACTGGGATCGTGACAGATGCTTCAAGAATAGCACCATCATTTGGATGGGCAGTATCAGACATACAAAATTTTTTATTCCTGAGGTGTGGTGAAGATAACGAATTTTCTCTTAGAATAATTTGGTTAGCAGATTCCTTCCTGTGATAATTGGTTTGGTCAAAATAAAAAATAACATTTTCTGAAAACTGACAACAGTAGAATATGTCTTCAAACTACAGTAATGACCTAAGTAATCGACCCCTTAACCACAGCAGAATTATGGGTAACTTTTCAGGATTTAGTCGGAAATATGGCTTGTTGCCATTCATCGGAAAGCTCTCCTTGTTGCCATATTTCCGACTAAATCCTGAAAAGTTACCCATAATTCTGCTGTGGTTAAGGAGTCGATTACTTAGGGCATTACTGTAACTTGTCAGTTATAACTGCATAACCTGATACGTAACAAATAGATATTTAATGATTTTGACTGAGGCGACTAATCATCTATCAGCGGAGAGACATGGTCATATGGAACTTACTATCAGCCGAGAGACATGGTCATATGGAACTTACTCTGAACGGCCGAGAGACATGGTCATATGGAACTTACTCTGACAGCCGAGAGACATGGTCATATGGAACTTACTCTGAACGGCCGAGACACATGGTCATATGGAACTTACTCTGAACGGCCGAGAGACATGGTCATATGGAACTTACTCTGAACGGCACTCAGCCGAGAGACATGGTCATATGGAACTTACTCTGAACGGCCGAGAGACATGGTCATATGGAACTTACTCTGAACGGCCGAGAGACATGGTCATATGGAACTTACTCTGAACGGCCGAGAGACATGGTCATATGGAACTTACTCTGAACGGCCGAGAGACATGGTCATATGGAACTTACTCTGAACGGCCGAGACACATGGTCATATGGAACTTACTCTGAACGGCCGAGAGACATGGTCATATGGAACTTACTCTGAACGGCCGAGACACATGGTCATATGGAACTTACTCTGAACGGCCGAGAGACATGGTCATATGGAACTTACTCTGACAGCCGAGAGACATGGTCATATGGAACTTACTCTGAACGGCCGAGAGACATGGTCATATGGAACTTACTCTGACAGCCGAGAGACATGGTCATATGGAACTTACTCTGACAGCCGAGAGACATGGTCATATGGAACTTACTCTGAACGGCCGAGAGACATGGTCATATGGAACTTACTCTGACAGCCGAGAGACATGGTCATATGGAACTTACTCTGAACGGCCGAGAGACATGGTCATATGGAACTTACTCTGAACGAGAGACATGGTCATATGGAACTTACTCTGACAGCCGAGAGACATGGTCATATGGAACTTACTCTGAACGGCCGAGAGACATGGTCATATGGAACTTACTCTGAACGGCCGAGAGACATGGTCATATGGAACTTACTCTGACAGCCGAGAGACATGGTCATATGGAACTTACTCTGAACGGCCGAGAGACATGGTCATATGGAACTTACTCTGAACGGCCGAGAGACATGGTCATATGGAACTTACTCTGAACGGCCGAGAGACATGGTCATATGGAACTTACTCTGAACGGCCGAGAGACATGGTCATATGGAACTTACTCTGAACGGCCGAGAGACATGGTCATATGGAACTTACTCTGAACGAGAGACATGGTCATATGGAACTTACTCTGAACGGCCGAGGGACATGGTCATATGGAACTTACTCTGAACGGCCGAGAGACATGGTCATATGGAACTTACTCTGAACGGCCGAGAGACATGGTCATATGGAACTTACTCTGAACGGCCGAGAGACATGGTCATATGGAACTTACTCTGAACGGCCGAGAGACATGGTCATATGGAACTTACTCTGAACGGCCGAGAGACATGGTCATATGGAACTTACTCTGAACGGCCGAGAGACATGGTCATATGGAACTTACTCTGAACGGCCGAGACACATGGTCATATGGAACTTACTCTGAACGGCCGAGAGACATGGTCATATGGAACTTACTCTGAACGGCCGAGACACATGGTCATATGGAACTTACTCTGAACGGCCGAGAGACATGGTCATATGGAACTTACTCTGAACGGCCGAGACACATGGTCATATGGAACTTACTCTGAACGGCCGAGAGACATGGTCATATGGAACTTACTCTGAACGGCCGAGACACATGGTCATATGGAACTTACTCTGAACGGCCGAGAGACATGGTCATATGGAACTTACTCTGACAGCCGAGAGACATGGTCATATGGAACTTACTCTGAACGGCCGAGAGACATGGTCATATGGAACTTACTCTGACAGCCGAGAGACATGGTCATATGGAACTTACTCTGACAGCCGAGAGACATGGTCATATGGAACTTACTCTGAACGGCCGAGAGACATGGTCATATGGAACTTACTCTGACAGCCGAGAGACATGGTCATATGGAACTTACTCTGAACGGCCGAGAGACATGGTCATATGGAACTTACTCTGAACGGCCGAGAGACATGGTCATATGGAACTTACTCTGAACGGCCGAGAGACATGGTCATATGGAACTTACTCTGAACGGCCGAGAGACATGGTCATATGGAACTTACTCTGAACGGCCGAGAGACATGGTCATATGGAACTTACTCTGAACGGCCGAGACACATGGTCATATGGAACTTACTCTGAACGGCCGAGAGACATGGTCATATGGAACTTACTCTGAACGGCCGAGACACATGGTCATATGGAACTTACTCTGAACGGCCGAGAGACATGGTCATATGGAACTTACTCTGACAGCCGAGAGACATGGTCATATGGAACTTACTCTGAACGGCCGAGAGACATGGTCATATGGAACTTACTCTGACAGCCGAGAGACATGGTCATATGGAACTTACTCTGAACGGCACAATGATATCATTCTCACAGCCGAGAGACATGGTCATATGGAACTTACTCTGAACGGCCGAGAGACATGGTCATATGGAACTTACTCTGAACGGCCGAGAGACATGGTCATATGGAACTTACTCTGAACGGCCGAGAGACATGGTCATATGGAACTTACTCTGAACGGCCGAGAGACATGGTCATATGGAACTTACTCTGAACGGCCGAGAGACATGGTCATATGGAACTTACTCTGAACGGCCGAGAGACATGGTCATATGGAACTTACTCTGAACGGCCGAGACACATGGTCATATGGAACTTACTCTGAACGGCCGAGAGACATGGTCATATGGAACTTACTCTGAACGGCCGAGACACATGGTCATATGGAACTTACTCTGAACGGCCGAGAGACATGGTCATATGGAACTTACTCTGACAGCCGAGAGACATGGTCATATGGAACTTACTCTGAACGGCCGAGAGACATGGTCATATGGAACTTACTCTGACAGCCGAGAGACATGGTCATATGGAACTTACTCTGACAGCCGAGAGACATGGTCATATGGAACTTACTCTGAACGGCCGAGAGACATGGTCATATGGAACTTACTCTGACAGCCGAGAGACATGGTCATATGGAACTTACTCTGAACGGCCGAGAGACATGGTCATATGGAACTTACTCTGAACGGCCGAGAGACATGGTCATATGGAACTTACTCTGAACGGCCGAGAGACATGGTCATATGGAACTTACTCTGAACGGCCGAGAGACATGGTCATATGGAACTTACTCTGAACGGCCGAGAGACATGGTCATATGGAACTTACTCTGAACGGCCGAGACACATGGTCATATGGAACTTACTCTGAACGGCCGAGAGACATGGTCATATGGAACTTACTCTGAACGGCCGAGACACATGGTCATATGGAACTTACTCTGAACGGCCGAGAGACATGGTCATATGGAACTTACTCTGACAGCCGAGAGACATGGTCATATGGAACTTACTCTGAACGGCCGAGAGACATGGTCATATGGAACTTACTCTGACAGCCGAGAGACATGGTCATATGGAACTTACTCTGACAGCCGAGAGACATGGTCATATGGAACTTACTCTGAACGGCCGAGAGACATGGTCATATGGAACTTACTCTGACAGCCGAGAGACATGGTCATATGGAACTTACTCTGAACGGCCGAGAGACATGGTCATATGGAACTTACTCTGAACGAGAGACATGGTCATATGGAACTTACTCTGACAGCCGAGAGACATGGTCATATGGAACTTACTCTGAACGGCCGAGAGACATGGTCATATGGAACTTACTCTGAACGGCCGAGAGACATGGTCATATGGAACTTACTCTGACAGCCGAGAGACATGGTCATATGGAACTTACTCTGAACGGCCCGAGAGACATGGTCATATGGAACTTACTCTGAACGGCCGAGAGACATGGTCATATGGAACTTACTCTGAACGGCCGAGAGACATGGTCATATGGAACTTACTCTGAACGGCCGAGAGACATGGTCATATGGAACTTACTCTGAACGGCCGAGAGACATGGTCATATGGAACTTACTCTGAACGAGAGACATGGTCATATGGAACATTTCTCTGAACGGCCGAGAGACATGGTCATATGGAACTTACTCTGAACGGCCGAGAGACATGGTCATATGGAACTTACTCTGAACGAGAGACATGGTCATATGGAACTTACTCTGAACGGCACAATGATATCATTATCAGCCGAGAGACATGGTCATATGGAACTTACTCTGAACGGCACAATGATATCATTCTCATTTTGACTCTTCTCAGACTTTCAAACTGGGCTTGTCATTTTAATGATACTACTTGACCACTAGTATTTGTCATGGTTTTGATGCAGACTTAGCGCTTGTGTATGGTTTTATTAACATTGATTAACACGTTTCTCAGGCAGAGATTTTGTATTATTCAAAGTGAGGCCATGCAAAGTCAATTACCTGATTCTGAGGCCAATAGATTCATGGAAAGCATGCATTCGCATACATGTATTTATATTTTAATATTTTTTTCTGGGGCACACGTCACCAAAGCATCCCAACTCCGCATCGGCTAACTCCGGATCTAGTCTCAGTTGCCCGTAGCCATTATTTCCCAAACAGATGCAGTCCTTCGAAAACGTAGGTTGGTCGGTATATCGCTCGCAGCTTTTGGGATTTGCGCGCGCCTTTTTTGAGGGAGCACAATTCAAATTAACATCGATGAAATGATTACTGAATAAAGACAAACACAAGTATAATGATACACACGTATTATTCTAAGTGTGGCAACAGAAACAGAAATAAAAAACATATGTTTATATTGTACAATAGTCCACATGATAATAGCATCAACAATCCGGCAATCCCGATGAATCTGATCACGGTAATTAGTCGACTTCCGCGTCTGAGAGCGCATGCCCATCAGACTCGCTTAAAGTTTCAAACTCGGAAGTGGAATCCTAATCGTTACCGCAATCAGATTTACCGGAATCCGACGAGTCAACCCTCTTTCGCTTTGATAGTAACGTGGTTTCGTCACCAGTCTCGGGATCCAAATAAGTGTACGGGTACGATTATATATTTTCAGCTAAAAATCCCCCCTGTACGAGATTATTAGGGACTGCTTCGTTTATTAATTTCCACACAAAAAAAAATGCATGTCCCTTGCAAAAACTAGATTTAAAAATGCGCAGATAATAATTTGAAACAAAGTCGCCTGAATGAGTTGTTTGCACGCAGAATTCTGAGGATTTTCCAATTCTATTTTTAATCTGGGAGAATCTGCTGATCACGTGTTATTATAAATAAGTTTCCGATTTCGTGATACTGCTCATTCGTTGGCCGATATTATTAACTGTGGCGATTTTACGTGACGCAACACAAGTCCTCATTGGTCGATATTATTAGCTGCCCATTTTTAATGATGACGCTTGATTCCTCTTCAGTGTTCCGACTGTCCCATTGGTCAATATCATTAGGTGCCCAGATTGAATGACGCATTGTCAAGAAGGTGGCCGTTTGTTTTCATTCATCGAGTAATAATGCGATCACAATGTATGTTACTACTAGTAGTTACCAGGTTCGTAATCAGCGTCATCACTGCTGAGAAAGATACATGGTGGATAGCCTTATCGGCGTTTGACCATTGGTGTGTTGTTTGTTAAAATCTTGTTCACTGGTTGCAAATTCTGAGGTGCGCATTTGAAATTTTCGGTGTGCGCATTTAATAACTCGCAGGTTTTTAAATCCGCGCGCGCCTCTATATGATCTGTTGTCAAAAATCGCCCAATCAAGTGTGACTGTCACAGTTTATACTAAGATTGTAGTCACAATCTGTAATGTGTTTAATGATTGTTTGAACATTCATAACAGTAATGAACTGGGTAACGTTTCTGTTTGATCACAATTCTCTGAATGTTTGTATAAAAAATGTTCCAGAATGTTTTGTACCAATTAAAACTTACCCCGACAGATTGAACAACTATAAAATGGTTGCATCCGTGAGGTATTGGGACCATTGCGCGCTGGCCTGAGTTTAGTGTGCCTGTCATTTGCAGAATGAGGTCCCCAGTGGACTAGCATCACTAAATTCACCCTCTGGGGACCTCATTAAGTTTCTTTATCAACAAATCTATAGAAACGTCTTCACATAGATTCTATTTCATTTTTATGTTTACCCATACCATAGTATGGTAAACATAGTGTCGTTGCCGGTCATTAGTCCGTCCGTCCGTCTGTCTGTCTGTCTGTCTGTCTGTAGACACTTTACGCATGGTGCGATAACTGAAATATTTTCTATCTGATCGGAACCAAATTTTGTATATGAATTTCTCAGCACCAAATACAGATCGAGTTCGAATATGGGTTTGATCCGAGTTTTTTTTACGGAGTTATGGCCCTTTTTCAACTTAGAATTTATGCATGCTGCCATAACTCAAAAAGAAATTATCTGACCATAACCAAATTTGGTATGTGAGTTGCTCAACCCAAAATACATATCGAGTTCGAATATGGGTTTGATTCGATATTTTTTAATGGAGTTATGGCCCTTTGACATAGAATTGATGAATGCTTCGATAAATCAACAATTTTTCAACTGATAGGAACCAAATTTTGTATGTGAGTTTCTCAACTCAAAATACAGATCGAGTTCGAATATGGGTTTGATCCGGTACTTTTTACTGGAGTTATGGCCCTTTGATTATTTTATTCATCGCTAAAATATATCAAAGATACACAGGTGGCACTGTCTAGATAGTATCTAATAAATCAGGTTCAGGATGCTATGAAGTTGTCTTCTCACAGAGATAGTATCCTGTTACAATACCATAAAGTTGGTTCTCTCTTGTATTGAGTTAATTAACTGCTAGGAGATGTGTTGGCTGTATCAGATATACTTTATACTCTATAAGTATCTCTGGCCATATCATAGGTGGAATGTTTATACTATTATATTTTATATGCATGGTTATTTAAATTTCATCTTAAAGGCATAATCTGGTTTCATTGTTTAATAGCATTACCATTGGAATTTTGTTGGTTGCATGGGAAGACAACTTTGGTTTTCAAAGTTTTAAAAACTTGAGAGCTCTGTATCAGTCTATGGGAACAAAATAATTGTTCATAACACTTTTAGTACTGTAGGTCTAGTTTGTTTTATCTATATATTAATGGAAAGCTTTTTCGACATTGATTTCAATTGATTACATATGTGAATTGAAAAATTAAAGGGGCACACCAGGTTTGATGTATTTTTCCTGTACTCTGCATGAGATAAAACTTTTTATGTGTACCTATACCATAGTATGGTACACATAGCGTCAATGTCCGGATTGACCACTCGTCTGTCCGTCCATCTATATCTATAATGCGATAACTCTTAACATTTTCTATTTGATCGGAACCAAATTTTGTATATAGGTTTCTCATCCCAAAATACAGTTCGAGTTTGAATATGGGTTTGATCCGATTTATTTTAAAGGAGTTATGACCCTTCTTTCTTTTTTTAAAATTTGAAATTTGGATTTTTCATATTTTTTTAGAATGGAATTTCCTCGCTCAATTTAACATAAACAAATATTAAAAAACTTTTATAATAATACAAAAATTATTTAATTCAAAAAAAAAAATTGTCATTGACACTAATTTGTTTTAGTTGTATTCCATTAATAAGGTGTGATGGCCTGTATTGAAAATGTGAAGATTTTATTGCAATAGTTGCATGTAATATAATGATATCAATAAATTGCCATGTGAACATCCAATATCCAGAGTATGAGAATACCTTTAATAGATGTCATTCCAAGCAAAATCTGTTATTAATTGAGTGATGACATATGTTACATAGCTCTAGGGGGTGGTTGTAGGAAGGTAAAGATGAACAACCTGCTGGCTGGATAATTGTTTATCCTATATGTCAAATTTATTGATGGCTAAACAATTGGATCTCACAGTGAGAGGTCCTTGTGTGAATAGGGACAGAGTTATGAGATTTAAAACGACTCCTCCCCCACCCCAATTACTTTAACCCCTTCTTAAGACAAATTATTTGACCTTTTGATTTTAAGTTAGGTACTGATATATGTATTACTGTGATCATATCTTTGACCAATTATCAGTTATAGCTAATCGCTATCGCCAAGGTATGGGTTAAACATCTGCCGATCGTGATCGGTCTCTCGTTAGTTTAGGTTTCTCTATATCCCTAAATTGGCAGACGACACATTACATAATTGAGGTTCCCAATGGGTTTACATCACAATATTCACTATTTGGGAACTTCAATCTGAGTCTATTTCCCCCATAGCAGATGATCTAGGCCATGCAGAATGAGGTTCCCAGAGGGTGAACTTAGTCACGCTAGCCCTTATGCGGGATATCATCACTAAATTCGCCCTCTGGGGACCTCATTCTGCAAATGACTAGCACATTAAACTCAGGCTTTACCATTGCACACTGGCCTGAGAAACGGGAAATTGACTTTGCGTGGCCTAAATGTTCTTGTAGGATTATTTATTCCTTTGAATAATCTAGTTCACTCTTGCACATTTGATGGGAGCTTTGATCAGATATATATTATTGCTGCATTAATGACGTTTATTAAGTTGACCAGGTTGGCATTTCTGATGAAGCACTTTTTTATGCAGATTCTTTGATTTATTATCAGAATTACGAGTACAATGACATAACATTGAATGCCTAGATCCAATAAAAGTGACTAATTTCTCTTGATGTTGCTAGTAAATGGCGCTGTTTAGAATGTCTCCTGTGCTATCAGTGGCTTGTCCCCACTTCCTGTATAACAGCATGTGATGGCTGTGATCAATGATGCAACAATTAATACTTTTTTGCACTAATCACGTGTTAATGCAATTGGTTGTTAATCATCTTATTATACAGTGTGGGTGGCGGCGTGTCAGTGTATAATAGAGGGGGGCAGCATGTCTCATTAGGGGCCATACGACATCAGAGGCTAATTGCATCCTGATATATTCATTACATCATCGAATAGAAGGTTCTATGATAGTGTTAATTTTGTTAACCCTTTACCCAACAAACCGACCAAACCGGCCAAAACCGGCCAAATAAAGCTTCAACAGCCTAAAATATCTTGGGTCTGTCTCAATAGAACCATACAAATATGGATATTATTGGAAACGGCTCCTTGATCACATTGTGATAGTTATGCCCTGTGCCAATGCATTCTCTTATATATGCGAGTCGACCATAGGTCGCCTCGCATATATAAGAGAATGCATTGGCCTAAAATAAATCTTTTTTTAACACTTTTTACCATTTGTTCTTACATTATTTAACAATTTTATAATTTTTAATGTGTTAAGCCAATGCATTCTCTTATATATGCGAGGCGACCTATGGTCGACTCACATATATAAGAGAATGCATTGGCACATGGCCCTTCTGTTGGGTAAAGGGTTAAAGCTTTTTTAGATCATTATGGTTATGTGTTCCTCATCCACGAACAACATTCCTTTTTCTGATTGGAGATTATGGTATACAGTTTGAGAAGCTACAACCATGGAACAATTAAGCTTTTCTTTGTTTTCTATTTCTTTTATTTATTATTCGCTCACATCCTCACAACAGAGTAGAGAGATATATACCAAAATTAACTTGTCTGTTCATCTGGTTGTACATCTGTCTGTCAGCATTTCTCAGTCAATTTTGAAAAAATCTTGGCAGCTCACTTAAAAAGATGAACAACCTTCAATAAAAAGGTACCATTTTTATTCAGAGATCCAGTTATTACTCTATGTAGTGACGCTTTGATGATGCCGAAATGCCGCTGTGTGTTACCACAGGTGTATATAACACATGCAGATCAAGAGCCCAATTGATCATGCAGGGTGACCTTAAGTTTATCTCAAGAAGGCACCAACAATTCTGTGCTGGTGAGCTGCTGCCCTAGCCAGCATATTGTTTATTTAATTAGCGGTATATTGTAATACAGTTTGCAACACTGATCCTTCTCAATTTCTGTTGATCTTTTTCAAATAGTTGTTACATAAGGCATAGACCGGGATTTTTTTTCAAATGAAACTACTAGCACCGGTTCAGCAGTTCCGGATTTTTATATTTTTCGTATTTTTGGAAATCCTGATTTCTTAAAAACATGTTTGGATGTTTTCCTTCTCTACTCTTTTATTCACATAGATTAAATGCATTCACTGAGCCTATTATTTTAATTTTTACTGGATTTATTGTGACAAATACCAATAAGTTGGCATTATCAACATATTTGTGAAGTAAGTCGGCAAGAAACTTACAAATAACAGTTTTCAAAATATCGTTTGCAAAGACATTTCATTGTCAATCAATGATTGGGAGATATGATTTGATTAATCCCTTCTAATCGACTTCCCCTGTCAACTTCTGAAAACCCCTAATCGTTTCAACATTACTGAACATCAGTTGGAATCCCACTTGATTCCTCCGAAGGTGTATACTATGGGCATTTGATTACAGGCGCTGACATGTAGATAGGTAAATATATTACTCAGGTAAAGTTTCCTCAAGGGTGGGGGGATAATACTCTATTATATAATATGCGTTGTGTCCTTGACAAGAAGCACATATTTCCAAAGACATGCTTGATGTCTGTGTTTGACCTACTTTTCTTCTGCACAGTTTTTCTGTATCTTTTTGCCAGTCGTTTTTGATATTCCCATAAATTGAAGAAGTTAATCAAAATCTACTCACTGTTTATGTGAGTCCACAATGTTTGAATGCTGAGTAACACTCCAAAGAAAATCTCTTATGCCTTCTTCTGACAAGAAATGCTTCAACTTCATTATAGAAAGATTGTGATATAAGTATGAAGCTGTACTTTATGTCTATGGGAAGCTCAACAGGTTGATGGTTCTGTTTTTATTTCATACCCTCTTCAACACTCATTGGAGCCTTTGAAGGTTTGATTGCTTGAAAACTTACACCATACTTTAGCTATACTATATATATTCAGTTTCAGAATACAATTTTGATGGATATTAATTTCTTGTTGCAGACCTCCCATGAACTATTTATAATATCCTTATTATTTAGACAAAGGTTTATAAGATATTCAAACCACATGTTGTATTATTTAGATGAAGGTTTATAAGATATTCAAACGACATATTGTTCAACCTCCAATAACATAACTGGATTAGTCACTAAATCTTCAAAACAATTTTCAATTTTAGCTAACTTTTTTCTGATGAAAAAACATGTTCTTGATAAGAAATGCTGTACAAAACTCATCCAAAAAAAGTTAATTGTAATCAATTTTTCAAAATTGAATCAACTCCAGCTATTGAAGTACAGTCAATTTCGCTTGATTACACAGTGTTGGTCTGTGGCTTTTCTTATTAAGAACCAATCTTTTTAGCTGCAATTGGTTTGGTGCAGAGGAAATTTATGAAAATATCTTAAATAAGCAATTAAGCAATGTGCAATTAACCATAATTGATTTTATATTGCCACCGTAATGATGTTGGTACTCTGGTTTATCTTCTCTGCAATTGTTATATAGATCACTGGTTACGAAATAATTGTTCAACAGAAGCTTAAATTTGTCACCTGAAGACTGGTCAGCATTAAAGATGTTCTATCTCTACTGGGCTACAATTACAACAACAACATAATTTTATAAAACCTGATTTTAAGTCTACAAATACATTTTTCTGTGAATAAAACTGTAGAAGAATATTATTTTTCTATAAAGGCATAATAAAGTGGTTTATTCTTGCATAATAGCTGAATCAAAATGACATTTTGTCTTGCCGGAGAGAGGTAATAAGATAGAGTTCTCCCTCTTGCTATGCTCTGAATGAGCCTTAAGTTTCTGTTCTAAAAATAGTCGATTAATTAGGGCATTACTGTAGTAAAATCCGTCACCAATTACAGTAATGCCCTAATTAATCGACTCCATAACCACAGCAGAATTATGGGTAATTTTTCAGGATATAGTCGGAAATATGGCTTGTTGCCATTCATCGGAAAGCTCTCGGGGAAAGCTTTCCGATGAATGGCAACAAGCCATATTTCCGACTAAATCCTGAAAAATTACCCATAATTCTGATGTGGTTATGGAGTCGATTAATTAGGGCATTACTGTATCTCGGGAGGTGGAACTTCTAGATGGACCTACACAGGAAATTACTTAATTGTTAAGCTATAGTCATCTCTAAGGGGTTTCCACATCTGAGCTATCTCATAAGGAACCGTAAAACAAATCAGTCAAGAACCATCACAATACCGGTGATAGAACAACTTTCCGATATAACAGTTATATTCATGTCTGGGCGACAAACATGTGTAAATGTCCCTCAGGCGGCCTTCAGAGGAAGAAATATGATGGCGCTGGCATTGAAATATTGTCACATGCACCTGGATCTTTCAATAATGCCCAGATTAATTATATGAGTATAACATCTCATATTCTCCTGAGAGTTGATTTATATTACCATTGGTCATTTATAGAGGCGGGCATGATTATGATACTATACTCATCGGGACTTTCAATATTTATTTCTGCCAATTAATGTCACTTAATCTCCCATATTAGGTATTTATTGTGTTATTTCTTAATATACCTGTTCTATTATGCAAATTACATAAACTACAGTCATTATCTGGTTTAAAATATCAGATACACAAGACGATTTTCGGACCAAAGTGCAGAAATCGTTCGAATAAATCTTATGTACAGAACCGTCACAGCAATGATTGGTTTGAAATAGAACCGTAACATGAAAATAATAACACGGGTATACTTTATAGTCAGTGTTTGTCTTCAGAATGCGTTCCATATTTTATACGCCACGAAAAACAAAGAAATTGCGTCCACGTGGCTTGATTTTCAATGATAACATGTTGATATTTACGCGTTAACTCGCTAATACCGAGTTAATTGTGGTCTAGAGTTCAGGTTTCGATAACACGGTACTTCTGCAGCCTCTGTTCATTCAGGAAAGTATAATATATTCAAGATATCTATAATTATGCGTGATTTTGTCACAAAAATGATTATTTTCAATCATTAGGAACCGTAACAAATCAGGCAAGAACCATCACAATACCGGCGATAGAACGACTTCCGATGTAACAGTTCCTACACAGTGGTTAAAACCATCTTTTTGACATTTTAGCTCAAATTGATGAAGTGAAGTTTGAGCTGTTGCCATGGGTTGGCATCCATCCAACATTTCTGTTAGCACACCCTACATGTCACATCTCTCATCCAATCGTCACCAAACTTCATCGGATTTTCAGGATGACCTCTAGATGGGAGCAAACGATTTTTCCCAAAATTTGTTAACATGGCCACCAGCAGCCATCTTGGATTTCAAATTTGAATCGTTCGGTACACCCTGCAGCCTGCATTTATTGGAGACATTTTTTGGAAAATTTACAGGCATGTTTAGAATCACCTCTAAATGGGAGCTATCAAATTTGAAAAAAATTTGATGAAAAACATGGCTGCTGACAGCCATCTTGAATTTTACTCATTGCATGACTAAATCCTTTGGCACACCCTACAGAATACATCCGGTCGTCACCAAACTTCAGATGGATCTTCGGGGTGACCTCTAGATGGGAGCCATCAACAGCAGCATTTGGATTTCACTAAATGAATTTCAATTAAGTATCTTTGTGTGTATAGGTTCATCTGAACTTTCCACCTCCTGACATAGCTCAGTTGCCGAAACTCCTTAACCCTTTACCCAACAGAAGGGCCCTGTGCCAATGCATTCTCTTATATATGCGAGTCAACCATAGGTCGCCTCGCATATATAAGAGAATGCATAATTAACACATTAAAAATTATAAAATTGTTAAAGAATGTAAGAAAAAATGGTAAAAAGTGTTAAAAAAAAGATTTTTTTTAGGCCAATGCATTCTCTTATATATGCGAGGCGACCTATGGTCGACTCGCATATATAAGAGAATGCATTGGCACAGGGCATAACTGTAACTATCACAATGTGGTCAAGGAGCCGGTTCCAATGATATCCATATTTGTATGGTTCTATTGAGACAGACCGAAGATATTTTAGGCTGTTGAAGCTTTATTTGGCCGGTTTTGGCCGGTTTGTTGGGTAAAGGGTTACGGCTCTTGCTGCATACTTCACATTGAAGTGAATGAGTGAATTTAGGTACAGCCATGTTTATAATATGCAACCCCAGTAAGTGAATTTATTATTTATTATTTATTAATAATGTACAGCCTCATGTAGTTACTGCATGGTACTAACAAACTTTAGTGGTAGAACTTGACAATCATTAGGTGCTATTCGTGCTATGACCAAATTTTGTCAGGGATCTGTGACATTGGTAAGCGTACTTCAGTACAGTGCACTCATATTCAAAATATGCAGCCCCAGTGAGTGAATTTAGGTGCAGTGCAGTCATATTTATAATATGCAGCCCATGGGATTGGATTCAGGTACAGATCCCCATATTTATAATATGCAGCTCCAGTGCGTGAACTGAGGTACATTGCGACATGCAGCCCATGAAGCATCCCCCCTTCAGACAGGCAGCGGTCCTCAGGGTGTCTAATATTGAAGGAAGTGCTTCGTGCCGTGAATGTATTTTCGATCCTGGAATTCCTCTGTGGTATTCCTACCCTCAATATAAATTATGTGTCGGGGATGACTGACACATTCAGATCCACATGAGGATTAAATGCAATTCATCAACTTAATCGTCAATATAACGCAGACGCTATTGAGCATTTATCCTCGGCAAATAGATCTTCTTGTCGAAGTGATTAAAAAATCTTTGATTCATTAGGCCATTGTCCGAAGCTTCAGGCGTACGCTTATTACATCATACCACAGGCTGTGACAGCCAATGATATCAGTTCCAGTCGAGATGTGCTCCCAAGTCCGCTATTTGGAAGTCAATAGCATGGATTAAATTGAATTGCCATGAGTAATAGGCCTCATTGTCACACACTATTATCACTCGAGGCTCAAGTAACAATCGTTTATGCCCATCAGTACCTAGCTGTGATGGTGCAAAGCTACGAGCAACACTTTAAAGATATAAGCTTACTCAGTGACAATCTAAATAACTAATCTAATCTAAGTCTAATGATTGAACTTATTAGCTCAAAATGAACCACAATAGGAGAAAGGATAGTTACAGTACTGCCCTAAGTAATCGACACCAGCAGAATTATGGGTAACTTTTCAGGATTTAGTCGGAAATATGGCTTGTTGTCATTCATCGGAATGCTCTCACTGAGAGCTTTCCGATGAATGGCAACAAGCCATATTTCCGACTAAATCCTGAAAAGTTACCCATAACTTTGCTGTGGTTAAGAAGTCGATTACTGAGGACATTACTGTACATACAGCGGGTTTAGTCCATTTATTGTTACACCCCATACAAAAAGAGGGGGGGATAAGCCTGGAGTGTTTCTGACATTTGCAGAATGAGGTTCCCAGAGGGTTAATATAGTGACACTATTCATCATGGCAGACAGGCATCAACAAATTCACCCATTGGTAACCTCATTCTGCTTAGACCTCAACTGTCGGGAGACCAATGACAGATTGAAGTTCCCTAGTTGAAGTTTGTGATGTTCATCCATTAGTCACCTTGATCATGCATTTTATCTTCTGTATATTAGTGGATATAGAATCTGAACAGAAGGGGAAAAGTAACATAAACAATGTTAATTTGAGACTATAGATACAGTAATGCCCTAAATAATTGACTCCTTAACCACAGCAGAATTATGGGTAAATTTTTCAGGATTTAGTTGGAAATATGGCTTGTTGCCATTCATCGGAATGCTCTCACTGAGAGCTTTCCGATGAATGGCAACAAGCCATATTTCCGACTAAATCCTGAAAAATTACCTATAATTCTGCTGTGGTTAAGGAGTCGATTATATAGGGCATTACTGTACTTCCCGGAATATGAAGTCTTAGCAGAGTGATGTCCCCAGAGATTGAATTTGATGATGCAAGCCCCGGGGGGGGGGGGGGGGGGGGGGGGGGGGTGAATACTTTGTGTGGTGCACTCGTTGAAGGGTTAAATAAATCAACCCAGTAAGCTAAGCACCAACAACAAGTTATGAAGTACTTACGTAATTTCATGCTGATTCCGTCTACAACTTGACTACTTGAGAGACTTCACTGCGCTCTAGGTGAGTGTATCAGCAGACAGTGAAATTTAGTCAGCAAAATGAGTAAAAAATAGCTTCTGTTAAAAACATTCTCTTCAAAAAAAGCACCAATTAACCTGATTATTTCTGTGAAAATGGTAAGACAATAGAATTACCTCACTCGTTATTACTACCCCACTAATGAAGGTTACATTCTTTAGTAATAGGTACGGGTCATTATGATGATAGTTCTCAAGTTGACATGTGTACTTATTTACATCAGCCCTGCCATTGAATGTAACTCATTTATTATATGACTGGTTTTTCTGGCTAAAATACTTATTTTTTGGGGACTTCCCGGTAATCGGAATCCACAGTCTGGTTTTCCGATTCCGGATCATGCTACTCTGAAATGAGAACAAGGCTGGTATAGTGACAGAAGATATAGTCCCAATATATAATCTATTACTGGGGTATATTTTTGAGTCATTGAGTGAATTCTTGATGAAATTTAAGTCACATAAATCATATAATAAACGATCATATATGATTATTATAATTTTTTATGACTGTTGACCACTCCCTTGGAGGTATATGAGGTAAGTATTGATGGCTTTTTATGGCGATTACAACACTAATTATGTTGAACATGTATGTAGTTATGTTTAGTGCTGGGACGGTTGTCCGGATATCCGGTTACGGTTCTGTTATGCGTGTCAACCGGTTGGAGGAGGCCACAACCGGATAACCGTACTATTGATAAGGCCTAAAAAAAAAAATAACTTTGTTTCCCCTAACCCGCCCGCACCTATTAAAACCTCCCGCACCAAAACATATTTTGTATTTTTTTTTTCGAAAATAAAAGAAAATAGCTGCCGACGCCGTTTGTCTCAGTTCGTCGCTTTATAATAGGCTCTGTTTCTAATGACTCGACGTCCGGACGCATTTCGTAAATGGTGGCGCCCACGGAAAATAAAAAATACATCGTTTTCGTTTAAATCTTCTAGTGATGAGCCGAGACAATAAACTGTTTTAAATATGACGATGTTTTGTTGAATAAATGACCATTAAACATGGGGAAAGTGATTTACCAAACACAAACTTGATATACAGCCATCTCCTCTTCAATACACCGGCCGTACATGTACCTGGGTCTATGTTTGAACAATATATTACAGTGGGGATCGCCGGGAAGAACGCGACACTTTGGGTTAGAGCCAGGCTGCGATGATGACGCCGTGATAGCGCGTAATCATAAAGTATATGATGATGTACACACATTACATATCATGGGACTCATCGTCACTCATGTACGCCGATACGTAACTTTATTGTTCGTCAATGTGTAGACATTTTGATTTATGTGTGTCAGACTATAAAAAATCAAAATGTATGCATACGCAGCTCAACAAATCTATCTATGACATCTATATAGTACACACAGCGTAAAACAGGTATAAACCGAAAGTGCATGTCACGTGACATTTATTTGCGCAGCTGACTTCACTGTTTGTTCAATTAAATTGAGCATATTATAACATGTGTATCAGTTGTCAGGACGCATGAATAAAAACTGTACAAGCATTAATAGTCAGATATTAAAAAGAATTAAAGAAATTTATTTATTAATTTTACTATCTAATTAATATTTTCAAAGTCTTTCACCCAACACAACTTTCCATTAATGATTAACTTTAAATAGCCGAAGACAATGTCATTCCATCCAGTCAGCCCCGTGTGACGTCACGTATAGGTCACCACCAATGATTATTTTGATGACCATGCCGAAATCGACAATCAAATCGTGTCTGTGAAATTGACATGAACATGGTGTAACTTGCACCTAGTTCAGTCGGGTCATTTCCTTTGATGTGATGTCTTTGAATTGGGATCAAAGAAAAATGCCGTTTGATGATTTTGTTATCAAAAACGGGCCGTGGATATGTCGTCATGCGCGTGACTACATCAAACTTTCAAACTATTTGTTGTGGAATAGCCTAGAATACATGGGTAAGTTAATGAATTGCATCGTCGATTCGTCGATACAATACATTACAATAAATACACCGAGGCCCCGTACTACAGCCTCTGCAGGACATCATACTGGACATGTGCCTGTATTCTATCGCAAGTCCGCCCATACCTACCTATATACTTACCCAAACGTATAATTATGTATACTGTGTACTGGCATATTACTACGGTTGTTGTTTGCTTCTAATTCTAAGTATTATATAACACATATAACATATTCTGGTATAATTATTACAATAATCTGAATCGGCACCAGATGTGATCTCAAATAATCGGCAATCGGCGCAAGGCTCTATTTGACAATCGGCTCATCACTAAAATCTTCCATCAAAACCAGTCAAAACAGGAATATTCACCTATGTCATGGCGTCACTACGGAAGCGTAGAGGCGCCAGATGAATTATACTGGCATCTTGCTGCAGCAAGTTAACTATCTTGCTGCAGCAGGTTAGCTATCCTGCTGCAGCAAGTTACTATCTTGCTGCAGCAAGTTAGCTATCCTGCTGCAGCAAGTTAATATCTTGCTGCAGCAAGTTAGCTATCCCTACATACCTATATGGGCACATGCGGTGCATAAGATACTATGGGATGCGGGATGGGGTGGTGGGTGTGTACTACATACCTAGGGGCGCCTGCGGCGCATAAGATACTATACGTTGCGGGATGGGGTGGGGTGTCAGACCGGTTTTCCGAAGACCTATTACTACGAAGGCCCACAACTCCGAAGACCCGATTCTCCGAAGATTTTTTTTATCGGGGTATTATCGTTTACTAAATAGTGTACAGTCCAGTGGCGAAGCCAAGGGGTCCCAAAATTCCCACTGCCCCCATTAAACCTCTACTTGCTATTTCAGACAATATGGGCCCCTACCAAAACATGTCCAATGTCATGTAAACGCCCGGAAATCGTTCATGGGGCATCAAAATATTCAAACTTTTCCTACTGCCCCCACCTAAATGGGAAACCTGGCCCGCCACTGACTATACACCAGATACTATAACGTTACGTTGGCCCATGAGATGCCAGAGTAAAATGTACAGGGGTGAACGGGGAAGAACTTGTCGCCCCTGTGCATGTTAGGCTACTCTGACATTCTTGCAGCGTTTCGTTATAATATACCCGGTGCACACCAGTGGCGGAGCCAGGGTTCCCATTTAGGGGTGCACATTAATTAGCATATGTGGGGGATATGTGGGGGATATATCATGCATATGATATGCCGAAAGCATATCACGAAGGCCTGATTTGGGGAGCGCATACATGGGAGGGGTCGCCCACAATCGTTTGTCCGGGGGCTCCCCTGGGCAGGAACACTGTGAATATTTGAATGCCTAGGAGGGATTTCCTGACGTTTACATGACATTTGACATGTTTTTTGGGGGCGGTCTTCCCTAGGGCCCCATTGACCCCGCCACTGGACTGTACACTATTTAATAAGCGATAAAACATGATCTTCGGAGAATCGGACCTTCGGAGAATCGGACCTTCGGAGAATCGGCCCTTCGGAGTTATAGACCTTCGGAGTTATGGGCGTTCGGAGTTATAGGCCTTCGGAGTTATGGGCTTTCGGAGTTATGGGTCTTCGGAGTTATGGAATTTCGGAGAATCGGGACTTCTGAGTTATGGGCTTTCGGAGAATCGGGGCGTCGGATAATCTGACCTTCGGAGAATCGGAGTTATGGGTCTTCGGAAAAACGCTACGTAACCATGGGGTGGTGGGTGGGTACTACATACCTAGGGGCGCCTGTGGCGCATAAGATACTATGGGAGGCACCCCTAGGTATGTAGTACCCACTCACCACCACTAACTGCAGCACGTTAGCTATCCCTACATATACCTGCTGCAGCAAGATAGCTAACTTGCTGCAGCAAGATTGTAACCTGCTGCAGCAAGATAGTTAACTTGCTGCAGCAAGATACCAATATAATTCATCTGGCGCCTCTACGCTTCCGTACGTCACAAACCATGGTTAGCAGCAGTGTGTTAGGGCTAAAGTTTCTAAAATGTTCTCTCATGGACGTGGTAAACAAATTTACCATAGTTTCACATGCTAAGAAGTTTTTACACGTGTTTCAAGAACACCATACAGGTTTTGCGGACAACATTGTCGTTAAATGTAGTTTGGACATGGATTCAAAGGAAACGTTTAAAGTTGAAAAGGAGTGTTTTGTTGGCGATATTTTAAACACTTTTAAAGTGAAAATGGTAGCATATGTTGGTATAGGATATTTTTGATTGAATTGGTATTGAATATTTACTTTTTATTGCACTTTGTGATTTTAAATACAAATAAATACTATGCTATTCTATTTTATGCCTTGTGAAGTTGTGTCTTGCTGATCTCCTTCCAATATCATAATATGATGCTCCCAGCATTCAAATCACACCTGACATGTATATATACATGGGAAAGTGAGAACTTTTGGGAGATTTCAACAACAAAACAAAAAAACAAAAAATCCCACCCGCCCGCACCTATATTTTTCAGCTCCGTTAGGGGAAACAAAGGTATTTTTTTTTTTAGGCCTAACGATCGTACTATCATCGTAGTACTCTGTGTAAATGTTGCCGAAATCATTTATGGAAGTTTAAGTAACGAGAGTAAGTAATAAGAAGCCGCTTAGAAGCGATTTGGACAGTTGATTGTGTATTCATATACCCCACAACACATGCCCATTTGATCACCGCGGCATACATCAAAGCAATCAAGTCTAGACTTTTACTACGTCATAAATAGTATGTCTGTTTTCTTGAAACTGTCCCCATTTGTCATTATCATTAGTTCGTCTCAAAGCGATGGCAGAAGACCTACAAAAACGGAAATCAAACGTTTGGGGACATTTAGTCCTAATTGAAGATGACCAAAAAAAAAAAGCGGTATTGCAAGGCTTGCCGAACGCGATTCGTTTATTCTGGATCAACATCCAATATGAAGTCGCACATCCAGAAAAAACACATAGGCCTACTGGGAGTGGGAACTCAAGAGTATATCTAGTGATGTGTTTGATAACTTTATTTCCTAAACACTGGCTGGGGTTTGTGTAATGAATCACGACGATTTAATTTTGTTTGAATTTGTGTATTAAATAATTGAAGTAACATTGTGTAGCTACTGTGATTAATACATACCTGCCTATACCCTAACACTAGTAAACATTACTAAACAACAGTATACCTACCTTCAGTACCTTGTAGTACACATGTTTGGGCTAATCGTGCCCGGGATATACACGAGGAAGGAACTATATTTCGTCGCTGAAGGTTTTGCAAGCAAGGTTGTTTATGCGGTGCGGAACTCCCGTAAACATCGATATACTATAGCGCACTACTAATATATATTATATTTTAGTTTGTTAGGGCTCAAAACTGAATTAATTTATACACATTTACCACTATTTGATCGCCGTAACGGGACCGCATTGTACGACCAAGACATCGTTTGTGATCGCATGCATATCAACGTTTCCGGGACGCGTAATAAACACCTATTTTGCCGATATAGTGACCAGTGTATTCAATCTTGTACTTAGGGTAATGCTGGTCGCGGTTAACCGGTTATGATTAGGTTAACACCCGTGGTTAACCGGTTAGGAAAAAACCCCAACCGTCCCAGCACTAGTTATGTTACCTTGCGCAGATATCTGCTGTGCCCATAAGGGCTGTCATTTTTGCTTGTTGTTTATACTAGAGTGTGAATCTTACATTATTTTTCAGGACTGTATCAGCTTTATTTCAAGAATAAACAGATAAATAGAGGTGAGTCTATTTGTCTATATGCACAAATCCTCCTCACACACATGAACGGTGAGTTAATAAAGCACCCTCACACACATGAACAGTTAATAAAGCGCCCTCACACACATGAACAGTTAATAAAGTGCTGGCAATAGCTATATATTCTAAACCCCCCCCCAATCACAAATATTGGTGTAAAATAGGTTACTGGTATGTTACCATCCAGCCATCTGTCTTTCAAACCATATTTAATTTCTGACCAATAAATTCTGGTCAGAAAACTGCAATGTCACTAAATACAGGTATATAATTTAAAGATGCATTATCTGAATTAACATTCCTAAAATTATTTCTTTGGCTTCGGGGGTAACAAATATTTGATTCGATTCGAGGAACCCACCCATCAAAGCTCAGAGTGATCAGATATTGATTTTTGAAGTTTATTATTTCTCAAGATGTGCAATTTTTTGTGGCCCAGAAAAACGTCAAACTGATGGTTCTGATGCAGATGAAGATGGATAATTCTGAAATCAAATGGTAATACGGCCAAATTTTGTGATATGCAAGTGATAATATGGTCATATTTCGTTTTGGGAACTGTTAGCATTATTTTGTTGTAATTAATCAATTCTGATAACAAAAACGTATTTTAACGAAATGTTGTTGTTGTTGTAACTTGATGATATGGGGACCATCTGACAGATTGAGTACCTTTAAGGTTATGAGTTATAATGGAAAGGTTTGAAAACAAATTTATTATATAGTGCTTTATATAATTTGTTTTCAAACGTTAATTATTAATAAATGCAAATCCTTAATTGAAACAAGAGTTATTTCTTAATATTTGATGCTTGCAATTATAACATAGTGTAAACTTGAGTTACTCTGTCAGGTGACATGCAGTATATTGTTCCGTCAGGATATTGATATCGACACTCACAGTGTTGAAGCCATGTTGTATTCTTACTTAATAGTCTGGTGCCTTCCTACAAGTGTAACCATCCATCACCTGGGATATCTGGATTGGAGCCAGGTAAAAACACCTCAGACGTGGTTGATGAACTTACGTGGTTGATGAACTTACGTAGCATGTTTGATAGGTCAGGTGACAGTGTCTCACCGGTAAAACTATGAACACCGTCAAGTCTGAGTTTAGTGTGCCTTTCATTTGCAGAATGAGGTCCCCAGAGGGTGAATTTAGTGATGCTATCTCGCATAGCGAGCTAGCATCACCAAATTCACCCTCTGGGGACCTCATTCTGCATGGCCTCATCTGCTATAAGAGACATAAAAAGTTCACAAATAGTGAATATTGTGATGTACACCCATTGGGAACATTGATTAAGCAATGTGTTGTCTGCCAATTTGGTGATATAGAGAAACTAAAATAAAAAAGAAATAGAATCTTTGAAGAAGTTTCTATAGAAATTTGTTAATAAATAAATGTTATAGAGAAGATGAGGCCTAAGCAGAATGAGGTCCTGAGAGGGTGAATTTAGTGATGCTAGCCCGCTATGTGGGATAGCATCACCCAATTCACCCTCTGGGGACCTCATTCTGCAAATGACAGGCACACTAAACACTCAGCTAGGCTTGCTCGACAGCTAGGCCATTTCTCATGGAAATAGCCTCTCCCATAAATAGGCACTATATTCGCGTAAGGCTATAATACAAAGCCCTGGTAATAAGACTATGACCTTGACTCATTATTATATGGTTCAATTTGGGAGAACACAGATGTATGCAATAGGTAAATAAATAAATATCAATAATTAGTTGAAGTTCAAAAGACAGGTTTCCTGGTAGTATACACATGATCAATCATTTTGTTTTGCATTTATGTTTACATTCATATATACATTCATATGTGGAACATGAATGGAGGACTTTGGTTGGTTGATGTACACACATGTGTGATTGAAATAGGCAGACTATCATTGAAATTGGTGGTCTGCCAGATACTTTTGATCTTTCACTTGTTCATTTTGTCATTCATTTTCTGACATTTTGAAATGAGATATACCGGACCAACTTGCAGCCATAATCCATGGAATGCAACAAAAATAAACATCCATTTCTTATATTTACTGACATCAATAATCTGAAACAATAAAATCAACATCTGTTTCTTAAGTTAACCCTTCCATGATTGGAGCTACTTGAAATTTTGCGAAAACCCTGTGCCAATGTATTCTCTTATATATGCAAGTCTCCCATAAGGAGCCTCTCATGATATATAAGAGAATACATTGGCTGTACAATATTTTCCTTGAACTTGTAAGCCAGTTCATTCTCTTATATATGCGAGGATCCCTATGGGAGTGTTATTTCTCTGGTTTCATGCTTCAAAACACCTACAGTAATGCTCTAAATAATCGACTCCTTAACCACAGCATAAATCATAAATAACTAAATCCTGAAAAATTACCCATAATTCTGCTGTGGTTAAGAAGTCGATTATTTAGAGCATTACTGTACTTGATAATATGCATAAGAACAAATTATAAAAATACTTTTGTGGGCAATGCATATGATATCTAAAATAAACTATTTACCTAAATTTCCCTGAATGGTGAATGTTTTTTTCATTATGAGATTTTTTAATTAGCCCTATCCCTGGTAAACAGCTTTACTTTATTTTAGTTTTCCTAAAGGTGCATGGAACCAGGTGATAATTCAACAAGGTGATAATTTGGAACCATCACTCAGAGAATTGTTTCAACTCCCAACAATTAGCTTGTGAGCAATGATATAGCTAGGTGATTAAACTTCTCACAGCTAACACAAGTCAGCCCTTCTAAGCTCCATCAGAACTTCGTTGCAGGCAGTGGTAGATACCCGACATGATAATGTAACTTGCATCATTCTGGCGCAGGCTCTGGGATGCTTTTTGTAAGACATCACTATCTAACCTGATTGCTTTCTGTGGAAAGCTTTCTCTGCTTTATGGGAAATACGTTATCTGAGAAAGTGATGATGATATCTTCAGTCCTATTTTTTAAGTTGAGAGCATTTTCGCTGAGTTCCATTATTTTGATTTCCACATTAAATTTGTTGCTGTTTCAGCAAATGTAATCCCTACTCATCCGTGTTGGTATCTTTCTGTGACATTGCTATCTCTGATGAAGATCTGGCAGCTTCACACGTCGAATGTGTTCCTGAGGCGGTTTCTCTCATGCAATGATGTGCATAAATCATCATCACTTGAATATTTCAGCATTAATAGTCAGCTTTAATTTGTATTTATCATAGTATGAATGAGACTTTGTCCGTCCATCTGCTTGTTCATCTGGGCATATATCCAGGCCATGGGTAATAAGATCTAAATTAAATTGGGAATGGAGGTTTACCATCAGGAATACTTTCAAAAGAAACTTCATAAAGCAATGCAGAATGATGTCCCCAGATAACCTGCTTTGCGGGATAGCATCACTAAATTCACCCTCTGGGGACCTCATTCTGCAAATGACAGACACACTAAACTCAGGCCTGATCTGTGGTGCAACCTCTTATTTGTGGTTGATTTTATTATTAATGAAGCTTTTATTTGTGGTTGATTTTAGTATTAATGAAGCTTTTATTTGTGGTTGATTTTAGTATTAATGAAGCTTTTATTTGTGTTTGATTTTAGTATTAATGAAGCTTTTATTTGTGGTTGATTTTAGTATTAATGAAGCTCTTATTTGCAGGTAGTCCTATTATGAAACTTGTCATAAATTGGGCATTAATTTGTGTTTAGTATTTTTATGAATTGGGCATTAATTTGTGTTTATTACTGTTATTAATTGGACATTAATTTGTATTTAGTCCTGTTATGAATTAGGCATTATGAATTGGGCATTAATTTGTGTTTAATCATGTTATGAATTGAGCATTAATTTGTGTTCAATCCTATTATTATTTGGGCATTAATTTGTGTTTAGTCCTGTTATGAATCAGATTTAATTTGCTGCCTAAATTCAAAGATTCAAATCGTGGAACAACCAGAGATGGGATGATGATTATTTGGGATGATAAATAGGAATCATTAATCAGAGGATTTCTTCATCTCTGACGGATGGTGTGAGCAGAATTAATTGCGCCCCAACAACAGAGCTATAATTGATCTCTGGAAACACTATCATACTGGCTTCTCTAACATGATGTTAAGATCTGTGCAGGATTCATAAGGGTAATTTTTACAGTAAAGGCTGGCTAACATTAGAGCCTGATTGCTGAGCTATTGGTCTATGAGACCGATTCCTCGGGCATCACTGTACCACGCACACTAGAGCCTGATTGCTGATCTATTGGTCTCTGAGACCGATTCCTCGGGCGTCACTGTACCACGCACACTAGAGCCTGATTGCTGAGCTATTGTTCTCTGAGACCGATTCCTCGGGCATCACTGTACCACGCACACTAGAGCCTGATTGCTGAGCTATTGGTCTTTGAGACAGATTCCTCGGGCATCACTGTACCACACACACTAGAGCCTGATTGCTGAGCTATTGGTCTCTGAGACCGATTCCTCGGGCGTCACTGTACCATGCACACTAGAGCCTGATTGCTGAGCTATTGGTCTCGGAGACCGATTCCTCGGACGTCACTGTACCACGCACACTAGAGCCTGATTGCTGAGCTATTGGTCTCAGAGACCGATTCCTCGGGCGTCACTGTACCACGCACACTAGAGCCTGATTGCTGAGCTATTGGTCTCTGAGACCGATTACTCGGGCATCACTGTACCACGCACACTAGAGCCTGATTGCCGAGCTATTGGTCTCTGAGACCGATTCCTCGGGCATCACTGTACCACGCACACTAGAGCCTGATTGCTGAGCTATTGGTCTCTGAGACCGATTCCTCGGGCATCACTGTACCACGCACACTAGAGCCCGAATGCTGAGCCATCGGTCTCTGATACCGATTCCTCGGGAGTCACTGTACCGTGCACACTAGCGAGTCAGAATGCTCTGCACTTATTGACCTTATCACCATCAGTCGCAAGCATGTGACTTAATATCGACAGATGCTCGCTCACATGATACCGGCTTGTTGATTTGTATACAAATGGCACCGCTGTCGTAACAATTGGTGAAACTCGCACTGGTAGCTCAGTAATTGGGCTCGCGGGTCAAGAATATATCAAACATGCTTGATATGTGAGCTCGATTGCTCAGAGCAATCGGACTTGCATAAAATTGCTCAGAGAACGATGGCTCAGCAATCAGGTTCTAGTGTGCGGCGGCCGTAAGACACACATGTGAAGGTAGAGGGATGCCCAACAATGCTGGAGTCTACAACAGGTAAAATGCAGGAAGAGATCAACCAAAGGATGCCCCGCAATTCATTTTAAAGTATCTGACTGGTTCTTAGACTACTTTTATAGCAGGGTGCTCTGCCTCATGATCATTAAATATATGTGATATTTCAGATATCAAGACATGGCATGTCTTGTTGTAGACTCTGAAATCAACTTATTCACACATTACAAAGCTCTGAGATGCTAATAAGATGCATGTCTGATCATGCAGGCAATAATATAATTTGTACGTCACTGTTTGCGATGACTGATCAGTACTATTGGATGCAGATTAGTCTTTATCTGAATAAAATTGAGATTTTCCCAACATTTATCATTCTTTCCACATTGAGATGACATGCGTCATAAATTGCTGTGAAACCAATACACTTCAGTGTCGGCAGAGTTGGTAGGCATGCAGGGGCATGCTCATTGCTATGGGAAAAGTGCACTTCTGAGATTTGTGTCCCATTGAACTTCGACCTGATCCCTATTCCACTAAACAATTCATTGAGCAAAGTACACTAATGCTCTAATTAATCGACTCCTGAAAACAGGATAATTATGGTTAACTTTTCAGGATTTAGTCGGAAATATGGCTTATTGCCATTCATCAGAAAGCTCTCGGGGAGAGCTTTCCATTGAATGGCAACAAGCCATATTTCCGACTAAATCCTGAAAAGTTACCCATAATTCTGCTGTGTTTAAGGAGTCAATTAATTAGAGCATTACTGTAAGACTGGACAATTCCTGGCATCATCAAGTTTTGAAATAGTGTGTCTGTCATTTGTAGAATGAGGTCCCCAGAGGGTGAATTTAGTGACGCTATCCCACATGATGGGCTAGCATCACTAAATTCACCCTCTTGGGACCTCAATTTCTGGGAAGTATCTATAGTCTAAAATGCAAAGATAAAATGCATAATTGAGGTGACTAATGGGTGAATATCACCAACTTCAACTGGGGAACTTCAATCTGATCCTATAGCATAGCAGTTAAGGCCTCAGCAGAATGAGGTTCCCTGAGGATGAATTTGGTGATGCTAGCCTGTTGTGCTGGATAGCAACACTGAATTCACCCCCTGGGTACCTCATTCTGCAAATGACAGACACATTATTTGAAGGCTTGAGCATCTTCTCCAACCATCTCGTCTTCAGCAGCAGCTCTTCAAGCATTCATATAAACATGGATAATTTGTGAGACTCTTAATTCCCTATAAACAGTCAATTAACACTGTATACCTTTAAGTAAGACGGACATGTTTACAGTAATGCCCTAAATAATCGACTCCTTAACCACAGAAGAATTATGGGTAACTTTTCAGGATTTAGTCGGAAATATGGCTTGTTGCCATTCATCGGAAAGCTCTCACTGAGAGCTTTCCGATGAATGGCAACAAGCCATATTTCCGACTAAATCCTGAAAAGTTACCCATAATTCTGCTGTATAGTTAAGGAGTCAATACTTTAGGGAATTACTGTACCTTTAAGTAAGAGGGACATGTTTATCTGTGATATGTAAGTGGTCCTGTTCATCACCCTGTCTGCGGCAGGAAGGAGCTCTTGAGACACAGAATGTACAAGTGCTTTTTTGTAATCACACTCAAATTAATTCCTTGATGGCTTTCTTGTAGAGTGTGTCTGGTGTTTCGTTAATGAGGACAAGGTGGTAGGTAGGAATATGATTGACAGGGGCTAAAGTGCCCATCATCTGATGTGAGTGACCTTCTGATTAGAGCAGGTTTATTGTTTGGTAGGCCTGAGCCTCCAGTCTGATCTTTTGAAATTTGATTTTGGGAAGCTCTTGATTCAGCTTGTCATTCTTATGACAGCGTAACTCTGTCTGGTCTAACATGAAGATGCAATCTGGCTCTTATTTAACTTTCCCTTTATTTTCCAGTTTATTCCTGGCTTTTATAATCTGTTATAGTAAATCATATTATATGTTATTAATTGGTTGTTTCCATATTGGCCGAATTATGAGGCCGACGTCTGTCGCATTGGCCTGAGGCCAAATACCAATACGATAGACCTAGGACTCAGAACTCGGTCAATGTGGAAATAACCAATTTTATTAATTAGTAATGGCAAATTGTGTTATTTCACAGCAAGAAAATATCAACATAAATGTATCATATTGATATGGGAGGCGACTAATAAAAGTCCTTCTTGTTAGTGCACAAACTACCCGCATAGACTAACGAGAACCATTAAGGGACAACATACCCGCAATATACCCGAGACTAGGCTCCTGCGAATATTCGATATTCGATTCGAGATTCGATTCGAAAGTCAAATTCGATTCGAATTCGAGTCGAAATTGCCAACTCGAAATTTCGAATATACTATGAAGTAGGCTGTTTCAGGACAAGTACACATGTCGATCTTAGCTGTTTGTGGCATTTAATTCCAGAAAATTATGTATATATGCACATTATAATTCTTATTGTACATAGCCAACAATTAGCCACGATAGGACGACTAAATACGTCTGAATTATATAGCTTTAAAATGGTAGCAAAAGCTAGCAGATAGCCAATGGACCAACGACGCGGTAAATTATAATAGCTATGAGACTGGGCTACCGATAGTGTTATCCGTCGTCTATTCGATTCCGCGTTATGTAATATGGGTGAGAATTTAAACAACACATGTTCCTGGTGTCGAAAAGTTCATTTTGGCACTGTTCTCTTTTGAAGTTGACTTTCAGTTTCGGAGTTTTCTTTTACAATGGACAAAATGTCGTCCATCATTCATGTTTATTTTAAGGTTACAGTGAAGTGATTATTTCCCATAGGCCTCAGTGTTAACATATAATGGCCTGCAGCCCTGACTATCCAAATATTGTGATAAATGAGTACATGGTCACCGGAATTGGCATCTGCGCAAAGTTTCTGCATAAAAAAAATCATATCGTCGAGCATGGAATGTGCCTTTAAATTTTGGATTTATAATCGAGAGTCAGAATTGCATGAAAAGAATATTGACATTTTTTACCTCACACCAAAAAAATTTAATCTAGGAACCACGTGCTTAACAATGTGCCAATGTTTTGTTTGGAGTCTGAAATTTCAAGAGGAGTGATTGCATGTATTTTATATGTTTAAATATCGAAACTACTATTAACCAACCAGAGCCCAGAATTTTTTTAATTCTCTCCTGCATCTTGGTCCAAAATCCATTGGAGGGCGCTACCAATCGAATTACTTCACTGTAACCTAAAGTGACAACAACGTCAATGACATGCCATCTGAAAATGACACAAATCGGTCACTGGACTCATCACATTTGAAAATAAAATACAAAATCTCTATCCATGACTTTGTTTTCGTTTATTAACCCTTTCCTGACCCCACCCCTGTTTGCAATTGCAACACAAAATATCTTAAAATGAACACGAAAAGTCACCATGTGAGGTCCATGTCGATAAAGTAAACGATGGTAGCATATATACCCATCATTGGTGTGAAAGCTGACCGATTTCTCTCTGAGAAAATATGGACGATGGTTCGCCTGATAAACATGGACACGCTGGAGCTTGAATTGGGCGTACTTGACAAATTCTGAGTCCTTGTAAACGAAATTTTGGCAAAAACTGAGGTTTTGAGTGCAGCAGAATGATTATGTGCCTACATGTATGTGCATGGAAACAGCCACATCACTCAAACACACCACCATGTTCCACTTTTTGTCGACAAGCCACCTCAAGCAGACTAATTGGCTGCCATTTAACCCTGCACCGGTCGTGTTTTACATCAAATTTTAGAGACCTGCCACAGATAGCGATGTAGATTGCTCTCATGGCTAGTCGAAAAGCTTTTATTTCAGTTGTGTACTGACCCTTGATGTTCAGTGCGTGATTTGTTACCATGACATTCATTAAAGGTACACATATGGGTTCATAACGGACAAAAAGGGGAGTTTTTCGAGGTGAAAATTTTAAGCAAAAATTGTCCCAGATGGGTTAATATTGGCTTCTCATTGATTACCACCAACTCAAATAATATAATATGCCGCGTGCTACAAGTTCCCTAATTGTTTGTTGGTCAATGTTTATAGGAAACCCATCACTGGGCCCAAATGAGAAAAAGGTTCATTTTTGTGCTTTAGGTTACAGTGAAGTAATTATTTCCCATAGGCCTCAGTGTTAACATATAATGGCCTGCAGCCCTGACTATCCAAATATTGTGATAAATGAGTACATGGTCACCGGAATTGGCATCTGCGCAAAGTTTCTGCATAAAAAAAATCATATCGTCGAGCATGGAATGTGCCTTTAAATTTGGGATTTATAATCGAGAGTCAGAATTGCATGAAAAAAATATTGACATTTTTTACCTCACACCAAAAAAATTAAATCTAGGAACCACGTGCTTTACAATGTGCCAATGTTTTGTTTGGAGTCTGAAATTTCAAGAGGAGTGATTGCATGTATTTTATATGTTTAAATATCGAAACTACTATTAACCAACCAGAGCCCAGAATTTTTTTAATTCTCTCCTGCATCTTGGTCCAAAATCCGTTGGAGGGCGCTACCAATCGAATTACTTCACTCTAACCTTAAACATGATAAAGCTGCAGGCACGTGTGATGAATGCAACATGCATGGTGTACAAATCGCAAGCATCTGGGACAATGACCCATCTATGGAATCATCTGTTCAAGAAGCATCCAGGGTCGCCAGAAGCATCCAAGGGCAGAGCCTACAAAAAGGGCACTTTTCCGCAAAAAAGGGCATTTTCTCCGCAAACTCGGGAAAATAACCATAAATTCATTGTGGCAAAAATCCCTATTTTAATGGTATTTGTCAGTTTTTATGGCCGTTTTGTGATAAAATTGACAAAAAATTAATATTCCTTGTGAAATTGGTGGTACGTATATATATTTGGACCAAAAAAGTCACATTTTACTATAAAAACACGAGATTAAACACACAAAAAGCATTTTCTGTCTCCAGAAAAAGGGCAAGTCCTGCCCCCGCTCGCCCCCCCCTTGGTCAAGGGCAGGGGGTCAGCTGCCCCCTCTGCCCCCCTCTTCCGGCGCCCCTGGAAGCATCAACCAATACATGAAGAGGCTACACTGCAACTGTTGTTGTGTCTTCAAGTTTATAACAACGGGTGTTTCCGAATGCCGATTTGCAATTTTGCATGTACATGCAAACTGTAGAAATTTCGTGTGATTTTAGTTTGATAATGATTAATCCGTTTAGTGGTAATATATTAATCGTTGTGATGGCCGCATGGACGTTTTAATCTGCTTTGTTTTCTTGACAATTATAAATTGAAGTTAATAGTATATCAAACGACAGTTTATCGCCACATAAGTTCTGATGGAACTTCATGCATCCGTAGAACGTTTCACAAATAATCTAATCGTTGACAAAACATACCTAATTGAGAATGCAACACACAGATATGATTCGATTCGATATTCGATTCGATTTCGTGAATTCGATTCGATCAAAATATCCAATTCGCAGGACCCTACCCGAGACCTCTTCTGTTTCCATAACCTCCCGATATCTACCCATTGACCAATCAAATCCACGCTCAACCAACCTAGAGTATAAAAGAACAGGCAAAATCCACATCTACCAACGCCATCCTGGTCCTGATGAAGATACACTTGTTATCGAAAGCGCTAGACCATTTTTAGGATAATCAAGTGATTGAGTACCTCCCTGGAGGATCATCATCGCCTATTTTTATTGTATCATATTGATGTTGTGTGTTTTACTAAATTAATAATTATTCCATAAATGTTTATTCTTGTGAACTTTGTGAAGAACTTGTGATTTCACAGTACTGTCTGTTTCCAGTTGGGAATGGTATTGATACAGAGAGTTCCTCCATGTATAGTTGCTCGACGAAAATCTGACAGTCTGTGTCAATCTACTATCGGACAACAGTTTTTTAATATATTTTCCATCGACCTAATATTCTTAAATTAAGTTTTTCGAGCTTAATACCTACATGTATAATGTCATTTACATTACTGTTCACTTATTGGTCAACTTTTTTTTACTTATTGGCTGTGTTTTCAACTTATTGGCTGACTTTTGTTACTTATGATGCGGGCAGTATTTTACTTATTACAGCCAAATACTATATAGCTGATTAATAATTACATAACACTGTGAACATAGACCATATACAGCTAGAGCTCATAAAATACTGTTTTCCATTTTCCAGAAAGAAAAATACGACATAAATATAATTGGCATCATTCCACAGAACCGTATCCATAAGAAATACTTTGAAAACGGTCTCTCTATCATGATGGGAATTGCACTGGTCCAGCATCAAATATCCTGTGCCAGTGCATTCTCTTATACATATTCTCCCATAGGGAGCCTCACATATATAAGAGAATGCACTGGCTTACAAGGTCAAGGTAAATATTGTTAAGTCAATGTCAATTCTCTTATATATGCGAGGCTCCCTATGGGAGACTCGCATATATATGAGAATGCATTGGCACAGGGTTTTCGCAAAATTCCAGGAAGCTCCAGTCATGGAAGGGTTAAGGCAGGATCATTGGGATTTTTGCTAGGCTGACAAAAATTAAACTTGAAAGAGTGAAAACTTCCTCTTTGAAAAGTCAATATCTGGCCATCAAATCCTCCTATTAATGAGATCATGTGTCTGATCTAAATCTAATTATTTTCTGGCACAGCAAAGGTACTGATGGTGGTTTTATGGTGTCAAATCAGGCTGGGCATCTTTAATGTTCTCATTAATAGGTTCAAGTGCCTCCCTGGCTTTGAAAATCTGTTAAAGCTCTTCATGATTAGTAGGACTGAGAATGTGATACAAGAACATGCATTGCCACTGCTCAAGATAAATTGTGTTTCACAGCACTGATTTAATGAAAGTAGCTACAGGGAATCAACCAAGGCATTTGGTGCCCACCAGGGATTGTTAACGACATTCTCTTTGTTGGCGAGATCATTAATTTGTTAATTTCTTGCACTAATTGATATTCCATAAAGTACTATATGGGAGGCATGTTGGTGAGCCCTAGTTGATGAGATATGATAAACTCATCATTGGCTGTAAAGTTATATTTGTGTCCTCATATATGTGAGGTTTTTTCATACCCACTAAGATGTAGACGTTATATCGGCATCATATGTGGGATGTTCTTTTTGCACTCATTCACTCTGGTAGAAGATGTGTCTTTTTTCACACTCAGTTGGAATTGTTTATACATTTTTTCAGATTGAACCCTATTTTCTAAGTTGGTTTTATGAGTACCAGTTATTTTCTTTCAAATGAAGAAATTATTTTTTCTTACAAAATTCATTAGTGTTAATATCGCAATACAGAAATAGGTTCCATATTCATTCGCTCCTAGATGTGAAACACCTGCTGGGGTCTCCGGATTATCAAAGCAAATACTTCATTCAACTATTTCCACAAATAGTGCCTGGCTATAAATGTCCCACCACCCTATTACCTGTAAAATGGCAGCACACATTAAATTGGGCTTTAAGCAGAAACTGTGGTATAATGACAAAGGTAGGTAAAATATGCTTAAAATTACTATCGTATGAAAATCTTAAAATAGTTGGAGCAGAGATGAAAGAGGGTATCTCTTAAAATCCCTGAAACAGAGCGCAGCGAGGTGAAATTTTTTTGGCCGGGGTCCAGGGGCCGCCTAGGCCCCTGGAAGCTCTAGGGTTTTTGAAGCTCTGAGATTGATTCTCAGCCTCTCCTGGCAGCTTTTCTGGCTTTATTATAGTGGCATTTTTTGGCTGGAAAGTTCAAAATTTTGGTCTATATCACAATATTTTAGGAGATCCTCCAATTCATTATATTATTAGATTAAGAACATACACAAATATTTGATAGAATGATAACCATACCTCAAAAAGTATTGATTGAGACAATTTGCATTTATACAGAGGTGCTGTTGTCCATACAGGTACTGCAGTAATTTCACATAGATAGAACACACATTGGAAAGTTCCCTTTAGAGTCAGTTGAAGTTGCAAATTAAATAAAGTTAACACATCTATACACTGTACATACAGGTATGGTAAACATAAGATGTTTACTTTTCCATTTTCTTTCTTTTTGGGATTGTGTAGTTTTTTAGTGAACTGCATGGAGATTTCCTTTTGGAACCTGTCACTGTATGAATTGATTGTGGTTTAGTAGCAGAAATGTTTTCCTCGATTTGTCCATATTTCCTCACAGACATGATTGAGTTCTTTATCAGTTTTGCCTTCTGATGTGTGGTTTTTGTTTTTTTTTGAAATTTTTGGCAGTTCAAGCAAAGCAGTTTCCTCCTTCTTTTCATTTCTTTTAGTTAACAACTGTTTCTTATACCGACCGTACGAGGTTTGAAGATGGTAACAAACACTCTTGTCTATTTTGTCATGATGAATGTCATCACGATGGAACAACTCCAGTGAAGATTTATTCTTCGATCGGAGTTCATAACGAACAGTTTGATAAGCCGAATAGGTTCTCGTGTGCAGTCTATTTGTCGTTTTGTTTACGATGTAGTTCATACTACTAAAGGACTGTTCAACATGTGGTGATGTAAATATACTTAGGCAGGCTTTTACAATCTTACTAACTGTGGGATATTTGTTATCCTTGAATATTTTCGCCCACCACAAATCTAGTCTGCCCGGTTTCCGTTGGCCATCCACAACTTCCAGAGCATCTGGTAACGTAGGATCTAACTGGATCTTTGATGATTCCATGAAGAAGTTATTTCTATCACAATCCTTCAGAACACTTGGGAAAAATGTACACAATTTCTTGAGTGCATCATTTGTCACTCCATGACCAATTGCCTTTGGATCAATTGCCGACACATATCGCAAGAACCTGTTGTTCAGGGGGAACTTTTTCAGAATATATTCGGAGGTTTCCACATAGGCATCTCGCACCTTCTCCATGAAATTATTCCCAGAATCTTTGTCTGATTTTCGGAACTTTTTCAACAGCATCTCTGTAGTTGCACCATAATACATTTTATGTAATGAATGGTGAGACTCATCATCATGTACTTACATCTAAACTTTTGAGTTTTGAATCGCTTACATCTCGCACTATTTCATGCTTGATCAAGCATGACAGAAAGTGTCTAACCAAATCCACTTGTTCGTCATAAAGTCTGTGAACTAACGGTTCCTTCTGTTCAAATGTCAGGATGAATGATTTGAAAAGTGGCAGAATTTCTGAATACAGGCTGAGATAAAGTTCAGTTTTTGTATCAGTGTGGTAAATCTTCTCAATAATTCTCACTTTCCTCTCTTTAGCAGCTACTGTCAACTTCTTATTGCGAGCTAGGTTTATTATCCTTTTAACTTCTTTTTTGCCACCTTCACTTAGTCCATCGAGTAGTTCAGAGTATATCATTATTTGGTAACATTGTGAATCGTCCTTTGTCAACCACGCAGTGTAAAGAAGTTTTAAGGCTGGCAACATCATCAAAATTGGATTTACGGCATCAAGAACTGAAAGCCACCGGTGTTCAATCCTATCTTTCGGTGAACTGTAAGTAATGCCTAATAGTGAGCATAGTCTCTCCAAATAGTCACGTAAATCTGGGCACCATTTGAAGTCAATGTGGACATCATCAGTGAGTTTTTCGATGTAGTCATCAAAATGGCTTGTGAAATGCTTAACAACATTATGAACATGATGGCAAACATCACCGTCTATGTCAAGCAGATGTGATGCCTCCGCACGAAGGCGAGTTTCGAAGCCACTGGTTTTACCTCGCATATAATTAGTTGAATCGGATAAGTTTGAGATCAGATTATGCAGAGGAATGTCATCTTGATCGAATAAGTCCAGAACCATATTGATAAGAGTCTCAGCATTCACCACTTTCATCGAAACTGAAGCATAGTGCTTGACAACAACTTGCTCCTCCTCTTCACTAAAATACGACACAAGGATGGAAAGTACCTTCTCATTTTTGTTGCTTAAGCACTCATTATTCAGGGAGAATGTTGAATATTTCATGTCACGAACAAGTGCTTTATGGTACGCTTCTGCCAATCCATCCTTGAGTTTATAACTTGCAGTTGTTCGCTCCATGGATAACTCCCCAAGTACTGCACGGTCCCTAGCCATCTCCTTTGCATATTTTATCAGATGTGGTGCAAGTGATAACGGAAGAGAATTCTCACACAAAAATGCCAATGTTCGGCCTTCTGCATACGATTTTCTATCAATAATGTTCACAAAAGGTTTCACATCTGGCTTCCGAATGTTATTGGAACACAGATTTCCATCATGCACATTAAGAGGTGCCCCATAGGGGAGAGTGCACCTTTCGCGATCACCACCACCAGGAAGGGATTGTTTTTCTTCTGGTTGCAATATGCCCTGCTTGACTTTTACATTGAAGAAAGTTGCAGGTAGAGACTGATTTGTTTGTATGTTTTTACGATGTCCACGATGTAGCACTGAGTTTGAATGTACTTTTAAGGCCTTCTTTCCTTCGTTTCCGTAGCTGATATCTTTGTTGCACCACAAACATTTTGCGAAGCCAGGACGGTCAATTTTTCGCACAAAGTCAGACAAATAGTCACCATTAGCATCCTTTTCCTGAAGCCAGCTCCATTTAAATTTATTTTTAATATTCTCCTCCTTTTTCGAAAGATCTTCCTGACTTTTCAATTCCATAATTTAATGCCGATAACACAAAATAATTATCGCCGATCGAGCAATAAACACTTCGAATTCTTGGAAATATATTGGCGCCAGATCGGCACCGTAATTTCAATGTATAATCCATCGCGATTGGCTGATATTGAAGCATCGCAGAGTCTCTTGCAATAGCAGCGCCAATCAACAGAGGCATCGTAAATAACTTTGTCTGTGACCGGTGAATTGAAAAGTTAGCCGGTGCCAGCCGGTGCTCGTAATAACGGCCGGCTTTTTTTTTTACAAGAACAACAAATCGCGGGCGAACTTAATCGATGTCCGATTTTCGCTTCGCAAACCTCACCCCCCTATAATTTTCGTTCGGATTTGTAGTTATCTTAAGAAACAATAACCCAAAGCTGCTTAGTAATGAATATTGATGAAATAATTCCGGAATTAATTTTCATTCCGGAAGACTTGTGATTTTTTTTTGAAAATCCCGGAATTCCGTCAAATTCCGGAAAACTTTCATCTCTGAGTTGGAGTAATTAAATTGGAAGGAAGGCCAAAATATTCATATTTTTATCCAGTTCACAGTTTACATTCTTCAAAGTGCTGCTGACCTAGCCAGTTCACAGTTTACATTCTTCAAAGTGCTGCTGACCTAGCCACATGAAATGAGTACAATATGCCTCTTTGATAGAATGCCAGATTCACTAATATCAGAAGACTTGCAGATAAAATATTGTTTATCGTCTGAATTTGGCTGAAAAGTAGCAGAATAAGAGCATCAGAGGCAAACTAAACCAATGAGGTAGAAGTTCCTGAAAAGGGCATGTTTTTAGTCATAGATGAAATACTATTGGCAAAATATTTTTTTATGGCTTTAAAGGGATGGGCGGCCTTCGTTGTAGGTTATAATTTAGAAATAACCTTATCAAATTATGATAATTTTCTCAAGAATATACTAATAGTATAGCATAATGATGATATGAATGCGATATTATTCACGAAACACATTTTGTGTCCGAGAAAATACAGGTCGACTGTTGTTTAGTTTCTCGCATAAAGCGCAGTGGATTGTTTATAAGATGAGTCACGATATTGCACCATTTCCTTATTTAGATTCATTCCTAATTTGGGCAAGAGGGGCACCTTCCCTTATCTGAGGCGGCAGAGCATTGGGTTCAGCCTCCTTGCCACATGGCTTTCCCGTGTGCAAATTGAAATACTCCTTCACATTTGGAAAAGTTCCCTTCTCGATGTCCCCCCTTGTTCTTCAGTTCTTCTGTCTCCCCTAGGCCTGGCCTCCACAGTCTGTTAACCATATGCCTGGCCTGCATAGTTTGTCTCCCCTAGGCCTGGCCTGCATAGTTTGTCTCCCCTAGGCCTGGCCTGCATAGTTTGTCTCCCCTAGGCCTGGCCTGCATAGTCTGTTAACCCTATTCCTGGCCTCCACAGTCTGTTGACCCTATTTATGGCATCCATAGTTTGTTGACCCTATTCCTGGCATGCATAGTCTGTTGACCCTATTCCTGGCATCCATAGTCAGTTAACCCTATTCCTGGCCTCCACAGTCTGTTAACCCTATGCCTGGCCTCCATAGTCTGTTGACCCTATTCCTGGACTCCACAGTCTGTTAACCCTATGCCTGGCATCCATAGTCTGTTGACCCTATTCCTGGCATCCATAGTCAGTTAACCCTATTCCTGGCCTCCACAGTCTGTTAACCCTATGCCTGGCCTCCATAGTCTGTTGACCCTATTCCTGGACTCCACAGTCTGTTAACCCTATTCCTGGCATGCATAGTCTGTTGACCCTATTCCTGGCATCCATAGTCAGTTAACCCTATTCCTGGCCTCCACAGTCTGTTAACCCTATTCCTGGCCTCCACAGTCTGTTGACCCTATTCCTGGACTCCACAGTCTGTTAACCCTATGCCTGGCATCCATAGTCTGTTGACCCTATTCCTGGCATCCACAGTCTATTGACCCTATTCATGGCATGCATAGTCTGTTAACCCTATGCCTGGCCTCTACAGTCTGTTAACCCTATACCTGGCATCCATAGTATGTCTCCCATAGGCCTGGCCTCCATAGTCTGTCTCCCATAGGCCTGGCCTCCATAGTCTGTTGACCCTATTCCTGGCACCCATAGTCAGTTAACCATATTCCTGGACTCCACAGTCTGTTAACCCTATGCCTGGCATCTACAGTCTATTGACCCTATTCATGGCATGCATAGTCTATTGACCCTATTCATGGCATGCATAGTCTGTTGACCCTATTCCTGGCCTCCACAGTCTGTTAACCCTATTCCTGGCCTATATAGTCTGTTGACCCTATTCCTGGCATCCATAGTCTGTTAACCCTATTCCTGGCCTATATAGTCTGTTGACCCTATTCCTGGCATCCATAGTCTGTTAACCCTATTCCTGGCATCCATAGTCTGTTGACCCTATTCATGGCATGCATAGTCTGTTGACCCTATTCCTGGCATCCATAGTCTGTTAACCCTATTCCTGGCCTATATAGTCTGTTGACCCTATTCCTGGCATCCACAGTCTGTTAACCCTATTCCTGGCCTATATAGTCTGTTGACCCTATTCCTGGTATCCACAGTCTATTGACCCTATTCATGGCATGCATAGTCTATTCTATTAACCCTATTCATGGCATGCATAGTCTGTTGACCCTATTCCTGGCCTCCACAGTCTGTTAACCCTATGCCTGGCCTATATAGTCTGTTGACCCTATTCCTGGCATCCATAGTTTGTTAACCCTATTCCTGGCATCCGTAGTCTGTTAACCCTATTCCTGGCATCCATAGTCTGTTAACCCTATTCCTGGCATCCATAGTCTGTTGACCCTATCCCTGGCCTCCATCGTCTGTTGACCCTCCCATAAGCCTGGCCTCCATAGTCTGTTGACCCTCCCAAGGCCTGGCCTTCATAGTCTGTTGACCCTGGAGATGTTATCTTAATTGACCTGATAATCTATCGCCTGAATGATGGAACATGTATGGTACTGGTTTCAGTCTGTTGGTATTAGTTTATACTGCTGTCGGATTCCTGAGGGATTCCTACAAGCCTCCAGATAAACTCATCCACAATAGTTTTATTGAGTTATTTATCATTCTTATGTCCAGATAAGAGTCTTTATTATGTCAACATGGGAGCATCTGTGAAATTTATTGAGTGCCAGGGAATAGTTTATCAGACTCTGCTGATTCATGGCTGTAGTCCCTAGTCAGCCACCATATCCTGGAATCTCCTTCCGCTTCCCATTTCTAGTTTCCACATCCCACATCTGACACCAGCCAGAATGCCTTGTGAGTTATGTATAAAAAACTAGATTATACTTATCTACTAATGACATAGGTAAAGCCATGGGTCTAAACAATGTAAGCCATGGATGTAAACAATGTTTTGATTGTGATTGAGTGAGATATTTTCCATGGCACCCTACCTGGAAGCAAGTTGCTGGGATAATTTTTGGTGATTACTGGTTATCTATTGACCTGATGCTGACATGGTACCTGGGGTGATATAGCTATAAGCTATGACATGGGGCCTGCCCCAGAGTTTCTCTTTGTTAAATGCCAGTTGTTTTTTCTTCTGTAAATATAGAATATATGCAACAGGTAGGAGCATGAGATTGAGGGAAGCAAAAAGAATTTACAGCGTTTGGTATGGTAACGATGAGGAAGGTCAGTTACTAACCAGTGAACATGGTTGTTATTATATGTCAAGTGAGATTGACTAAGACCTAGTTCATATATCTTTACGAAATACTCATTGATGAGGAAATGTTCAGATAATAAGTTCAATAAAAGACAAGTCTTGAAATAGTATGTCTGTTATTAGCAGAATGAGGTCCCCAGAGGGTGAATTTAGTGACACTATCCTGCACAGCGGGCTAGCATCACTAAATTCATCCTCTGGGAACCTCATTCTGCTGAGGCCTAGGGGATATCAAACTAAACAGAAGGACAAAGTATCTAAAAACAATGTTAATTGAGATTATAGATACTTCCCAGAAGATGAGTCCTAAGCAGAATAAGGTTCCCAGAGGGTGAATTTAGTTATGCTAGCCCGCTGTGCATGGTAGCGTCACTAAATTCACCCTCTAGGGACCTCATTCTGCAAATGACAGACACACTATTTCAAGGCTTGACAAAAGGTTGTTTGTTTTGTTTATTATCGGAACATTTCCCATAAGTTAATGGTAATTCTTCTGCACCTGTGTTATCTTTTCGTATGTCTCGTCTGCTCATTTTTCCTGGCCATTCCATAAAATACTTTTATTATAACAGCTAGGGTGGAAGAATTCATTAAGTAAAGAAAGGGTTGAATAGCCAGGGAATGGCAGAAGCAACCAACATCAAGAGTGCATAACGTCCAGCCAGATGTAAAACATAAATGCAAAACTTTTATATTTTAATCATTTTCAAGCAACAAACCTATATTAAGCTATGAAAATATATATCAAATAATACTTGGTTCTCCAGCTGGGCTCTCAGGACAAAATAACAGTTCTATTTCTGTTGATACATGAGGTATTATTTTTTTCCATTTTATTAAAGGATTGCAATCCTGATGAATACAATAAAACACTATCGGAAAGCCACCCATAATATGATCACAATGATCCAAGTCCCATAACAATCACGTAATAAATAAGCCGAAAAATAAATAAATAATACCACCACTGGCTCTCGGCTATCTCCGTCGCAAATCCTCATTTGACGTCAAATGAGTAGACTAATTAAAAACACGGAATCGGAGTCAGAGTTAATTGTGTCTACCTATATGACGTCATCTGAGTGGCGATGTAAAATGCCGAATCGACATGAGCGCGTGAGTGGGAGTGGGGCATGTCAATAATATTGTGTATACGTGGTGAATTGTCATCGCCCGGTGAGTTATCTTCATTTGTGATTTGTCAAGTGTTATTTGGAAAGTTATTGTTTTGACAAAAACAGAAGGCTGATTGAGCATGGTAGATAAAGCTTATAAAACACGAGCCAACATGTGAACTCTATTCGGGTGCGTGTTCACGATATTGTTTTAATTTTTCATATATATGCCCCCGAGTGTCCCGTAGATTCACAATCATTTTTCGTTCATTCATTCGTGACAATGCCAAATAAATGCAGTGTTTTCGGCTGTTGTCGGTGTAGTGACTCTCAATTAGGTATAATTCTACATTCATTTCCAAACTATGTTCGTTTACGTGACATTTGGCGGGATTTCTGTGGGAAACCTGTTGAGCAAAATAAGAAATTATTAAAGTGGTTGCCGACGAAATGGTCCAGAATTTGTACCGTCCACTCCGAAAAGGGTGTTTTGAGCACAACGTGAATACACTTGGCCAAACAGTGGCGACCGATGACAACTCAGAAGAGACGCAACACCCACATTAAACAAACCGACCGCCGATGAGAATGCCATCCCAAGAAAAACGTCAATTCCCGTAAAGAATATAAATTTGCCGGAGCGTCCAGTCGTGACTATATCCAATCGAACCTATCGCTAATAAAGAGCGTCTAATTTTACGAGTCGGGCATGCATGGTTACGAATACATAACATTGCAGTTAAAGTGGGGAGTATATTGATGAATAATTTAGTAAATTTTCACAGTGACAACTACTCGAGTCGAGTCGAGTCCCCACTTCCCTTCACCATTACTCGATGAAGAGTCGAGTCCCCACTTCCCTTCACCATTACTCAATAAAGAGCGTTCCATATTAAGTCACTTCAGTGTATTCCTGATATGGTGCAAATAAAAAGTGTTTAATAAACCGGAAATTGCTATGACTTTGACAGGTATATAAAGCATATATATCGAAAGTTCGAGCATAAGTATTTACTAGTATTGATGTAATTATAAAATATTCACGATGACAACTATTCTAAGTCGAGTCCAAGCTTGGATATTGTGTGTCTGACATTCACAAAATTAGGTCCCCGGAGGGTGAATTTATTAACTCTACCCTGCACAGCAGTCTATCATCAATAAATTGACCCTCTGGGAACCTCATTCTGCTTAGGCCTCAAATACTATGGGAGACCTAGGATCAGATTGAAATTCCTCAGTTGACGTTGATTATGTTTGCCCCTAGTCACCTCGACTATGCAATTTACCTTCTGCAAATTAGAGGATATAGAAACTGAACATTTGTTAATTGGAGACCATAGACACTTCCCAGAACATGAGTCCTAAGCAGTATGAGCCCCCCCCCCCCCCCCCCCCCAGAGTATGAATTTTGTGACTCTAGCCCATTGTGCAGGATAGCATCACTATATTCACCCTCCAGGGACCTCATTCTGGCTCAGTTGATACTTTATTGACGCAGCAGAGTCAAACTTGAACCAGCTTGGAATGATGCTATTCCATGTGAATATGGGGTGTCTGTGATCGAGCTTTAATATGACATCTCAAAAATATGGGTTACTGGTTTCATATATTTAATATGACGTCTCTATAATATTGGCTAACTGGGTTAATATATTTAATATCACTTCTCTATAATATGGGTTAATTGGGTTCATATATTTAATATGACGTCTCTATAATATGACGTCTCTATAATATGGGCTTAATTACTGGATTCATTTAATTAATATCACTTCTCTATAATATGGGTTAATTGGGTTCATATATTTAATATGACGTCTCTATAAAATGGGCTGACTGGGTTCATATCTATATATATATAAGAGAGTAGGATCTGTCTGTCTGTCCATCTGTCTGTCTGTTCGGATTTTTCTCCCAGGCTCCTAGAAAAATTTTAACCAAATTTGGTGTGTGACTCGGGGTACCCTGGCAGAGGATATAACGACTAGTTTTTAAAAATTTTGATTTAAAAATATTTAATTAAAAAAGTAAAAAACATAAAAATAAAAAAGTAATTGATTGTTAATTTGAGCATGGAACAGGGGGGGGGGGGGGGGGGGGGGGGGGGGGGGGTCGTGAAAAAATTTGCACATACAGGGCCTGATTTTTTTGGACCCACCCCCTAAAAAAATCATTTTAAATCTATTCAAGACCAAATCAAACAGAATCAAAGGTAAGTTTTCAATTGGTCCGTTTCTGGCAGATTCCAAGTGTTCCTGTATTTTGATACAACCTGATAGAAGGGGGATAATCCAAATAAAAACAAGATTTTTTTATAGTCCAGTTACTAATTAATGACTGTTGTTCCCAAAAAGGTGCCACCAACCATCATCAGGTCTGGCAAATGTGAGAATACAGCTACAATAGCTGTATTCAGCTAACCTAGCTGTATTCAGCTATAAATTATACTCTCAAAGCGGCTGTTTTTTGATAATAAACTAGAAGCGCTAATTTGCGCATCAAAATTAGGCTACCATATTCTCCGGTCACCCTCAACCAAATCAAAATCGTCGCTTGTGTTCTGACAAAGTGTTGCCTTTTGTCGACACGGCAATTCTGATTTTGTGTGAAAACTTACTACGGTGGTCGATGTCAGTAAATATTCTGGGGACTATTTTCTGCAAATGCATTCATTAACTAACTTATAAAATAAAAATCAAATTCATCCCAAACACTCGTTTACTTCTTCCCGATGCTAAACCGGTAGGGGGCGTTAGAATGGTGTACCTATATCGAGCATTTAGAATTACATACCACTAGCGGTTTGTGAGCGATACTGGTAACTATTCATAACGGTATATATACAGATATTGTGCGGCATATTGCAAATGTATGGCACAACATAGGGACAACTGAAATGAAAATGCGACTTATATAATTTCTGAAGTATTTCAAACATGAAGTCCTGGTCGTTAGCGAGTCAGAACTATTCAATCTGTTTTGGCGGGAAAATATATAATGTGTGAAAACTTACTAAACATAACATTGGTATTTGTATTTTCGCGATTCGACATACATGTATGCGTTTCCGTATTTTTGGAGAGAATCAGCTCAAGCAGTGAGTGGAACTCGCTCGGTTAAACTCTGGCTAGAGATGTTCCCCTTTTTACCTGTTTTAACGCACCAACCAAACTGAGTTTTACCAGCATCGACATATCGATACTTCCGGGAATGATTAAGATGTTCCATCTTCGGTGATAAATATTGTATTTTTCAAGGTATTCCGCATTGCATACTTTTAAGAGAGTTATTAACCGTTATGACCGACATAGTAAGTTTTCACACATAATCACCATCGTCGTGCCGACAAAAGGCAACACTTTGTCAGAACACAAGCGACGATTTTGATTTGGTTGAGGGTGACCGGAGAATAGGGTAGCCTAATTTTGATGCGCAAATTAGCGCTTCTAGTTTATTATCGAAAAACAGCCGCTTTGAGAGTATAATATATAGCTGAATACAGCTAGGTTAGCTGAATACAGCTATTGTAGCTGTATTCTCACATTTGCCAGACCTGATCATATCAGAACACCTTATAGCCATACCTGCAATGACAGTTATATAGTAAATAAGTATCACTCTTTGGAGCCAAATAAACAGGCTGGCATGTTTATTTTTTAATTTGAGGTATTTTGTTAGCCAGCACCACAGGGGTTTGACAAGATGATAGTAAATAAAAAATATAATAGATATATATAGATATATATAGATTTTATAAGAAATATATAAAGAATAGGGGCGCAACTAGGGGATTAGCGATTTACGTCATATTTTTTTATTTTTAATATCACGAAAATTAGAAACTGGAAAAAACGTTGCGCTCGTGGCGCTCTCCATATTCATTGCTATTATGACTGTTATACATCAACGTGATCGCTGTGATTTACATTTAGCATGGCATTGGCAATATCACCTTATGTTCTCTTTATATCACCGCGACGCCAGGTTTAATTTTCGAACCGTCCGCTGATTTCTTTGACACGCCGCCAGGTACATCCGTCGTAATTAGTTGGCGGGCAAAATTGTACACAGATAATAAAAGGGCCGAGGAATCTCTGCCGTTTGCATCATGCAATCCGAATATTTCCAGGGCATGTTAATGTTATTAACGATGTAGCTATTGCAATATGTGATTTCCGCTTTAAATTGTTTACTTCTGTTTTATTACATATATTTCATTATGAAAAAAATATGACTTAAACACACATATATGTGAGCATATAATTCAATACGCAACTTTTTCCGTCTGTGACAACTGACAAATAACAACCAGTAATCGACTGTTTTTTATATGTCTGTTGCAATCATGCACCCACTTCCTATGTTCAAATCAGATATTTAAGTGCAATGACGTTTATTTGAGTTTTAATTATTTTTACCGCTGTGTATAGTTTTAACGATCGACGCACGTTTTAAAATCTCCTACTCCCTATTTTAAATGCCTTGTTGTTCACCAATTGACTTTATTGTGAATTTTTGTTTATTTTATCAGGTTGCTTTCAATTGGCTAATGTACTTATTCCCAACTGAGAAACTTTTGTTGCAAATAGTGTGTGGAAAAGCCACAAAAGCACTGGACTTTTGACATAATACTGAAGTGCTGGTGTTGCCAATGATATAATTGCTTTAAGCTTTTGCGTCACTGCGTGTGCCGGTAATAAACGTGTGTTCTGCTAAAAAGTGAGGCAGAATTTAGAGTCTAGTTGCCTTATAAATATATATATATATATATATATATTGGTAAAGTAGTGTAGCCGTATAGGTCTGATTGGTAGTTGGGTTGAAATAAATGGTAACACCTTGAAGACCTATTGTATAAATATTTACTTTGGATATGCATGTCAATGAATGTCTGTGTTTCACTCAAGTTTCTGGAAACTAACCCCAAATTTGAATTTCAGAAAAATCGGGTAGGGGAAACCATACTGACAAAATCTCAGCAATCATGGAACTTATTACATAAACAATGTATAACACTTTCCCACGTTAAATCGTGTAAAATAGTTCATGGGAGATCTGATGCATGCATCTTCTTTTCTTGTGTGTTATTGGCGGATGGTACACAATTATCTTCGTGATTTAAGAATTAATAATACGAGTTGTTCGGAACTCAATTACTTTGTAACACAACACTGTTATATCGGGATGAGAAAACGAGCAACAGTGTCAATAACATCTCAAAGATTTAGGTCAAAATATTCGGACCACTGCTGCAAACAGCTTCGTCCAAGAGTTGATAATGTTTGACCGGACACCGTGTCACAGAGGGCAGCCAACGCTTCGAAAATGAAACTTGCCGTTGCGGTGATATCAAAGAGAAATAGGTGATGTTGTCAATGCGAAGTTAAATTTCAGTTACATGCGGCCATATTGATGTATAATAGTCATAATAGCAATCTGCCTGAAGATCGCTACAATCGATAACGTTTTGGCTTTCCTATTTTCGAGTCAAAAATTTATAAATAAACATTTGTAGGTCAAATCACTAATCCCCTTGATTCATTCCTATACTTTTATTACTATTAATTATTATTACTATTTATTATTATTTGTATATATTTATTATTATTATTATTTGTTATCATTCTGACAAACTCCTGTGGCCAGCACTCTGCAGCGCTAGTATTATTTGGTCATTCAAGACATGCCAGAGTGAAAATGCCAGCACTATAGGCACTATTCAATATTAATTTGAGGTGAAATGCAAACCAGCACTCCTATTCAGTCATCACTTTTATTTGGCACCAGAGAGTGCTTTATCTTATACCTTCATATGTTCTTAAGTGTTGGTTAAGGTCATAATCTATGTTAGAACACATTTATTAGTGAAAACAACTTAAAACAAAGTCCATAATGTGGGTTGAAAAAAATTTGCACAAACAATTTTTTCAGGCCTCTGAGATATGCACCCACCCCGCCCGGTATAGGTATGTTTTTATGTTTTTGGAAGATCTTCCCTGTATTACTTATATCTTATACCTACACTGTTCCTAAGTGTCTGTAAAGGCCATAACCTGCCTTAGAACACAATTATTAATGAATATATTTGAAAAACAACTTAAAACAAGGGCAAAAATGTGAATAGAAAAAATTTGCACAAACTCATTTTTTCGGGCCTCTTTGGACCCACCCACACTGGCCCTGTATGATAAAACTTTTGTGCGACCCCCCCCCCCCCCCTGCATGGAATCAAAAAAAAACCAAAATATATATATATTATTTAAAAGCGCCCAAATGGGCGGCAGTTCCCTAACACATGAAGGGAGCCTGTTTCAGCTAATATTAATATGACATTTCTATAATATAAGCTATCTGGGTTCATATGTTTGTGCAATTAAATTTGTCACTTACTTTACATTGGATGTGAGTTGTTTCTGAATTCAGCAGTGTGATTTTCTAGTGAAGCTTGTTTCTTTCTCTGATGTCCTTTATGTACTTAATTATCATCTGAAATGGAAAACACCCTGAGTGTCTTGTCTGTTTCCTGACATTCTCAAATGAATCTGTTATAGAGATAATTGATCATTATCGTAACTCTGAAGCTGACAGACAAGAGTTGAAGTCCTCTAGTTAATTATACATGCTCTAGCTGATATCTCCTGTTAATGGTTGACCTTTTTGTTCAGAGGTGACAGGATTCTCAGTGTTCCAGTCAGGTTACATCATACGGCCAATTTTCACAGTCAAGACAGCGATAAGAGTTTTGGCACCCAGTCTGCATTTGCAGAATGAGGTCACCGAGGGTGAATTTAGTGATGCTATCCCGCATAGTGGGCTAGCATCACCAAATTCACCCTCTGGGGACCTCATTCGACATGGCATCATCAGCTGTGGGAGACATAGACTCAGATTGATATTCCCAAATGGTGAATATTGTGATGTTCACCCATTGGGAACCTCGATTATTCAATGTGTCGTCTGCCAATTTGGGGATATAGACAACCTGAGCAGTCTATTGGTTGCTTTATCAAACTGAGATGTGAAATAAGTAGGGGATGTTGTGTGAGTACGAGGTCTTGTGAAGGTGTGTGGATGTCCTTGTGCATGTCTCAGCACTCTAGTGAAGTGTCTGTAACTTTGCAGCGCTTTGTGCAATATAACTGGTATAACAGTGGGAATGATAAACAGTGGGAATGATAAAAAGCGTTTCTCAAAATAAGCTGTCTATGAATATTACCTATTATCATTTGGGTTGGTATGTATTTTCATCCTCAAACATTTTCCTGTTAACTGTTGAGATGTTTGGCCAAGGTCTCAAGGCCCAGGTTGAAAAAGGACAGCTACATGTACGCTCATAATCCTACCCCGCATAGCGGGCTAGCATCACCAAATTCACCCTCTGGGGACCTCATTCTGCTTACACCTCCGCAGAATGAGGTTCCCAGAGGGTGAATTTTGTGATGCTAACCCGCTATGCATGGTAGCATCACTAAATTCACCCTCTGGGGACCTCATTCTGCAAATGACAGACACACTATTTCAAGGCTTGGTTATTATTGGGGTGATCATTTCTCAAGTGAATCAAAGGGAATATTTATTCACAGGAGCAGATGATTATCTCTCACATATCAGTATGCAGGAAGCACTGACTAAACATGAACACCTCCTGTAAGTCATTCTGGTTCCTCAATTGATTTTTATATGCCCCTTTGAAAAAAGGTTGTATTTTATAATCAGTTTGTCAGTCCATCTGTCTAGCCGTCTGTCCGTCTGTCCATCTAGCTGTCCAGGCGTCCGTCCATTAACATTTTTGGTTTCTGATCGCTAACTCTAGTTTGGATTATTTATCTGAACCAAAGTCAGTATGTGTATTTCCCAGATAAAAATACAGGCCAGGTTCGAATATGGGTTCCGTCCAATTATTTTTATATGAGTACGGCCCTTTTTCGACTTAGAATTTGACCTTCTGTTAACATTATTGGTTTCCGACCGATAACTCCAGTTTGAATTATTTGATCTGAACCAAAGTTGGTATGTGTGTTTCCCAGCTAAAACTACAGGCCGAGTTCGAATATAGGTTCTGTCCAATTATTTTCACATGAGTTACTGCGATTATTTTACTTAGGATTTGACTGCATTTTGGCATTGAAATTAGGGGTACAGTAGTGCTCTAAGTAAGTGACTTTTTACCCTGTGCCAATGCATTCTCTTATATATGCGAGTCGACCATAGGTCACCTCGCATATATAAGAGAATGCATTGGCCTAACAATTTTTTTTAATTTTTTTTAAATAAATGTTTCTCACAATTTTTAGGACATAAAATAAAAAAACATCCATTACCCTGCAGGGATCCCCACACATATATAGAAGCATATAGAAGAGTGTCGTCTGCTCATGTTTGTCTGGGGCTCTGTATGGGTGAAATTATAAAATTGTTAAAGAATACAAGAAAAAATTATTAAAATTGTAAACAATTGTTAGGCCAATGCATTCTCTTATATATGCGAGGTGACCTATGGTCGACTCGCATATATAAGAGAATGCATTGGCACAGGGTAAAAAAATCCCGAGTAATCTCGGGGAGAGCTTTCCGATGAACGGCAACAAGCCATATTTCCGACTAAATCCTGAAAAGTTACCAATAATTCTGCTGTGGTTAAGAAGTCGCTTACTTAGAGCACTACTGTATATCAGATATTCTTTGTAAGCTCAAATTATTATTTTATTGCGGTAGTACAATTCAAAATGGCTAGAGGGCGTATTATGTCACACCCTTGCGATGCTCTTGTTATCTTCTGCAAATGAAGCATGACTGGGGAAGTAGAATGGGTTCTGTCTGTCCGTGAGTCCTTCCATCAGTCTGTCCATCCATAACAACGTTGGAGCACTCTAGCTCATTTATTATAAGGCAGATTTGAATTATCTATGATGTGCTCATGAACCACCATGGGGGAATAAGTAATATCCACATAGAACTGCTATCGCTCATTCAAATGTTGCAGAATTATTCATCCATATTTTTACCCTGTGCCAATGCATTCTCTTATATATGCGAGTCGACCATAGGTCGCCTCGCATATATAAGAGAATGCATTGGCCTAACAATTTTAATAATTTTTTCTTGTATTCTTTAACAATTTTATAATTTCACCCATACCGAGCCCCAGACAAACATGAGCAGACGACACTCTTCTATATGCTTCTATATATGTGTGGGGATCCCTGCATGGTAATGGATGTTTTTTTATTTTATGTCCTAAAAATTGTGAGAAACATTTATTTAAAAAAAATTATAAAAAATTGTTAGGCCAATGCATTCTCTTATATATGCGAGGCGACCTATGGTCGACTCGCATATATAAGAGAATGCATTGGCACAGGGTAAAAAGTAAGCTGTACTCCAAATTTGGAGCTGTGTATCTCAGTAATCATAGGTCTGATTTGAATTATCTGGTGCTCATAATTTAAACCACTGTGGGGGAAGTGATATCCGAATATCACAAGAACCATAAAGTTGAATCAGTTAAATAGCTATTATCATTCACAATCGTGGAACATATCATATACACTGTTTGAAACTTTGAGATACAGTTATTCTGATGCACCAATCTCTGAGTTCCAGTTATGAATAATGGCCTATTGCTAGTGTGCTGAAGTACATGTAGGTCTGTAGGTACTACTGACCATATAGCACACAACGTCCTCTTATACGTCCATAATAGTTACAGACATCAAAGTAGCGAAGAGGTTAAAGATCCTGTGCCAGTGCAGGTAAATATTGTTAGGCCAATGAATCTCTTATACAAATGTATATGAGAGGCTCCATGTGGGAAACTCAAATATATAAGAGAATGCATTGGCACAGGATTTTCGCAAAATTTTAGAAAGCTCCAGTCATGGAAGTGTTAACAACTTGACAATTCTGTTGTGGATTCATCGGCATTCTTCTGAGACAATATTCCGTAGGATAACAGTTAACTTGTTATTTCAGATGTTTCTTTTTTCATCTTGATTCATTTATTCTGAATGAAAGAAACCATTGCAAACCAATCTACTAAATATACTTCCAAAAACATGTCATCATGACCATGAACACAGAGAGTACTATGTTGAACCTGCATTAAAAGATCATTAACATTGGGTAAATTTTGATAGCCTCTTCCTACTTATTAGCAAAAACTCAAGAAAGATAGGCAATAATTTTCATTTCCACTCCATCAGGAGTTCTCATAAGTGTCTACATGTGTTTGTTGTTTACTACTGTTCCTGTACTGTTCGTTATTCCACGGAGAATAATGAACAATAAGATATGTCTTTCATCTCAGACAGCTACAATCCGTTCATGTTATTGTTTTTCTCTATGAATCTTGAGATGTTATGCCACTCTAAATGTCTGTTTGGGTGAGAAATTATTCAGAGAAATTTGTGTAATTACTCATTTTAAGAGTGTTTTAGTGATCATGAAATTGTTGGTTAAAATTCTTTGTTTTGTTTTCTTCCTCTCTGGTTCTCTGGGTCAAGAAGTCAGAGAAAATAATATGAGCAACCAGGATACAACTAAACGTGTTACAAACTGAAGCAGCAATTTCAATAAGCTGCAAAACTTCATGCCAACTATAAAGTATTAGAAAGTATATGTAAGAAAAACTTGAGAATGAGTCTAGCTCTCAATTACGACTATTATTTTGAGACATGGACAACATGGTCTACACATTTGACCCAGTACTATATATATAGCTGAAGGGTCACTCTCACCAAAAAAAGTGCTGAAGGGTACACAGGGTTTGAAAATGTGCTGAAGGGTACACAGGATTTGTGATCGGCACGAACACCATTACTTAAATTGTGTTTATGAAAGTCTGGCGCCCATTAGCAGTTTGTTTTCAGTACATTTTAATATTCATTGGAACGTAAACAATTATTCTCTAACAGAAATCATGGCAGATATGAAAACTGAATGCCTTTAGAATGACATTTCAAACCCTGTGTACCCTTCAGCACATTTTGAAAATCCTGTGTTCCCTTCAGCACTTTTTTTGGTGAGAGTGACCCTTCAGCAGTACTATATGGATGTATCTCATACCATTCTATAGCATTGGGTTTTGAAAGGTTTGATGTTGTAGATATCAAAATAAATGATGAGCGGTCACATTTGTGAGATTGCTTTGAGTACACATATTTCTGCTTATAGAAAAGGTCACATAACCAATACATCCCTAATAAATCCCATTTAACTGTTTAATTACACATATATCACACGATAAACAGTACAGATAAAACTTCATTACTTTTCCATTTCTGGGCACCCAAAAGTCCAGATTTAACCATTGCATGAGACTGTGCTTTTGATTGCTCTCTCGTAAAATACATTAGAGAAAATTCGTACATCTCTGATCAAACGTTTCTATTATACTCTGCAATAATTCTTCCTCGCATAATTCGAGCGTTTGTTCAGTATTATATTCAATTTTGCACAAAATGTAAATTTCATTCCATTTTGTCCATTTTGGCAGCTATTATGTGACAGACATTATACAGATATGGTTTACGACTAAGCATTGTTTGTGTGTATTTCAATTTATTTCGAATTTGGCATTAATTGGAGCATTTACTGCAGAAATTCAGCATTTTCTGATACCAATAGATATTATGGACGCCATCTTGGATCCTGAATTTTCCCATGAGCAGATTTTTGCAGATTTTGGATATGTTGTTCCTGGAGTTTTACCACGATAAATAACACCAAAATCAGCTTGTATCCAATTTATTCCGGGTTCAACTCTCCCACGACCACACTATTTGGTTATGTATGGGAATCACCCCAGGGAGTCAATCCAGATATCTTCGGAGAAGTGTTTCAATCTCGATTACAAGTTCATTTTAGACAAGCGTGGAGACATCTCAATTACAAAGATGCTTCTGTCGACAATAGTAAGTTGAATTTCACCGGGCAGTTTAAGACCGAGTTCAACAGTGTATCACCATATATATATATATATAATTTAACGAGAAGTGAAGGAACCTGATCTCTCAGCTTGTCACTGGGGCCAAAAAATCTAGAGATTGAAATGGGTTGGAGAGTGAAACCTGATCTGATTCCAATGGCGAACTGGTTACAGTAATGCTCTAAATAATCGACTCCTTAACCACAGCAGAATTATGGGTAACTTTTCAGGATTAAGTCAGAAATATGGCTTGTTGCCATTCATCGGAAAGCTCTCAGTGAGGGCTTTCCGATGAATGGCAACAAGCCATATTTCCGACAGCAGAATTATGGGTAACTTTTCAGGATTTAGTCGGAAATATGGCTTGTTGCCATTCATCGGAAAGCTCTCACTGAGAGCTTTCCGATTAATGGCAACAAGCCATATTTCCGACTAAATCCTGAAAAGTTACCCATAATTTTGCTGTGGTTAAGGAGTCGATTATTTAGAGCATTACTGTATGTAAACAGTTCATACCAGACCAAAGTGGAAGATGAAGCGCATTTTATATTACAATGTTCACATTACAACGCCCAGAGGTCTGTACTAATCATTAAGATTGAACATTTGTCACCAGAGTTCCTCAGAAAGAATAATGATGCAAAAATTGGGATAATTTTTCTGTCAAAAATCAAACCAATCAACTGCATCTTAAGTAGGTTTATTACAGATTCTGAAAAACTTAGATTTTAAACCTAATCATTAGGTATATAAGCTACATGTAACTTCCTATGTACATTTTAAACCCAGTCATTATGTATATAAGCTAACTTCCTATGTAGATTTTAAACCTAGTCATGTATATATGCTAACTTCCTATGTACATTTTAAACCCAGTCATTATGTATATAAGCTACCTTCCTCTGTAGATTTAAAACCTAGTCGTTATGTATATAAGATAACTTCCTATGTAGTTTTTAGACCTATAAATTATATATATAAGCTAACTTCCTAAGGTTATATACATAATGACTAGGTTTAAAATCTACCTAGGAAGTTTACTAAAAACATAATGACTAGGTTTAACATATGAAGTTAGCTTATACACATAACGACTAGGTTTAACATAGGAAGTTAGCTTATATACACAATGACTAGGTTTAACATATGAAGTTAGCTTATATACATAACTAGGTTTAACAAATGAAGTTAGCTTATACACATAACGACTAGGTTTAACATAGGAAGTTAGCTTATATACATAATGACTAGGTTTAACATAGGAAGTTAGCTTATATACATAACGACTAGGTTTAACATTAGCTTATATACACAATGACTAGGTTTAACATTAGCTTATATGCATAACGACTAGGTTTAACATAGGAAGTTAGCTTATATATATAACGACTAGGTTTAATATAGGAAGTTAGCTTATATACATAATGACTAGGTTTAACATTAGCTTATATACATAATGACTAGGTTTAACATAGGAAGTTAGCTTATATACATAATGACTAGGTTTAACATAGGAAGTTAGCTTGTATACATAACGACTAGGTTTAATATAGGAAGTTAGCTTATATACATAACGACTAGGTTTAACATAGGAAGTTAGCTTACATACATAATGACTAGGTTTAACATATGAAGTTAGCTTATACACATAACGACTAGGTTTAACATAGGAAGTTAGCTTATATACATAACGACTAGGTTTAATATAGGAAGTTAGCTTATATGCATAATGACTAGGTTTAACATAGGAAGTTAGCTTATATACATAATGACTAGGTTTAACATAGGAAGTTAGCTTATATACATAACGACTAGGTTTAACATAGGAAGTCAGATTATATACATAATGACTAGGTTTAACATAGGAAGTTAGCTTATATACATAACGACTAGGTTTAACATAGGAAGTTAGCTTATACACATAATGAATAGGTTTAACATATGAAGTTCTCTTATACACATAATGACTAGGTTTAACATATGAAGTTAGCTTATATACATAATGACTAGTTTTAACATAGGAAGTTAGCTTATATACATAATGACTAGGTCTAACATAGGAAGTTAGCTTATATACATAATGACTACGTTTAACATAAGAAGTTAGCTTATATACTTAATGAGTAGGTTTAACATAGGAAATTAGCTTATACACGTAATGACTAGGTTTAACATAGGAAGTTAGTCATTATGTATATAAGCTTGTCACTGGGGCCCAAAAATCTAGAGATTGAAATGGGTTGGAGAGTGAAACCTGATCTGATTCCAATGGCGGACTGGTTACAGTAATGCTCTAAATAATCGACTCCTTAAAGCCATATTTCCGACTAAATCCTGAAAGATTACCCATAATTCTGCTGTGGTTAAGGAGTCGATTATTTAGAGCATTACTGTATGTAAACAGTTCATACCAGACCAAAGTGGAAGATGAAGCGCATTTTATATTACAATGTTCACATTACAACGCCCAGAGGTCTGTACTAATCGTTAAGATTGAACATTTGTCACCAGAGTTCCTCAGAAAGAATAATGATGCAAAAATTGGGATTATTTTTCTGTCAAAAATCAAACCAATCAACTGCATCTTAAGTAGGTTTATTACAGAGGCTGAAAAACTTAGATTTTAAACCTAATCATTAGGTATATAAGCTACATATAACTTCCTATGTACATTTTAAACCCAGTCATTATGTATATAAGCTAACCTTCTATGTAGATTCCCCCCCCCCCCCCCCCCGTGTGGTGCCCGGGGGATATAAATAGGCCCACCACTGGTAGCCAGGTTGTGAATGCACAGCTGCAATGACCTGGCTGTTCACATAAAAGCTCCATCTCTCATGTAACAAATTCTGTAACGTTTGTTCCATTGGAATATTGAGATGTTTGTGTGGATGAGCTTATTAGTTCCTTGCCAGTGGTTGGTTGGTCATTCTGGCTCTCCTATGGATTCGCTAGGTTGACTTCACCTTCAAGTGGGAACTGACATAGTCGTGATATGGCTTAGCGGCTGTAACGACGTTAAACCCTCAATCAAACAAACAAAACAAACCTATGTAGATTTTAAACCTAGTCATGTATATATGCTACCTTCCTATGTACATTTTAAACCCAGTCATTATGTATATAAGCTAACTTCCTATGTAGTTTTTAGACCTATAAATTATATATATAACCTAACTTCCTAAGCTTATATACATAATGACTAGGTTTAAAATCTACATAGGAAGTTAGCTAAAACATAATGACTAGGTTTAACATATGAAGTTAGCTTATATACATAACGACTAGGTTTAACATAGGAAGTTAGCTTACATACATAACGACTAGGTTTAACATAGGAAGTTAGCTTATATACATAATGACTAGGTTTAACATAGGAAGTTAGCTTATACACAAAATGACTAGGTTTAACATAGGAAGTTAGCTTATATACATACTGAGTAGGTTTAACATAGGAAGTTAGCTTATACACATAATGTCTAGGTTTAACATAGGAAGTTAGCTTGTACACATAATGTCTAGGTTTAACATAGGAAGTTAGCTTGTACACATAATGTCTAGGTTTAACATAGGAAGTTAGCTTGTACACATAACGACTAGGTTTAACATAGGAAGTTAGCTTATATACATAATGACTAGGTTTAACATAGGAAGTTAGCTTATATACACAACGACTAGGTTTAACATAGGAAGTTAGCTTGTATACATAATGACTAGGTTTAACATAGGAAGTTAGCTTATATACACAACGACTAGGTTTAACATAGGAAGTTAGCTTGTATACATAACGACTAGGTTTAACATAGGAAGTTAGCTTATACACAAAATGACTAGGTTTAACATAGGAAGTTAGCTTGTACACATAATGTCTAGGTTTAACATAGGAAGTTAGCTTATACACATAACGACTAGGTTTAACATAGGAAGTTAGCTTATACACAAAATGACTAGGTTTAACATAGGAAGTTAGCTTGTACACATAATGTCTAGGTTTAACATAGGAAGTTAGCTTATACACATAACGACTAGGTTTAACATAGGAAGTTAGCTTATATACATAACGAATAGGTTTAACATAGGAAGTTAGCTTATATACATAACGACTAGGTTTAACAGAGGAAGTTAGCTTATATACATAATGACTAGGTTTAACATAGGAAGTTAGCTTATATACATAACGACTAGGTTTAACATAGGAAGTTAGCTTATATACATAATGACTAGGTTTAACATAGGAAGTTAGCTTATATACATAACGACTAGGTTTAACATAGGAAGTTATCTTATATACATAATGACTAGGTTTAACATAGGAAGTTATCTTATATACATAATGACTAAGTTTAACATAGGAAGTTAGCTTATATACATAATGACTAGGTTTAACATAGGAAGTTAGCTTATATACATAATGACTAGGTTTAACATAGGAAGTTAGCATATATACATAACAACTACGTTTAACATAGGAAGTTAGCTTATATGCATAATGACTAGGTTTAACATATGAAGTTAGCTTATGTACAAAACGACTAGGTTTAACATAGGAAGTTAGCTTATATACATAATGACTAGGTTTAACATAGGAAGTTAGCTTATATACATAATGACTAGGTTTAACATAGGAAGTTAGCTTATATACATAATGACTAGGTTTAACATAGGAAGTTAGCTTATATACATAACGACTAGGTTTAACATAGGAAGTTATCTTATATACATAACAACTAGGTTTAACATAGGAAGTTAGCTTATATACATAATGACTAGGTTTAACATAGGAAGTTAGCTTATATACATAATGTCTAGGTTTAACATAGGAAGTTAGCTTATATACATAACGACTAGGTTTAACATAGGAAGTTAGCTTATATACATAATGACTAGGTTTAACATAGGAAGTTGGCGTATATACATAACGACTAGGTTTAACATAGGAAGTTAGCTTATATACATAACGACTAGGTTTAACATAGGAAGTTAGCTTATATACATAATGACTAGGTTTAACATAGGAAGTTAGCTTATATACAAAATTACTAGGTTTAACATATGAAGTTAGCTTATATACATAACGACTAGGTTTAACATAGGAAGTTAGCTTATATACACAATGACTAGGTTTAACATAGGAAGTTAGCTTATATACATAACGAATAGGTTTAACATAGGAAGTTAGCTTGTATACATAATGACTAGGTTTAACATATGAAGTTAGCTTATATACATAATGACTAGGTTTAACATAGGAAGTTAGCTTATATACATAATGACTAGGTTTACCATAGGAAGTTAGCTTATATACATAACGACTAGGTTTAACATAGGAAGTTAGCTTATATACATAACGACTAGGTTTAACATAGGAAGTTAGCTTATATACAAAATTACTAGGTTTAACATAGGAAGTTAGCTTATATACATAACGACTAGGTTTAACATAGGAAGTTAGCTTATATACATAACGACTAGGTTTAACATAGGAAGTTAGCTTATATACATAACGACTAGGTTTAACATAGGAAGTTAGCTTATATACATAACGACTAGGTTTAACATATGAAGTTTGCTTATATACATAACGACTAGGTTTAACATAGGAAGTTATCTTATATACATAATGACTAGGTTTAACATAGGAAGTTATCTTATATACATAATGTCTAGGTTTAACATAGGAAGTTAGCTTATATACATAACGACTAGGTTTAACATAGGAAGTTAGCTTATATCCATAACGACTAGGTTTAACATAGGAAGTTAGCTTATATGCATAATGACTAGGTTTAACATAGGAAGTTAGCTTATATACATAACGACTAGGCTTAACATAGGAAGTTAGCTTATATACATAATGACTAGGTTTAACATAGGAAGTTAGCTTATATACATAACGACTAGGTTTAACATAGGAAGTTAGCTTATATACATAATGACTAGGTTTAACATAGGAAGTTAGCTTATATACATAACGACTAGGTTTAACATAGGAAGTTAGCTTATATACATAATGACTAGGTTTAACATCGGAAGTTAGCTTATATACATAACGACTAGGTTTAACATAGGAAGTTAGCTTATATACATAACGACTATGTTTAACATAGGAAGTTAGCTTATATACATAATGACTAGGTTTAACATAGGAAGTTAGCTTATATACATAACGACTAGGTTTAACATTAGCTTATATACATAATGACTAGGTTTAACATAGGAAGTTAGCTTATATGCATAATGACTAGGTTTAACATAGGAAGTTAGCTTATATACAAAATTACTAGGTTTAACATATGAAGTTAGCTTATATACATAATGACTAGGTTTAACATAGGAAGTTAGCTTATATACATAATGACTAGGTTTAACATAGGAAGTTAGCTTATATACATAACGACTAGGTTTAACATAGGAAGTTAGCTTATATACATAATGACTAGGTTTAACATAGGAAGTTAGCTTATATGCATAATGACTAGGTTTAACATAGGAAGTTAGCTTATATACATAACGACTAGGTTTAACATAGGAAGTTAGCTTATATACATAATGACTAGGTTTAACATAGGAAGTTAGCTTATATACATAACGACTAGGTTTAACATATGAAGTTAGCTTATATACATAATGACTAGGTTTAACATAGGAAGTTAGCTTGTACACATAATGTCTAGGTTTAACATAGGAAGTTAGCTTATATACATAACGACTAGGTTTAACATAGGAAGTTAGCTTATATACATAATGACTAGGTTTAACATAGGAAGTTAGCTTATATACATAATGACTAGGTTTAACATAGGAAGTTAGCTTATATACATAACGACTAGGCTTAACATAGGAAGTTAGCTTATATACATAATGACTAGGTTTAACATAGGAAGTTAGCTTATATACATAATGACTAGGTTTAACATATGAAGTTAGCTTATATACATAATGACTAGGTTTAACATAGGAAGTTAGCTTATATACATAACGACTAGGTTTAACATTAGCTTATATACATAACGACTATGTTTAACATAGGAAGTTAGCTTATATGCATAATGACTAGGTTTAACATCGGAAGTTAGCTTATATACAAAATTACTAGGTTTAACATAGGAAGTTAGCTTGTACACATAACGACTAGGTTTAACATATGAAGTTATCTTATATACATAATGACTAGGTTTAACATAGGAAGTTAGCTTATATACATAATGAGTAGGTTTAACATATGAAGTTAGCTTATATACATAATGAGTAGGTTTAACATAGGAAGTTAGCTTATATACATAACGACTAGGTTTAACATAGGAAGTTAGCTTATATACATAATGACTAGGTTTAACATAGGAAGTTAGCTTATATACATAACGACTAGGTTTAACATAGGAAGTTAGCTTATATACATAACGACTAGGTTTAACATAGGAAGTTATCTTATATACATAATGACTAGGTTTAACATAGGAAGTTATCTTATATACATAATGACTAGGTTTAACATAGGAAGTTAGCTTATATACATAATGACTAGGTTTAACATAGGAAGTTAGCTTATATACATAATGACTAGGTTTAACATAGGAAGTTAGCTTATATACAAAACGACTAGGTTTAACATAGGAAGTTAGCTTATATACATAATGACTAGGTTTAACATAGGAAGTTAGCTTATATACATAATGACTAGGTTTAACATAGGAAGTTAGCTTATATACAAAATTACTAGGTTTAACATATGAAGTTAGCTTATATACATAACGACTAGGTTTAACATAAGAGGTTAGCTTATACTCATAATGACTAGGTTTAACATAGGAAGTTAGCTTATATACATAACGACTAGGTTTAACATAGGAAGTTAGCTTATATACATAATGACTAGGTTTAACATAGGAAGTTAGCTTATATACATAATGACTAGGTTTAACATAGGAAGTTAGCTTATATACATAACGACTAGGTTTAACATAGGAAGTTAGCTTATATACATAACGACTAGGTTTAACATAGGAAGTTAGGTTATATACAAAATGACTAGGTTTAACATATGAAGTTAGCTTATATACATAACATCTAGGTTTAACATAGGAAGTTAGCTTATACACATAATGTCTAGGTTTAACATAGGAAGTTAGCTTATATACATAATGACTAGGTTTAACATAGGAAGTTAGCTTATATACAAAATTACTAGGTTTAACATATGAAGTTAGCTTATATACATAATGACTAGGTTTAACATAGGAAGTTAGCTTATATACATAATGACTAGGTTTAACATAGGAAGTTAGCTTATATACATAACGACTAGGTTTAACATAGGAAGTTAGCTTATATACATAATGACTAGGTTTAACATAGGAAGTTAGCTTATATGCATAATGACTAGGTTTAACATAGGAAGTTAGCTTATATACATAACGACTAGGTTTAACATAGGAAGTTAGCTTATATACATAATGACTAGGTTTAACATAGGAAGTTAGCTTATATACATAACGACTAGGTTTAACATATGAAGTTAGCTTATATACATAATGACTAGGTTTAACATAGGAAGTTAGCTTGTACACATAATGTCTAGGTTTAACATAGGAAGTTAGCTTATATACATAACGACTAGGTTTAACATAGGAAGTTAGCTTATATACATAATGACTAGGTTTAACATAGGAAGTTAGCTTATATACATAATGACTAGGTTTAACATAGGAAGTTAGCTTATATACATAACGACTAGGCTTAACATAGGAAGTTAGCTTATATACATAATGACTAGGTTTAACATAGGAAGTTAGCTTATATACATAATGACTAGGTTTAACATATGAAGTTAGCTTATATACATAATGACTAGGTTTAACATAGGAAGTTAGCTTATATACATAACGACTAGGTTTAACATTAGCTTATATACATAACGACTATGTTTAACATAGGAAGTTAGCTTATATGCATAATGACTAGGTTTAACATCGGAAGTTAGCTTATATACAAAATTACTAGGTTTAACATAGGAAGTTAGCTTGTACACATAACGACTAGGTTTAACATATGAAGTTATCTTATATACATAATGACTAGGTTTAACATAGGAAGTTAGCTTATATACATAATGAGTAGGTTTAACATATGAAGTTAGCTTATATACATAATGAGTAGGTTTAACATAGGAAGTTAGCTTATATACATAACGACTAGGTTTAACATAGGAAGTTAGCTTATATACATAATGACTAGGTTTAACATAGGAAGTTAGCTTATATACATAACGACTAGGTTTAACATAGGAAGTTAGCTTATATACATAACGACTAGGTTTAACATAGGAAGTTATCTTATATACATAATGACTAGGTTTAACATAGGAAGTTATCTTATATACATAATGACTAGGTTTAACATAGGAAGTTAGCTTATATACATAATGACTAGGTTTAACATAGGAAGTTAGCTTATATACATAATGACTAGGTTTAACATAGGAAGTTAGCTTATATACAAAACGACTAGGTTTAACATAGGAAGTTAGCTTATATACATAATGACTAGGTTTAACATAGGAAGTTAGCTTATATACATAATGACTAGGTTTAACATAGGAAGTTAGCTTATATACAAAATTACTAGGTTTAACATATGAAGTTAGCTTATATACATAACGACTAGGTTTAACATAAGAAGTTAGCTTATACTCATAATGACTAGGTTTAACATAGGAAGTTAGCTTATATACATAACGACTAGGTTTAACATAGGAAGTTAGCTTATATACATAATGACTAGGTTTAACATAGGAAGTTAGCTTATATACATAATGACTAGGTTTAACATAGGAAGTTAGCTTATATACATAACGACTAGGTTTAACATAGGAAGTTAGCTTATATACATAACGACTAGGTTTAACATAGGAAGTTAGGTTATATACAAAATGACTAGGTTTAACATATGAAGTTAGCTTATATACATAACATCTAGGTTTAACATAGGAAGTTAGCTTATACACATAATGTCTAGGTTTAACATAGGAAGTTAGCTTATATACATAACGACTAGGTTTAACATAGGAAGTTAGCTTATATACATAACGACTAGGTTTAACATAGGAAGTTAGCTTATATACATAACGACTAGGTTTAACATAGGAAGTTAGCTTATATACGTAACGACTAGGTTTAACATATGAAGTTAGCTTATATGCATAATGACTAGGTTTAACATAGGAAGTTAGCTTATATACATAATGACTAGGTTTAACATAGGAAGTTAGCTTATATACAAAACGACTAGGTTTAACATAGGAAGTTAGCTTATATACATAATGACTAGGTTTAACATAGGAAGTTAGCTTATATACATAACGACTAGGTTTAACATAGGAAGTTAGCTTATATACATATTGACTAGGTTTAACATAGGAAGTTAGCTTATATACATAACGACTAGGTTTAACATAGGAATTTAGCTTATATACATATTGACTAGGTTTAACATAGGAAGTTAGCTTATATACATAACGACTAGGTTTAACATATGAAGTTAGCTTATATACATAATGACTAGGTTTAACATAGGAAGTTAGCTTGTACACATAATGTCTAGGTTTAACATAGGAAGTTAGCTTATATACATAACGACTAGGTTTAACATAGGAAGTTAGCTTATATACATAATGACTAGGTTTAACATAGGAAGTTAGCTTATATACATAATGACTAGGTTTAACATAGGAAGTTAGCTTATATACATAACGACTAGGCTTAACATAGGAAGTTAGCTTATATACATAATGACTAGGTTTAACATAGGAAGTTAGCTTATATACATAACGACTAGGTTTAACATAGGAAGTTAGCTTATATACATAACGACTAGGTTTAACATAGTAAGTTAGCTTATATACATAACGACTATGTTTAACATAGGAAGTTAGCTTATATGCATAATGACTAGGTTTAACATAGGAAGTTAGCTTATATACATAACGACTAGGTTTAACATTAGCTTATATACATAACGACTATGTTTAACATAGGAAGTTAGCTTATATGCATAATGACTAGGTTTAACATAGGAAGTTATCTTATATACAAAATTACTAGGTTTAACATAGGAAGTTATCTTATATACATAATGACTAGGTTTAACATAGGAAGTTAGCTTATATACATAACGACTATGTTTAACATAGGAAGTTAGCTTATATGCATAATGACTAGGTTTAACATAGGAAGTTAGCTTATATACATAACGACTAGGTTTAACATTAGCTTATATACAAAATTACTAGGTTTAACATAGGAAGTTAGCTTATATGCATAATGACTAGGTTTAACATAGGAAGTTATCTTATATACAAAATTACTAGGTTTAATATATGAAGTTAGCTTATATACATAATGACTAGGTTTAACATAGGAAGTTAGCTTATATACATAATGACTAGGTTTAACATAGGAAGTTAGCTTATATACATAACGACTAGGTTTAACATAGGAAGTTAGCTTATATACATAATGACTAGGTTTAACATAGGAAGTTAGCTTATATGCATAATGACTAGGTTTAACATAGGAAGTTAGCTTATATACATAATGACTAGGTTTAACATTGGAAGTTAGCTTATACACATACTGACTTGGTTTAACATAGGAAGTTATCTTATATACATACTGAGTAGGTTTAACATAGGAAGTTAGCTTATACACATAATGTCTAGGTTTAACATAGGAAGTTAGCTTGTACACATAATGTCTAGGTTTAACATAGGAAGTTAGCTTGTACACATAATGTCTAGGTTTAACATAGGAAGTTAGCTTGTACACATAACGACTAGGTTTAACATAGGAAGTTAGCTTATATACATAATGACTAGGTTTAACATAGGAAGTTAGCTTATATACACAACGACTAGGTTTAACATAGGAAGTTAGCTTGTATACATAATGACTAGGTTTAACATAGGAAGTTAGCTTATATACACAACGACTAGGTTTAACATAGGAAGTTAGCTTGTATACATAACGACTAGGTTTAACATAGGAAGTTAGCTTATACACAAAATGACTAGGTTTAACATAGGAAGTTAGCTTGTACACATAATGTCTAGGTTTAACATAGGAAGTTAGCTTATACACATAACGACTAGGTTTAACATAGGAAGTTAGCTTATACACAAAATGACTAGGTTTAACATAGGAAGTTAGCTTGTACACATAATGTCTAGGTTTAACATAGGAAGTTAGCTTATACACATAACGACTAGGTTTAACATAGGAAGTTAGCTTATATACATAACGAATAGGTTTAACATAGGAAGTTAGCTTATATACATAACGACTAGGTTTAACAGAGGAAGTTAGCTTATATACATAATGACTAGGTTTAACATAGGAAGTTAGCTTATATACATAACGACTAGGTTTAACATAGGAAGTTAGCTTATATACATAATGACTAGGTTTAACATAGGAAGTTAGCTTATATACATAACGACTAGGTTTAACATAGGAAGTTATCTTATATACATAATGACTAGGTTTAACATAGGAAGTTATCTTATATACATAATGACTAAGTTTAACATAGGAAGTTAGCTTATATACATAATGACTAGGTTTAACATAGGAAGTTAGCTTATATACATAATGACTAGGTTTAACATAGGAAGTTAGCATATATACATAACAACTACGTTTAACATAGGAAGTTAGCTTATATGCATAATGACTAGGTTTAACATATGAAGTTAGCTTATGTACAAAACGACTAGGTTTAACATAGGAAGTTAGCTTATATACATAATGACTAGGTTTAACATAGGAAGTTAGCTTATATACATAATGACTAGGTTTAACATAGGAAGTTAGCTTATATACATAATGACTAGGTTTAACATAGGAAGTTAGCTTATATACATAACGACTAGGTTTAACATAGGAAGTTATCTTATATACATAACAACTAGGTTTAACATAGGAAGTTAGCTTATATACATAATGACTAGGTTTAACATAGGAAGTTAGCTTATATACATAATGTCTAGGTTTAACATAGGAAGTTAGCTTATATACATAACGACTAGGTTTAACATAGGAAGTTAGCTTATATACATAATGACTAGGTTTAACATAGGAAGTTGGCGTATATACATAACGACTAGGTTTAACATAGGAAGTTAGCTTATATACATAACGACTAGGTTTAACATAGGAAGTTAGCTTATATACATAATGACTAGGTTTAACATAGGAAGTTAGCTTATATACAAAATTACTAGGTTTAACATATGAAGTTAGCTTATATACATAACGACTAGGTTTAACATAGGAAGTTAGCTTATATACACAATGACTAGGTTTAACATAGGAAGTTAGCTTATATACATAACGAATAGGTTTAACATAGGAAGTTAGCTTGTATACATAATGACTAGGTTTAACATATGAAGTTAGCTTATATACATAATGACTAGGTTTAACATAGGAAGTTAGCTTATATACATAATGACTAGGTTTACCATAGGAAGTTAGCTTATATACATAACGACTAGGTTTAACATAGGAAGTTAGCTTATATACATAACGACTAGGTTTAACATAGGAAGTTAGCTTATATACAAAATTACTAGGTTTAACATAGGAAGTTAGCTTATATACATAACGACTAGGTTTAACATAGGAAGTTAGCTTATATACATAACGACTAGGTTTAACATAGGAAGTTAGCTTATATACATAACGACTAGGTTTAACATAGGAAGTTAGCTTATATACATAACGACTAGGTTTAACATATGAAGTTTGCTTATATACATAACGACTAGGTTTAACATAGGAAGTTAGCTTATATGCATAATGACTAGGTTTAACATAGGAAGTTAGCTTATATACATAATGACTAGGTTTAACATTGGAAGTTAGCTTATACACATACTGACTTGGTTTAACATAGGAAGTTATCTTATATACATACTGAGTAGGTTTAACATAGGAAGTTAGCTTATACACATAATGTCTAGGTTTAACATAGGAAGTTAGCTTGTACACATAATGTCTAGGTTTAACATAGGAAGTTAGCTTGTACACATAATGTCTAGGTTTAACATAGGAAGTTAGCTTGTACACATAACGACTAGGTTTAACATAGGAAGTTAGCTTATATACATAATGACTAGGTTTAACATAGGAAGTTAGCTTATATACACAACGACTAGGTTTAACATAGGAAGTTAGCTTGTATACATAATGACTAGGTTTAACATAGGAAGTTAGCTTATATACACAACGACTAGGTTTAACATAGGAAGTTAGCTTGTATACATAACGACTAGGTTTAACATAGGAAGTTAGCTTATACACAAAATGACTAGGTTTAACATAGGAAGTTAGCTTGTACACATAATGTCTAGGTTTAACATAGGAAGTTAGCTTATACACATAACGACTAGATTTAACATAGGAAGTTAGCTTATACACAAAATGACTAGGTTTAACATAGGAAGTTAGCTTGTACACATAATGTCTAGGTTTAACATAGGAAGTTAGCTTATACACATAACGACTAGGTTTAACATAGGAAGTTAGCTTATATACATAACGAATAGGTTTAACATAGGAAGTTAGCTTATATACATAACGACTAGGTTTAACAGAGGAAGTTAGCTTATATACATAATGACTAGGTTTAACATAGGAAGTTAGCTTATATACATAACGACTAGGTTTAACATAGGAAGTTAGCTTATATACATAATGACTAGGTTTAACATAGGAAGTTAGCTTATATACATAACGACTAGGTTTAACATAGGAAGTTATCTTATATACATAATGACTAGGTTTAACATAGGAAGTTATCTTATATACATAATGACTAAGTTTAACATAGGAAGTTAGCTTATATACATAATGACTAGGTTTAACATAGGAAGTTAGCTTATATACATAATGACTAGGTTTAACATAGGAAGTTAGCATATATACATAACAACTACGTTTAACATAGGAAGTTAGCTTATATGCATAATGACTAGGTTTAACATATGAAGTTAGCTTATGTACAAAACGACTAGGTTTAACATAGGAAGTTAGCTTATATACATAATGACTAGGTTTAACATAGGAAGTTAGCTTATATACATAATGACTAGGTTTAACATAGGAAGTTAGCTTATATACATAATGACTAGGTTTAACATAGGAAGTTAGCTTATATACATAACGACTAGGTTTAACATAGGAAGTTAGCTTATATACACAATGACTAGGTTTAACATAGGAAGTTAGCTTATATACATAACGACTAGGTTTAACATAGGAAGTTATCTTATATACATAATGACTAGGTTTAACATAGGAAGTTATCTTATATACATAATGACTAAGTTTAACATAGGAAGTTAGCTTATATACATAATGACTAGGTTTAACATAGGAAGTTAGCTTATATACATAATGACTAGGTTTAACATAGGAAGTTAGCATATATACATAACAACTACGTTTAACATAGGAAGTTAGCTTATATGCATAATGACTAGGTTTAACATATGAAGTTAGCTTATGTACAAAACGACTAGGTTTAACATAGGAAGTTAGCTTATATACATAATGACTAGGTTTAACATAGGAAGTTAGCTTATATACATAATGACTAGGTTTAACATAGGAAGTTAGCTTATATACATAATGACTAGGTTTAACATAGGAAGTTAGCTTATATACATAACGACTAGGTTTAACATAGGAAGTTATCTTATATACATAACAACTAGGTTTAACATAGGAAGTTAGCTTATATACATAATGACTAGGTTTAACATAGGAAGTTAGCTTATATACATAATGTCTAGGTTTAACATAGGAAGTTAGCTTATATACATAACGACTAGGTTTAACATAGGAAGTTAGCTTATATACATAATGACTAGGTTTAACATAGGAAGTTGGCGTATATACATAACGACTAGGTTTAACATAGGAAGTTAGCTTATATACATAACGACTAGGTTTAACATAGGAAGTTAGCTTATATACATAATGACTAGGTTTAACATAGGAAGTTAGCTTATATACAAAATTACTAGGTTTAACATATGAAGTTAGCTTATATACATAACGACTAGGTTTAACATAGGAAGTTAGCTTATATACACAATGACTAGGTTTAACATAGGAAGTTAGCTTATATACATAACGAATAGGTTTAACATAGGAAGTTAGCTTGTATACATAATGACTAGGTTTAACATATGAAGTTAGCTTATATACATAATGACTAGGTTTAACATAGGAAGTTAGCTTATATACATAATGACTAGGTTTACCATAGGAAGTTAGCTTATATACATAACGACTAGGTTTAACATAGGAAGTTAGCTTATATACATAACGACTAGGTTTAACATAGGAAGTTAGCTTATATACAAAATTACTAGGTTTAACATAGGAAGTTAGCTTATATACATAACGACTAGGTTTAACATAGGAAGTTAGCTTATATACATAACGACTAGGTTTAACATAGGAAGTTAGCTTATATACATAACGACTAGGTTTAACATAGGAAGTTAGCTTATATACATAACGACTAGGTTTAACATATGAAGTTTGCTTATATACATAACGACTAGGTTTAACATAGGAAGTTAGCTTATATGCATAATGACTAGGTTTAACATAGGAAGTTAGCTTATATACATAATGACTAGGTTTAACATTGGAAGTTAGCTTATACACATACTGACTTGGTTTAACATAGGAAGTTATCTTATATACATACTGAGTAGGTTTAACATAGGAAGTTAGCTTATACACATAATGTCTAGGTTTAACATAGGAAGTTAGCTTGTACACATAATGTCTAGGTTTAACATAGGAAGTTAGCTTGTACACATAATGTCTAGGTTTAACATAGGAAGTTAGCTTGTACACATAACGACTAGGTTTAACATAGGAAGTTAGCTTATATACATAATGACTAGGTTTAACATAGGAAGTTAGCTTATATACACAACGACTAGGTTTAACATAGGAAGTTAGCTTGTATACATAATGACTAGGTTTAACATAGGAAGTTAGCTTATATACACAACGACTAGGTTTAACATAGGAAGTTAGCTTGTATACATAACGACTAGGTTTAACATAGGAAGTTAGCTTATACACAAAATGACTAGGTTTAACATAGGAAGTTAGCTTGTACACATAATGTCTAGGTTTAACATAGGAAGTTAGCTTATACACATAACGACTAGATTTAACATAGGAAGTTAGCTTATACACAAAATGACTAGGTTTAACATAGGAAGTTAGCTTGTACACATAATGTCTAGGTTTAACATAGGAAGTTAGCTTATACACATAACGACTAGGTTTAACATAGGAAGTTAGCTTATATACATAACGAATAGGTTTAACATAGGAAGTTAGCTTATATACATAACGACTAGGTTTAACAGAGGAAGTTAGCTTATATACATAATGACTAGGTTTAACATAGGAAGTTAGCTTATATACATAACGACTAGGTTTAACATAGGAAGTTAGCTTATATACATAATGACTAGGTTTAACATAGGAAGTTAGCTTATATACATAACGACTAGGTTTAACATAGGAAGTTATCTTATATACATAATGACTAGGTTTAACATAGGAAGTTATCTTATATACATAATGACTAAGTTTAACATAGGAAGTTAGCTTATATACATAATGACTAGGTTTAACATAGGAAGTTAGCTTATATACATAATGACTAGGTTTAACATAGGAAGTTAGCATATATACATAACAACTACGTTTAACATAGGAAGTTAGCTTATATGCATAATGACTAGGTTTAACATATGAAGTTAGCTTATGTACAAAACGACTAGGTTTAACATAGGAAGTTAGCTTATATACATAATGACTAGGTTTAACATAGGAAGTTAGCTTATATACATAATGACTAGGTTTAACATAGGAAGTTAGCTTATATACATAATGACTAGGTTTAACATAGGAAGTTAGCTTATATACATAACGACTAGGTTTAACATAGGAAGTTATCTTATATACATAACAACTAGGTTTAACATAGGAAGTTAGCTTATATACATAATGACTAGGTTTAACATAGGAAGTTAGCTTATATACATAATGTCTAGGTTTAACATAGGAAGTTAGCTTATATACATAACGACTAGGTTTAACATAGGAAGTTAGCTTATATACATAATGACTAGGTTTAACATAGGAAGTTGGCGTATATACATAACGACTAGGTTTAACATAGGAAGTTAGCTTATATACATAACGACTAGGTTTAACATAGGAAGTTAGCTTATATACATAATGACTAGGTTTAACATAGGAAGTTAGCTTATATACAAAATTACTAGGTTTAACATATGAAGTTAGCTTATATACATAACGACTAGGTTTAACATAGGAAGTTAGCTTATATACACAATGACTAGGTTTAACATAGGAAGTTAGCTTATATACATAACAAATAGGTTTAACATAGGAAGTTAGCTTGTATACATAATGACTAGGTTTAACATATGAAGTTAGCTTATATACATAATGACTAGGTTTAACATAGGAAGTTAGCTTATATACATAATGACTAGGTTTACCATAGGAAGTTAGCTTATATACATAACGACTAGGTTTAACATAGGAAGTTAGCTTATATACATAACGACTAGGTTTAACATAGGAAGTTAGCTTATATACAAAATTACTAGGTTTAACATAGGAAGTTAGCTTATATACATAACGACTAGGTTTAATATAGGAAGTTAGCTTATATACATAACGACTAGGTTTAACATAGGAAGTTAGCTTATATACATAACGACTAGGTTTAACATAGGAAGTTAGCTTATATACATAACGACTAGGTTTAACATATGAAGTTTGCTTATATACATAACGACTAGGTTTAACATAGGAAGTTATCTTATATACATAATGACTAGGTTTAACATAGGAAGTTATCTTATATACATAATGTCTAGGTTTAACATAGGAAGTTAGCTTATATACATAACGACTAGGTTTAACATAGGAAGTTAGCTTATATCCATAACGACTAGGTTTAACATAGGAAGTTAGCTTATATGCATAATGACTAGGTTTAACATAGGAAGTTAGCTTATATACATAACGACTAGGCTTAACATAGGAAGTTAGCTTATATACATAATGACTAGGTTTAACATAGGAAGTTAGCTTATATACATAACGACTAGGTTTAACATAGGAAGTTAGCTTATATACATAATGACTAGGTTTAACATAGGAAGTTAGCTTATATACATAACGACTAGGTTTAACATAGGAAGTTAGCTTATATACATAATGACTAGGTTTAACATCGGAAGTTAGCTTATATACATAACGACTAGGTTTAACATAGGAAGTTAGCTTATATACATAACGACTATGTTTAACATAGGAAGTTAGCTTATATACATAATGACTAGGTTTAACATAGGAAGTTAGCTTATATACATAACGACTAGGTTTAACATTAGCTTATATACATAACGACTATGTTTAACATAGGAAGTTAGCTTATATGCATAATGACTAGGTTTAACATAGGAAGTTAGCTTATATACAAAATTACTAGGTTTAACATATGAAGTTAGCTTATATACATAATGACTAGGTTTAACATAGGAAGTTAGCTTATATACATAATGACTAGGTTTAACATAGGAAGTTAGCTTATATACATAACGACTAGGTTTAACATAGGAAGTTAGCTTATATACATAATGACTAGGTTTAACATAGGAAGTTAGCTTATATGCATAATGACTAGGTTTAACATAGGAAGTTAGCTTATATACATAACGACTAGGTTTAACATAGGAAGTTAGCTTATATACATAATGACTAGGTTTAACATAGGAAGTTAGCTTATATACATAACGACTAGGTTTAACATATGAAGTTAGCTTATATACATAATGACTAGGTTTAACATAGGAAGTTAGCTTGTACACATAATGTCTAGGTTTAACATAGGAAGTTAGCTTATATACATAACGACTAGGTTTAACATAGGAAGTTAGCTTATATACATAATGACTAGGTTTAACATAGGAAGTTAGCTTATATACATAATGACTAGGTTTAACATAGGAAGTTAGCTTATATACATAACGACTAGGCTTAACATAGGAAGTTAGCTTATATACATAATGACTAGGTTTAACATAGGAAGTTAGCTTATATACATAATGACTAGGTTTAACATATGAAGTTAGCTTATATACATAATGACTAGGTTTAACATAGGAAGTTAGCTTATATACATAACGACTAGGTTTAACATTAGCTTATATACATAACGACTATGTTTAACATAGGAAGTTAGCTTATATGCATAATGACTAGGTTTAACATCGGAAGTTAGCTTATATACAAAATTACTAGGTTTAACATAGGAAGTTAGCTTGTACACATAACGACTAGGTTTAACATATGAAGTTATCTTATATACATAATGACTAGGTTTAACATAGGAAGTTAGCTTATATACATAATGAGTAGGTTTAACATATGAAGTTAGCTTATATACATAATGAGTAGGTTTAACATAGGAAGTTAGCTTATATACATAATGACTAGGTTTAACATAGGAAGTTAGCTTATATACATAACGACTAGGTTTAACATAGGAAGTTAGCTTATATACATAATGACTAGGTTTAACATAGGAAGTTAGCTTATATACATAACGACTAGGTTTAACATAGGAAGTTAGCTTATATACATAACGACTAGGTTTAACATAGGAAGTTATCTTATATACATAATGACTAGGTTTAACATAGGAAGTTATCTTATATACATAATGACTAGGTTTAACATAGGAAGTTAGCTTATATACATAATGACTAGGTTTAACATAGGAAGTTAGCTTATATACATAATGACTAGGTTTAACATAGGAAGTTAGCTTATATACAAAACGACTAGGTTTAACATAGGAAGTTAGCTTATATACATAATGACTAGGTTTAACATAGGAAGTTAGCTTATATACATAATGACTAGGTTTAACATAGGAAGTTAGCTTATATACAAAATTACTAGGTTTAACATATGAAGTTAGCTTATATACATAACGACTAGGTTTAACATAAGAAGTTAGCTTATACTCATAATGACTAGGTTTAACATAGGAAGTTAGCTTATATACATAACGACTAGGTTTAACATAGGAAGTTAGCTTATATACATAATGACTAGGTTTAACATAGGAAGTTAGCTTATATACATAATGACTAGGTTTAACATAGGAAGTTAGCTTATATACATAACGACTAGGTTTAACATAGGAAGTTAGCTTATATACATAACGACTAGGTTTAACATAGGAAGTTAGGTTATATACAAAATGACTAGGTTTAACATATGAAGTTAGCTTATATACATAACATCTAGGTTTAACATAGGAAGTTAGCTTATACACATAATGTCTAGGTTTAACATAGGAAGTTAGCTTATATACATAACGACTAGGTTTAACATAGGAAGTTAGCTTATATACATAACGACTAGGTTTAACATAGGAAGTTAGCTTATATACATAACGACTAGGTTTAACATAGGAAGTTAGCTTATATACATAACGACTAGGTTTAACATATGAAGTTAGCTTATATGCATAATGACTAGGTTTAACATAGGAAGTTAGCTTATATACATAATGACTAGGTTTAACATAGGAAGTTAGCTTATATACAAAACGACTAGGTTCAACATAGGAAGTTAGCTTATATACATAATGACTAGGTTTAACATAGGAAGTTAGCTTATATACATAACGACTAGGTTTAACATAGGAAGTTAGCTTATATACATATTGACTAGGTTTAACATAGGAAGTTAGCTTATATACATAACGACTAGGTTTAACATAGGAAGTTAGCTTATATACATATTGACTAGGTTTAACATAGGAAGTTAGCTTATATACATAACGACTAGGTTTAACATATGAAGTTAGCTTATATACATAATGACTAGGTTTAACATAGGAAGTTAGCTTGTACACATAATGTCTAGGTTTAACATAGGAAGTTAGCTTATATACATAACGACTAGGTTTAACATAGGAAGTTAGCTTATATACATAATGACTAGGTTTAACATAGGAAGTTAGCTTATATACATAATGACTAGGTTTAACATAGGAAGTTAGCTTATATACATAACGACTAGGCTTAACATAGGAAGTTAGCTTATATACATAATGACTAGGTTTAACATAGGAAGTTAGCTTATATACATAACGACTAGGTTTAACATAGGAAGTTAGCTTATATACATAACGACTAGGTTTAACATAAGAAGTTAGCTTATACTCATAATGACTAGGTTTAACATAGGAAGTTAGCTTATATACATAACGACTAGGTTTAACATAGGAAGTTAGCTTATATACATAATGACTAGGTTTAACATAGGAAGTTAGCTTATATACATAATGACTAGGTTTAACATAGGAAGTTAGCTTATATACATAACGACTAGGTTTAACATAGGAAGTTAGCTTATATACATAACGACTAGGTTTAACATAGGAAGTTAGGTTATATACAAAATGACTAGGTTTAACATATGAAGTTAGCTTATATACATAACATCTAGGTTTAACATAGGAAGTTAGCTTATACACATAATGTCTAGGTTTAACATAGGAAGTTAGCTTATATACATAACGACTAGGTTTAACATAGGAAGTTAGCTTATATACATAACGACTAGGTTTAACATAGGAAGTTAGCTTATATACATAACGACTAGGTTTAACATAGGAAGTTAGCTTATATACATAACGACTAGGTTTAACATATGAAGTTAGCTTATATGCATAATGACTAGGTTTAACATAGGAAGTTAGCTTATATACATAATGACTAGGTTTAACATAGGAAGTTAGCTTATATACCAAACGACTAGGTTCAACATAGGAAGTTAGCTTATATACATAATGACTAGGTTTAACATAGGAAGTTAGCTTATATACATAACGACTAGGTTTAACATAGGAAGTTAGCTTATATACATATTGACTAGGTTTAACATTAGCTTATATACATAACGACTAGGTTTAACATAGGAAGTTAGCTTATATACATATTGACTAGGTTTAACATAGGAAGTTAGCTTATATACATAACGACTAGGTTTAACATATGAAGTTAGCTTATATACATAATGACTAGGTTTAACATAGGAAGTTAGCTTGTACACATAATGTCTAGGTTTAACATAGGAAGTTAGCTTATATACATAACGACTAGGTTTAACATAGGAAGTTAGCTTATATTCATAATGACTAGGTTTAACATAGGAAGTTAGCTTATATACATAATGACTAGGTTTAACATAGGAAGTTAGCTTATATACATAACGACTAGGCTTAACATAGGAAGTTAGCTTATATACATAATGACTAGGTTTAACATAGGAAGTTAGCTTATATACATAACGACTAGGTTTAACATAGGAAGTTAGCTTATATACATAACGACTAGGTTTAACATAGTAAGTTAGCTTATATACATAACGACTATGTTTAACATAGGAAGTTAGCTTATATGCATAATGACTAGGTTTAACATAGGAAGTTAGCTTATATACATAACGACTAGGTTTAACATTAGCTTATATACATAACGACTATGTTTAACATAGGAAGTTAGCTTATATGCATAATGACTAGGTTTAACATAGGAAGTTATCTTATATACAAAATTACTAGGTTTAACATATGAAGTTAGCTTATATACATAATGACTAGGTTTAACATAGGAAGTTAGCTTATATACATAACGACTATGTTTAACATAGGAAGTTAGCTTATATGCATAATGACTAGGTTTAACATAGGAAGTTAGCTTATATACATAACGACTAGGTTTAACATTAGCTTATATACATAACGACTATGTTTAACATAGGAAGTTAGCTTATATGCATAATGACTAGGTTTAACATAGGAAGTTATCTTATATACAAAATTACTAGGTTTAATATATGAAGTTAGCTTATATACATAATGACTAGGTTTAACATAGGAAGTTAGCTTATATACATAATGACTAGGTTTAACATAGGAAGTTAGCTTATATACATAATGACTAGGTTTAACATAGGAAGTTAGCTTATATACATAATGACTAGGTTTAACATAGGAAGTTAGCTTATATGCATAATGACTAGGTTTAACATAGGAAGTTAGCTTATATACATAATGACTAGGTTTAACATTGGAAGTTAGCTTATACACATACTGACTTGGTTTAACATAGGAAGTTATCTTATATACATAATGACTTGGTTTAACATAGGAAGTTATCTTATATACATAATGACTAGGTTTAACATATGAAGTTAGCTTATATACATAACGACTAGGTTTAACATAGGAAGTTAGCTTATACACATAATGACTAGGTTTAACATAGGAAGTTAGCTTATACACATAATGACTAGGTTTAACATAGGAAGTTAGCTTATATACATAATGACTAGGTTTAACATAGGAAGTTATCTTATATACATAATGACTAGGTTTAACATAGGAAGTTAGCTTATATACATAATGAGTAGGTTTAACATAGGAAGTTAGCTTATATACATAACGACTAGGTTTACATAGGAAGTTAGCTTATATACATAATGACTAGGTTTAACATAGGAAGTCAGCTTATACACAAAATGACTAGGTTTAACATAGGAAGTTAGCTTGTACACATAATGTCTAGGTTTAACATAGGAAGTTAGCTTATACACATAACGACTAGGTTTAACATAGGAAGTTAGCTTATATACATAATGACTAGGTTTAACATAGGAAGTTAGCTTATACACATAATGAATAGGTTTAACATAGGAAGTTAGCTTATACACATAATGACTAGGTTTAACATAGGAAGTTAGCTTATATACATAATGAGTAGGTTTAACATAGGAAGTTAGCTTATATACATAACGACTAGGTTTAACATAGGAAGTTAGCTTATATACATAATGACTAGGTCTAACATAGGAAGTTATCTTATATACATAACGACTAGGTTTAACATAGGAAGTTAGCTTATATACATAATGAGTAGGTTTAACATAGGAAACTAGCTTATATACATAATGACTAGGTTTAACATAGGAAGTTAGTCATTATGTATATAAGCTTGTCACTGGGGCCCAAAAATCTAGAGATTGAAATGGGTTGGAGGGTGAAACCTGATCTGATTCCAATGGCGGACTGGTTACAGTAATGCTCTAAATAATCGACTCCTTAAAGCCATATTTCCGACTAAATCCTGAAAGGTTACCCATAATTCTGCTGTGGTTAAGGAGTCGATTATTTAGAACATTACTGTATGTAAACAGTTCATACCAGACCAAAGTGGAAGATGAAGCGCATTTTATATTACAATGTTCACATTACAACGCCCAGAGGTCTGTACTAATCGTTAAGATTGAACATTTGTCACCAGAGTTCCTCAGAAAGAATAATGATGCAAAAATTGGGATTATTTTTCTGTCAAAAATCAAACCAATCAACTGCATCTTAAGTAGGTTTATTACAGAGGCTGAAAAACTTAGATTTTAAACCTAATCATTAGGTATATAAGCTACATATAACTTCCTATGTACATTTTAAACCCAGTCATTATGTATATAAGCTAACCTCCTATGTAGATTCCCCCCCCCCCGTGTGGTGCCCGGGGGATATAAATAGGCCCACCACTGGTAGCCAGGTTGTGAATGCACAGCTGCAATGACCTGGCTGTTCACATAAAAGCTCCATCTCTCATGTAACAAATTCTGTAACATTTGTTCCATTGGAATATTGAGATGTTTGTGTGGATGAGCTTATTAGTTCCTTGCCAGTGGTTGGTTGGTCATTCTGGCTCTCCTATGGATTCGCTAGGTTGACTTCACCTTCAAGTGGGAACTGACATAGTCGTGATATGGCTTAGCGGCTGTAACGACGTTAAACCCTCAATCAAACAAACAAAACAAACCTATGTAGATTTTAAACCTAGTCATGTATATATGCGACCTTCCTATGTACATTTTAAACCCAGTCATTATGTATATAAGCTAACTTCCTATGTAGTTTTTAGACCTATAAATTATATATATAAGCTAACTTCCTAAGCTTATATACATAATGACTAGGTTTAAAATCTACATAGGAAGTTAGCTAAAACATAATGACTAGGTTTAACATATGAAGTTAGCTTATATACATAACGACTAGGTTTAACATAGGAAGTTAGCTTACATACATAACGACTAGGTTTAACATAGGAAGTTAGCTTATATACATAATGACTAGGTTTAACATAGGAAGTTAGCTTATACACAAAATGACTAGGTTTAACATAGGAAGTTAGCTTATATACATAATGAGTAGGTTTAACATAGGAAGTTAGCTTATACACATAATGTCTAGGTTTAACATAGGAAGTTAGCTTGTACACATAATGTCTAGGTTTAACATAGGAAGTTAGCTTGTACACATAATGTCTAGGTTTAACATAGGAAGTTAGCTTGTACACATAACGACTAGGTTTAACATAGGAAGTTAGCTTATATACATAATGACTAGGTTTAACATAGGAAGTTAGCTTATATACACAACGACTAGGTTTAACATAGGAAGTTAGCTTGTATACATAACGACTAGGTTTAACATAGGAAGTTAGCTTATACACAAAATGACTAGGTTTAACATAGGAAGTTAGCTTGTACACATAATGTCTAGGTTTAACATAGGAAGTTAGCTTATACACAAAATGACTAGGTTTAACATAGGAAGTTAGCTTATACACAAAATGACTAGGTTTAACATAGGAAGTTAGCTTATACACATAACGACTAGGTTTAACATAGGAAGTTAGCTTATATACATAACGAATAGGTTTAACATAGGAAGTTAGCTTATATACATAACGACTAGGTTTAACAGAGGAAGTTAGCTTATATACATAATGACTAGGTTTAACATAGGAAGTTAGCTTATATACATAACGACTAGGTTTAACATAGGAAGTTAGCTTATATACATAATGACTAGGTTTAACATAGGAAGTTAGCTTATATACATAACGACTAGGTTTAACATAGGAAGTTATCTTATATACATAATGACTAGGTTTAACATAGGAAGTTATCTTATATACATAATGACTAGGTTTAACATAGGAAGTTAGCTTATATACATAATGACTAGGTTTAACATAGGAAGTTAGCTTATATACATAATGACTAGGTTTAACATAGGAAGTTAGCTTATAAACAAAACGACTAGGTTTAACATAGGAAGTTAGCTTATATACATAATGACTAGGTTTAACATAGGAAGTTAGCTTATATACATAATGACTAGGTTTAACATAGGAAGTTAGCTTATATACATAATGACTAGGTTTAACATAGGAAGTTAGCTTATATACATAACGACTAGGTTTAACATAGGAAGTTAGCTTATATACAAAATTACTAGGTTTAACATATGAAGTTAGCTTATATACATAACGACTAGGTTTAACATAAGAAGTTAGCTTATACTCATAATGACTAGGTTTAACATAGGAAGTTAGCTTATATACATAACGACTAGGTTTAACATAGGAAGTTAGCTTGTATACATAATGACTAGGTTTAACATATGAAGTTAGCTTATATACATAATGACTAGGTTTAACATAGGAAGTTAGCTTATATACATAATGACTAGGTTTAACATAGGAAGTTAGCTTATATACATAACGACTAGGTTTAACATAGGAAGTTAGCTTATATACATAACGACTAGGTTTAACATAGGAAGTTAGCTTATATACAAAATTACTTGGTTTAACATAGGAAGTTAGCTTATATACATAACGACTAGGTTTAACATTAGCTTATATACATAACGACTAGGTTTAACATAGGAAGTTAGCTTATATACATAACGACTAGGTTTAACATAGGAAGTTAGCTTATATACATAACGACTAGGTTTAACATAGGAAGTTAGCTTATATACATAACGACTAGGTTTAACATATGAAGTTTGCTTATATACATAACGACTAGGTTTAACATAGGAAGTTATCTTATATACATAATGACTAGGTTTAACATAGGAAGTTATCTTATATACATAATGTCTAGGTTTAACATAGGAAGTTAGCTTATATACATAACGACTAGGTTTAACATAGGAAGTTAGCTTATATACATAGCGACTAGGTTTAACATAGGAAGTTAGCTTATATACATAATGACTAGGTTTAACATAGGAAGTTAGCTTACAAATACACATAATGACTAGGTCTAACATAGGAAGTTAGCTTATATACACAATGACTAGGTTTAACATAGGAAGTTAGCTTACATACATAACGACTAGGTTTAACATATGAAGTTATCTTATACACATAATGACTCGGTTTAACATAGGAAGTTATCTTATATACATAACGACTTGGTTTAACATAGGAAGTTAGCTTATATACATAACGACTAGGTTTAACATAGGAAGTTAGCTTATATACATGACGACTTGGTTTAACATAGGAAGTTAGCTTACATACATAACGACTAGGTTTAACATATGAAGTTATCTTATACACATAATGACTCGGTTTAACATAGGAAGTTAGCTTATATACATAACGACTTGGTTTAACATAGGAAGTTAGCTTACATACATAACGACTAGGTTTAACATATGAAGTTATCTTATACACATAATGACTAGGTTTAACATAGGAAGTTAGCTTATATACATAACGACTAGGTTTAACATAGGAAGTTAGCTTATATACATAACAACTAGGTTTAACATAGGAAGTTAGCTTATACACATAACGACTAAGTTTAACATAGGAAGTTAGCTTATACACATAATGACTAGGTTTAACATAGGAAATTAGCTTATATACATAACAACTAGGTTTAACATAGGAAGTTATCTTATTTACATAACAACTAGGTTTAACATAGGAAGTTAGCTTATATACATAACAACTAGGTTTAACATAGGAAGTTAGCTTATATGCATAATGACTAGGTCTAACATAGGAAGTTAGCTTATATACATAACGACTAGGTTTAACATTAGCTTATATACATAACGACTATGTTTAACATAGGAAGTTAGCTTATATGCATAATGACTAGGTTTAACATAGGAAGTTATCTTATATACAAAATTACTAGGTTTAACATATGAAGTTAGCTTATATTCATAATGACTAGGTTTAACATAGGAAGTTAGCTTATATACATAATGACTAGGTTTAACATAGGAAGTTAGCTTATATACATAACGACTAGGTTTAACATAGGAAGTTAGCTTATATACATAATGACTAGGTTTAACATAGGAAGTTAGCTTATATGCATAATGACTAGGTTTAACATAGGAAGTTAGCTTATATACATAATGACTAGGTTTAACATTGGAAGTTAGCTTATACACATACTGACTTGGTTTAACATAGGAAGTTATCTTATATACATAATGACTAGGTTTAACATATGAAGTTAGCTTATATACATAACGACTAGGTTTAACATAGGAAGTTAGCTTATATACATAATGACTAGGTTTAACATAGGAAGTTAGCTTATATACATAACGACTAGGTTTAACATAGGAAGTTATCTTATATACATAATGACTAGGTTTAACATAGGAAGTTATCTTATATACATAATGACTAAGTTTAACATAGGAAGTTAGCTTATATACATAATGACTAGGTTTAACATAGGAAGTTAGCTTATATACATAATGACTAGGTTTAACATAGGAAGTTAGCATATATACATAACAACTACGTTTAACATAGGAAGTTAGCTTATATGCATAATGACTAGGTTTAACATATGAAGTTAGCTTATGTACAAAACGACTAGGTTTAACATAGGAAGTTAGCTTATATACATAATGACTAGGTTTAACATAGGAAGTTAGCTTATATACATAATGACTAGGTTTAACATAGGAAGTTAGCTTATATACATAATGACTAGGTTTAACATAGGAAGTTAGCTTATATACATAACGACTAGGTTTAACATAGGAAGTTATCTTATATACATAACAACTAGGTTTAACATAGGAAGTTAGCTTATATACATAATGACTAGGTTTAACATAGGAAGTTAGCTTATATACATAATGTCTAGGTTTAACATAGGAAGTTAGCTTATATACATAACGACTAGGTTTAACATAGGAAGTTAGCTTATATACATAATGACTAGGTTTAACATAGGAAGTTGGCGTATATACATAACGACTAGGTTTAACATAGGAAGTTAGCTTATATACATAACGACTAGGTTTAACATAGGAAGTTAGCTTATATACATAATGACTAGGTTTAACATAGGAAGTTAGCTTATATACAAAATTACTAGGTTTAACATATGAAGTTAGCTTATATACATAACGACTAGGTTTAACATAGGAAGTTAGCTTATATACACAATGACTAGGTTTAACATAGGAAGTTAGCTTATATACATAACGAATAGGTTTAACATAGGAAGTTAGCTTGTATACATAATGACTAGGTTTAACATATGAAGTTAGCTTATATACATAATGACTAGGTTTAACATAGGAAGTTAGCTTATATACATAATGACTAGGTTTACCATAGGAAGTTAGCTTATATACATAACGACTAGGTTTAACATAGGAAGTTAGCTTATATACATAACGACTAGGTTTAACATAGGAAGTTAGCTTATATACAAAATTACTAGGTTTAACATAGGAAGTTAGCTTATATACATAACGACTAGGTTTAACATAGGAAGTTAGCTTATATACATAACGACTAGGTTTAACATAGGAAGTTAGCTTATATACATAACGACTAGGTTTAACATAGGAAGTTAGCTTATATACATAACGACTAGGTTTAACATATGAAGTTTGCTTATATACATAACGACTAGGTTTAACATAGGAAGTTATCTTATATACATAATGACTAGGTTTAACATAGGAAGTTATCTTATATACATAATGTCTAGGTTTAACATAGGAAGTTAGCTTATATACATAACGACTAGGTTTAACATAGGAAGTTAGCTTATATCCATAACGACTAGGTTTAACATAGGAAGTTAGCTTATATGCATAATGACTAGGTTTAACATAGGAAGTTAGCTTATATACATAACGACTAGGCTTAACATAGGAAGTTAGCTTATATACATAATGACTAGGTTTAACATAGGAAGTTAGCTTATATACATAACGACTAGGTTTAACATAGGAAGTTAGCTTATATACATAATGACTAGGTTTAACATAGGAAGTTAGCTTATATACATAACGACTAGGTTTAACATAGGAAGTTAGCTTATATACATAATGACTAGGTTTAACATAGGAAGTTAGCTTATATACATAACGACTAGGTTTAACATAGGAAGTTAGCTTATATACATAACGACTATGTTTAACATAGGAAGTTAGCTTATATACATAATGACTAGGTTTAACATAGGAAGTTAGCTTATATACATAACGACTAGGTTTAACATTAGCTTATATACATAACGACTATGTTTAACATAGGAAGTTAGCTTATATGCATAATGACTAGGTTTAACATAGGAAGTTAGCTTATATACAAAATTACTAGGTTTAACATATGAAGTTAGCTTATATACATAATGACTAGGTTTAACATAGGAAGTTAGCTTATATACATAATGACTAGGTTTAACATAGGAAGTTAGCTTATATACATAACGACTAGGTTTAACATAGGAAGTTAGCTTATATACATAATGACTAGGTTTAACATAGGAAGTTAGCTTATATGCATAATGACTAGGTTTAACATAGGAAGTTAGCTTATATACATAACGACTAGGTTTAACATAGGAAGTTAGCTTATATACATAATGACTAGGTTTAACATAGGAAGTTAGCTTATATACATAACGACTAGGTTTAACATATGAAGTTAGCTTATATACATAATGACTAGGTTTAACATAGGAAGTTAGCTTGTACACATAATGTCTAGGTTTAACATAGGAAGTTAGCTTATATACATAACGACTAGGTTTAACATAGGAAGTTAGCTTATATACATAATGACTAGGTTTAACATAGGAAGTTAGCTTATATACATAATGACTAGGTTTAACATAGGAAGTTAGCTTATATACATAACGACTAGGCTTAACATAGGAAGTTAGCTTATATACATAATGACTAGGTTTAACATAGGAAGTTAGCTTATATACATAATGACTAGGTTTAACATATGAAGTTAGCTTATATACATAATGACTAGGTTTAACATAGGAAGTTAGCTTATATACATAACGACTAGGTTTAACATTAGCTTATATACATAACGACTATGTTTAACATAGGAAGTTAGCTTATATGCATAATGACTAGGTTTAACATCGGAAGTTAGCTTATATACAAAATTACTAGGTTTAACATAGGAAGTTAGCTTATACACATAACGACTAGGTTTAACATATGAAGTTATCTTATATACATAATGACTAGGTTTAACATAGGAAGTTAGCTTATATACATAATGAGTAGGTTTAACATATGAAGTTAGCTTATATACATAATGAGTAGGTTTAACATAGGAAGTTAGCTTATATACATAACGACTAGGTTTAACATAGGAAGTTAGCTTATATACATAATGACTAGGTTTAACATAGGAAGTTAGCTTATATACATAACGACTAGGTTTAACATAGGAAGTTAGCTTATATACATAACGACTAGGTTTAACATAGGAAGTTATCTTATATACATAATGACTAGGTTTAACATAGGAAGTTATCTTATATACATAATGACTAGGTTTAACATAGGAAGTTAGCTTATATACATAATGACTAGGTTTAACATAGGAAGTTAGCTTATATACATAATGACTAGGTTTAACATAGGAAGTTAGCTTATATACAAAACGACTAGGTTTAACATAGGAAGTTAGCTTATATACATAATGACTAGGTTTAACATAGGAAGTTAGCTTATATACATAATGACTAGGTTTAACATAGGAAGTTAGCTTATATACAAAATTACTAGGTTTAACATATGAAGTTAGCTTATATACATAACGACTAGGTTTAACATAAGAAGTTAGCTTATACTCATAATGACTAGGTTTAACATAGGAAGTTAGCTTATATACATAACGACTAGGTTTAACATAGGAAGTTAGCTTATATACATAATGACTAGGTTTAACATAGGAAGTTAGCTTATATACATAATGACTAGGTTTAACATAGGAAGTTAGCTTATATACATAACGACTAGGTTTAACATAGGAAGTTAGCTTATATACATAACGACTAGGTTTAACATAGGAAGTTAGGTTATATACAAAATGACTAGGTTTAACATATGAAGTTAGCTTATATACATAACATCTAGGTTTAACATAGGAAGTTAGCTTATACACATAATGTCTAGGTTTAACATAGGAAGTTAGCTTATATACATAACGACTAGGTTTAACATAGGAAGTTAGCTTATATACATAACGACTAGGTTTAACATAGGAAGTTAGCTTATATACATAACGACTAGGTTTAACATAGGAAGTTAGCTTATATACGTAACGACTAGGTTTAACATATGAAGTTAGCTTATATGCATAATGACTAGGTTTAACATAGGAAGTTAGCTTATATACATAATGACTAGGTTTAACATAGGAAGTTAGCTTATATACAAAACGACTAGGTTTAACATAGGAAGTTAGCTTATATACATAATGACTAGGTTTAACATAGGAAGTTAGCTTATATACATAACGACTAGGTTTAACATAGGAAGTTAGCTTATATACATATTGACTAGGTTTAACATAGGAAGTTAGCTTATATACATAACGACTAGGTTTAACATAGGAAGTTAGCTTATATACATATTGACTAGGTTTAACATAGGAAGTTAGCTTATATACATAACGACTAGGTTTAACATATGAAGTTAGCTTATATACATAATGACTAGGTTTAACATAGGAAGTTAGCTTGTACACATAATGTCTAGGTTTAACATAGGAAGTTAGCTTATATACATAACGACTAGGTTTAACATAGGAAGTTAGCTTATATACATAATGACTAGGTTTAACATAGGATGTTAGCTTATATACATAATGACTAGGTTTAACATAGGAAGTTAGCTTATATACATAACGACTAGGCTTAACATAGGAAGTTAGCTTATATACATAATGACTAGGTTTAACATAGGAAGTTAGCTTATATACATAACGACTAGGTTTAACATAGGAAGTTAGCTTATATACATAACGACTAGGTTTAACATAGTAAGTTAGCTTATATACATAACGACTATGTTTAACATAGGAAGTTAGCTTATATGCATAATGACTAGGTTTAACATAGGAAGTTAGCTTATATACATAACGACTAGGTTTAACATTAGCTTATATACATAACGACTATGTTTAACATAGGAAGTTAGCTTATATGCATACTGACTAGGTTTAACATAGGAAGTTATCTTATATACAAAATTACTAGGTTTAACATATGAAGTTAGCTTATATACATAATGACTAGGTTTAACATAGGAAGTTAGCTTATATACATAACGACTATGTTTAACATAGGAAGTTAGCTTATATGCATAATGACTAGGTTTAACATAGGAAGTTAGCTTATATACATAACGACTAGGTTTAACATTAGCTTATATACATAACGACTATGTTTAACATAGGAAGTTAGCTTATATGCATAATGACTAGGTTTAACATAGGAAGTTATCTTATATACAAAATTACTAGGTTTAATATATGAAGTTAGCTTATATACATAATGACTAGGTTTAACATAGGAAGTTAGCTTATATACATAATGACTAGGTTTAACATAGGAAGTTAGCTTATATACATAACGACTAGGTTTAACATAGGAAGTTAGCTTATATACATAATGACTAGGTTTAACATAGGAAGTTAGCTTATATGCATAATGACTAGGTTTAACATAGGAAGTTAGCTTATATACATAATGACTAGGTTTAACATTGGAAGTTAGCTTATACACATACTGACTTGGTTTAACATAGGAAGTTATCTTATATACATAATGACTAGGTTTAACATATGAAGTTAGCTTATATACATAACGACTAGGTTTAACATAGGAAGTTAGCTTATATACATAATGACTAGGTTTAACATAGGAAGTTAGCTTATACACATAATGACTAGGTTTAACATAGGAAGTTAGCTTATACACATAATGACTAGGTTTAACATAGGAAGTTAGCTTATATACATAATGACTAGGTTTAACATAGGAAGTTATCTTATATACATAATGACTAGGTTTAACATAGGAAGTTAGCTTATATACATAATGAGTAGGTTTAACATAGGAAGTTAGCTTATATACATAACGACTAGGTTTACATAGGAAGTTAGCTTATATACATAATGACTAGGTTTAACATAGGAAGTCAGCTTATACACAAAATGACTAGGTTTAACATAGGAAGTTAGCTTGTACACATAATGTCTAGGTTTAACATAGGAAGTTAGCTTATACACATAACGACTAGGTTTAACATAGGAAGTTAGCTTATATACATAATGACTAGGTTTAACATAGGAAGTTAGCTTATACACATAATGAATAGGTTTAACATAGGAAGTTAGCTTATACACATAATGACTAGGTTTAACATAGGAAGTTAGCTTATATACATAATGAGTAGGTTTAACATAGGAAGTTAGCTTATATACATAACGACTATGTTTAACATAGGAAGTTAGCTTATATGCATAATGACTAGGTTTAACATAGGAAGTTATCTTATATACAAAATTACTAGGTTTAATATATGAAGTTAGCTTATATACATAATGACTAGGTTTAACATAGGAAGTTAGCTTATATACATAATGACTAGGTTTAACATAGGAAGTTAGCTTATATACATAACGACTAGGTTTAACATAGGAAGTTAGCTTATATACATAATGACTAGGTTTAACATAGGAAGTTAGCTTATATGCATAATGACTAGGTTTAACATAGGAAGTTAGCTTATATACATAATGACTAGGTTTAACATTGGAAGTTAGCTTATACACATACTGACTTGGTTTAACATAGGAAGTTATCTTATATACATAATGACTAGGTTTAACATATGAAGTTAGCTTATATACATAACGACTAGGTTTAACATAGGAAGTTAGCTTATATACATAATGACTAGGTTTAACATAGGAAGTTAGCTTATACACATAATGACTAGGTTTAACATAGGAAGTTAGCTTATACACATAATGACTAGGTTTAACATAGGAAGTTAGCTTATATACATAATGACTAGGTTTAACATAGGAAGTTATCTTATATACATAATGACTAGGTTTAACATAGGAAGTTAGCTTATATACATAATGAGTAGGTTTAACATAGGAAGTTAGCTTATATACATAACGACTAGGTTTACATAGGAAGTTAGCTTATATACATAATGACTAGGTTTAACATAGGAAGTCAGCTTATACACAAAATGACTAGGTTTAACATAGGAAGTTAGCTTGTACACATAATGTCTAGGTTTAACATAGGAAGTTAGCTTATACACATAACGACTAGGTTTAACATAGGAAGTTAGCTTATATACATAATGACTAGGTTTAACATAGGAAGTTAGCTTATACACATAATGAATAGGTTTAACATAGGAAGTTAGCTTATACACATAATGACTAGGTTTAACATAGGAAGTTAGCTTATATACATAATGAGTAGGTTTAACATAGGAAGTTAGCTTATATACATAACGACTAGGTTTAACATAGGAAGTTAGCTTATATACATAATGACTAGGTCTAACATAGGAAGTTATCTTATATACATAACGACTAGGTTTAACATAGGAAGTTAGCTTATACACATAACGACTAGGTTTAACATATGAAGTTATCTTATATACATAATGACTAGGTTTAACATAGGAAGTTAGCTTATATACATAATGAGTAGGTTTAACATATGAAGTTAGCTTATATACATAATGAGTAGGTTTAACATAGGAAGTTAGCTTATATACATAACGACTAGGTTTAACATAGGAAGTTAGCTTATATACATAATGACTAGGTTTAACATAGGAAGTTAGCTTATATACATAACGACTAGGTTTAACATAGGAAGTTAGCTTATATACATAACGACTAGGTTTAACATAGGAAGTTATCTTATATACATAATGACTAGGTTTAACATAGGAAGTTATCTTATATACATAATGACTAGGTTTAACATAGGAAGTTAGCTTATATACATAATGACTAGGTTTAACATAGGAAGTTAGCTTATATACATAATGACTAGGTTTAACATAGGAAGTTAGCTTATATACAAAACGACTAGGTTTAACATAGGAAGTTAGCTTATATACATAATGACTAGGTTTAACATAGGAAGTTAGCTTATATACATAATGACTAGGTTTAACATAGGAAGTTAGCTTATATACAAAATTACTAGGTTTAACATATGAAGTTAGCTTATATACATAACGACTAGGTTTAACATAAGAAGTTAGCTTATACTCATAATGACTAGGTTTAACATAGGAAGTTAGCTTATATACATAACGACTAGGTTTAACATAGGAAGTTAGCTTATATACATAATGACTAGGTTTAACATAGGAAGTTAGCTTATATACATAATGACTAGGTTTAACATAGGAAGTTAGCTTATATACATAACGACTAGGTTTAACATAGGAAGTTAGCTTATATACATAACGACTAGGTTTAACATAGGAAGTTAGGTTATATACAAAATGACTAGGTTTAACATATGAAGTTAGCTTATATACATAACATCTAGGTTTAACATAGGAAGTTAGCTTATACACATAATGTCTAGGTTTAACATAGGAAGTTAGCTTATATACATAACGACTAGGTTTAACATAGGAAGTTAGCTTATATACATAACGACTAGGTTTAACATAGGAAGTTAGCTTATATACATAACGACTAGGTTTAACATAGGAAGTTAGCTTATATACGTAACGACTAGGTTTAACATATGAAGTTAGCTTATATGCATAATGACTAGGTTTAACATAGGAAGTTAGCTTATATACATAATGACTAGGTTTAACATAGGAAGTTAGCTTATATACAAAACGACTAGGTTTAACATAGGAAGTTAGCTTATATACATAATGACTAGGTTTAACATAGGAAGTTAGCTTATATACATAACGACTAGGTTTAACATAGGAAGTTAGCTTATATACATATTGACTAGGTTTAACATAGGAAGTTAGCTTATATACATAACGACTAGGTTTAACATAGGAAGTTAGCTTATATACATATTGACTAGGTTTAACATAGGAAGTTAGCTTATATACATAACGACTAGGTTTAACATATGAAGTTAGCTTATATACATAATGACTAGGTTTAACATAGGAAGTTAGCTTGTACACATAATGTCTAGGTTTAACATAGGAAGTTAGCTTATATACATAACGACTAGGTTTAACATAGGAAGTTAGCTTATATACATAATGACTAGGTTTAACATAGGAAGTTAGCTTATATACATAATGACTAGGTTTAACATAGGAAGTTAGCTTATATACATAACGACTAGGCTTAACATAGGAAGTTAGCTTATATACATAATGACTAGGTTTAACATAGGAAGTTAGCTTATATACATAACGACTAGGTTTAACATAGGAAGTTAGCTTATATACATAACGACTAGGTTTAACATAGTAAGTTAGCTTATATACATAACGACTATGTTTAACATAGGAAGTTAGCTTATATGCATAATGACTAGGTTTAACATAGGAAGTTAGCTTATATACATAACGACTAGGTTTAACATTAGCTTATATACATAACGACTATGTTTAACATAGGAAGTTAGCTTATATGCATACTGACTAGGTTTAACATAGGAAGTTATCTTATATACAAAATTACTAGGTTTAACATATGAAGTTAGCTTATATACATAATGACTAGGTTTAACATAGGAAGTTAGCTTATATACATAACGACTATGTTTAACATAGGAAGTTAGCTTATATGCATAATGACTAGGTTTAACATAGGAAGTTAGCTTATATACATAACGACTAGGTTTAACATTAGCTTATATACATAACGACTATGTTTAACATAGGAAGTTAGCTTATATGCATAATGACTAGGTTTAACATAGGAAGTTATCTTATATACAAAATTACTAGGTTTAATATATGAAGTTAGCTTATATACATAATGACTAGGTTTAACATAGGAAGTTAGCTTATATACATAATGACTAGGTTTAACATAGGAAGTTAGCTTATATACATAACGACTAGGTTTAACATAGGAAGTTAGCTTATATACATAATGACTAGGTTTAACATAGGAAGTTAGCTTATATGCATAATGACTAGGTTTAACATAGGAAGTTAGCTTATATACATAATGACTAGGTTTAACATTGGAAGTTAGCTTATACACATACTGACTTGGTTTAACATAGGAAGTTATCTTATATACATAATGACTAGGTTTAACATATGAAGTTAGCTTATATACATAACGACTAGGTTTAACATAGGAAGTTAGCTTATATACATAATGACTAGGTTTAACATAGGAAGTTAGCTTATACACATAATGACTAGGTTTAACATAGGAAGTTAGCTTATACACATAATGACTAGGTTTAACATAGGAAGTTAGCTTATATACATAATGACTAGGTTTAACATAGGAAGTTATCTTATATACATAATGACTAGGTTTAACATAGGAAGTTAGCTTATATACATAATGAGTAGGTTTAACATAGGAAGTTAGCTTATATACATAACGACTAGGTTTACATAGGAAGTTAGCTTATATACATAATGACTAGGTTTAACATAGGAAGTCAGCTTATACACAAAATGACTAGGTTTAACATAGGAAGTTAGCTTGTACACATAATGTCTAGGTTTAACATAGGAAGTTAGCTTATACACATAACGACTAGGTTTAACATAGGAAGTTAGCTTATATACATAATGACTAGGTTTAACATAGGAAGTTAGCTTATACACATAATGAATAGGTTTAACATAGGAAGTTAGCTTATACACATAATGACTAGGTTTAACATAGGAAGTTAGCTTATATACATAATGAGTAGGTTTAACATAGGAAGTTAGCTTATATACATAACGACTATGTTTAACATAGGAAGTTAGCTTATATGCATAATGACTAGGTTTAACATAGGAAGTTATCTTATATACAAAATTACTAGGTTTAATATATGAAGTTAGCTTATATACATAATGACTAGGTTTAACATAGGAAGTTAGCTTATATACATAATGACTAGGTTTAACATAGGAAGTTAGCTTATATACATAACGACTAGGTTTAACATAGGAAGTTAGCTTATATACATAATGACTAGGTTTAACATAGGAAGTTAGCTTATATGCATAATGACTAGGTTTAACATAGGAAGTTAGCTTATATACATAATGACTAGGTTTAACATTGGAAGTTAGCTTATACACATACTGACTTGGTTTAACATAGGAAGTTATCTTATATACATAATGACTAGGTTTAACATATGAAGTTAGCTTATATACATAACGACTAGGTTTAACATAGGAAGTTAGCTTATATACATAATGACTAGGTTTAACATAGGAAGTTAGCTTATACACATAATGACTAGGTTTAACATAGGAAGTTAGCTTATACACATAATGACTAGGTTTAACATAGGAAGTTAGCTTATATACATAATGACTAGGTTTAACATAGGAAGTTATCTTATATACATAATGACTAGGTTTAACATAGGAAGTTAGCTTATATACATAATGAGTAGGTTTAACATAGGAAGTTAGCTTATATACATAACGACTAGGTTTACATAGGAAGTTAGCTTATATACATAATGACTAGGTTTAACATAGGAAGTCAGCTTATACACAAAATGACTAGGTTTAACATAGGAAGTTAGCTTGTACACATAATGTCTAGGTTTAACATAGGAAGTTAGCTTATACACATAACGACTAGGTTTAACATAGGAAGTTAGCTTATATACATAATGACTAGGTTTAACATAGGAAGTTAGCTTATACACATAATGAATAGGTTTAACATAGGAAGTTAGCTTATACACATAATGACTAGGTTTAACATAGGAAGTTAGCTTATATACATAATGAGTAGGTTTAACATAGGAAGTTAGCTTATATACATAACGACTAGGTTTAACATAGGAAGTTAGCTTATATACATAATGACTAGGTCTAACATAGGAAGTTATCTTATATACATAACGACTAGGTTTAACATAGGAAGTTAGCTTATATACATAATGAGTAGGTTTAACATAGGAAACTAGCTTATATACATAATGACTAGGTTTAACATAGGAAGTTAGTCATTATGTATATAAGCTTGTCACTGGGGCCCAAAAATCTAGTGATTGAAATGGGTTGGAGGGTGAAACCTGATCTGATTCCAATGGCGGACTGGTTACAGTAATGCTCTAAATAATCGACTCCTTAAAGCCATATTTCCGACTAAATCCTGAAAGGTTACCCATAATTCTGCTGTGGTTAAGGAGTCGATTATTTAGAACATTACTGTATGTAAACAGTTCATACCAGACCAAAGTGGAAGATGAAGCGCATTTTATATTACAATGTTCACATTACAACGCCCAGAGGTCTGTACTAATCGTTAAGATTGAACATTTGTCACCAGAGTTCCTCAGAAAGAATAATGATGCAAAAATTGGGATTATTTTTCTGTCAAAAATCAAACCAATCAACTGCATCTTAAGTAGGTTTATTACAGAGGCTGAAAAACTTAGATTTTAAACCTAATCATTAGGTATATAAGCTACATATAACTTCCTATGTACATTTTAAACCCAGTCATTATGTATATAAGCTAACCTCCTATGTAGATTCCCCCCCCGTGTGGTGCCCGGGGGATATAAATAGGCCCACCACTGGTAGCCAGGTTGTGAATGCACAGCTGCAATGACCTGGCTGTTCACATAAAAGCTCCATCTCTCATGTAACAAATTCTGTAACATTTGTTCCATTGGAATATTGAGATGTTTGTGTGGATGAGCTTATTAGTTCCTTGCCAGTGGTTGGTTGGTCATTCTGGCTCTCCTATGGATTCGCTAGGTTGACTTCACCTTCAAGTGGGAACTGACATAGTCGTGATATGGCTTAGCGGCTGTAACGACGTTAAACCCTCAATCAAACAAACAAAACAAACCTATGTAGATTTTAAACCTAGTCATGTATATATGCGACCTTCCTATGTACATTTTAAACCCAGTCATTATGTATATAAGCTAACTTCCTATGTAGTTTTTAGACCTATAAATTATATATATAAGCTAACTTCCTAAGCTTATATACATAATGACTAGGTTTAAAATCTACATAGGAAGTTAGCTAAAACATAATGACTAGGTTTAACATATGAAGTTAGCTTATATACATAACGACTAGGTTTAACATAGGAAGTTAGCTTACATACATAACGACTAGGTTTAACATAGGAAGTTAGCTTATATACATAATGACTAGGTTTAACATAGGAAGTTAGCTTATACACAAAATGACTAGGTTTAACATAGGAAGTTAGCTTATATACATAATGAGTAGGTTTAACATAGGAAGTTAGCTTATACACATAATGTCTAGGTTTAACATAGGAAGTTAGCTTGTACACATAATGTCTAGGTTTAACATAGGAAGTTAGCTTGTACACATAATGTCTAGGTTTAACATAGGAAGTTAGCTTGTACACATAACGACTAGGTTTAACATAGGAAGTTAGCTTATATACATAATGACTAGGTTTAACATAGGAAGTTAGCTTATATACACAACGACTAGGTTTAACATAGGACGTTAGCTTGTATACATAACGACTAGGTTTAACATAGGAAGTTAGCTTATACACAAAATGACTAGGTTTAACATAGGAAGTTAGCTTGTACACATAATGTCTAGGTTTAACATAGGAAGTTAGCTTATACACAAAATGACTAGGTTTAACATAGGAAGTTAGCTTATACACAAAATGACTAGGTTTAACATAGGAAGTTAGCTTATACACATAACGACTAGGTTTAACATAGGAAGTTAGCTTATATACATAACGAATAGGTTTAACATAGGAAGTTAGCTTATATACATAACGACTAGGTTTAACAGAGGAAGTTAGCTTATATACATAATGACTAGGTTTAACATAGGAAGTTAGCTTATATACATAACGACTAGGTTTAACATAGGAAGTTAGCTTATATACATAATGACTAGGTTTAACATAGGAAGTTAGCTTATATACATAACGACTAGGTTTAACATAGGAAGTTATCTTATATACATAATGACTAGGTTTAACATAGGAAGTTATCTTATATACATAATGACTAGGTTTAACATAGGAAGTTAGCTTATATACATAATGACTAGGTTTAACATAGGAAGTTAGCTTATATACATAATGACTAGGTTTAACATAGGAAGTTAGCTTATAAACAAAACGACTAGGTTTAACATAGGAAGTTAGCTTATATACATAATGACTAGGTATAGGAAGTTAGCTTATATACATAATGACTAGGTTTAACATAGGAAGTTAGCTTATATACATAATGACTAGGTTTAACATAGGAAGTTAGCTTATATACATAATGACTAGGTTTAACATAGGAAGTTAGCTTTTATACATAACGACTAGGTTTAACATAGGAAGTTAGCTTATATACAAAAATGACTAGGTTTAACATAGGAAGTTAGCTTATATACATAACGACTAGGTTTAACATATGAAGTTAGCTTATATACATAATGACTAGGTTTAACATAGGAAGTTAGCTTATATACATAACGACTAGGTTTAACATAGGAAGTTAGCTTTATAACTAATGACTAGGTTTAAACATAGGAAGTTAGCTTATATACATAACGACTAGGTTTAACATAGGAAGTTAGCTTATATACATAACGACTAGGTTTAACATAGGAAGTTAGCTTATATACATAACGTACTAGGTTTAACATAGGAAGTTAGCTTATATACTAGTAACATAGGAAGTTAGCTTATAATTAGGTTTAACATAGGAATTAGCTTATATACATAACGACTAGGTTTAACATTAGCTTATTACATAACGACTAGGTTTACTTATACATAGCGGACTAGTTTACAGGAAGTTAGCTTATACATAACGACTAGGTTTAACATAGGAAGTTAGCTTATATACATAACGACTAGGTTTAACATATGAAGTTTGCTTATATACATAACGACTAGGTTTAACATAGGAAGTTATCTTATATACATAATGACTAGGTTTAACATAGGAAGTTATCTTATATACATAATGTCTAGGTTTAACATAGGAAGTTAGCTTATATACATAACGACTAGGTTTAACATAGGAAGTTAGCTTATATACATAGCGACTAGGTTTAACATAGGAAGTTAGCTTATATACATAATGACTAGGTTTAACATAGGAAGTTAGCTTACAAATACACATAATGACTAGGTCTAACATAGGAAGTTAGCTTATATACACAATGACTAGGTTTAACATAGGAAGTTAGCTTACATACATAACGACTAGGTTTAACATAGGAAGTTATCTTATATACATAACGACTTGGTTTAACATAGGAAGTTAGCTTATATACATAACGACTAGGTTTAACATAGGAAGTTAGCTTATATACATGACGACTTGGTTTAACATAGGAAGTTAGCTTACATACATAACGACTAGGTTTAACATATGAAGTTATCTTATACACATAATGACTCGGTTTAACATAGGAAGTTAGTCTTATATACATAACGACTTGGTTTAACATAGGAAGTTAGCTTACATACATAACGACTAGGTTTAACATATGAAGTTATCTTATACACATAATGACTAGGTTTAACATAGGAAGTTAGCTTATATACATAACGACTAGGTTTAACATAGGAAGTTAGCTTATATACATAACAACTAGGTTTAACATAGGAAGTTAGCTTATACACATAACGACTAAGTTTAACATAGGAAGTTAGCTTATACACATAATGACTAGGTTTAACATAGGAAATTAGCTTATATACATAACAACTAGGTTTAACATAGGAAGTTATCTTATTTACATAACAACTAGGTTTAACATAGGAAGTTAGCTTATATACATAACAACTAGGTTTAACATAGGAAGTTAGCTTATATGCATAATGACTAGGTTTAACATAGGAAGTTAGCTTATATACATAACGACTAGGTTTAACATTAGCTTATATACATAACGACTATGTTTAACATAGGAAGTTAGCTTATATGCATAATGACTAGGTTTAACATAGGAAGTTATCTTATATACAAAATTACTAGGTTTAACATATGAAGTTAGCTTATATACATAATGACTAGGTTTAACATAGGAAGTTAGCTTATATACATAATGACTAGGTTTAACATAGGAAGTTAGCTTATATACATAACGACTAGGTTTAACATAGGAAGTTAGCTTATATACATAATGACTAGGTTTAACATAGGAAGTTAGCTTATATGCATAATGACTAGGTTTAACATAGGAAGTTAGCTTATATACATAATGACTAGGTTTAACATTGGAAGTTAGCTTATACACATACTGACTTGGTTTAACATAGGAAGTTATCTTATATACATAATGACTAGGTTTAACATATGAAGTTAGCTTATATACATAACGACTAGGTTTAACATAGGAAGTTAGCTTATATACATAATGACTAGGTTTAACATAGGAAGTTAGCTTATACACATAATGACTAGGTTTAACATAGGAAGTTAGCTTATACACATAATGACTAGGTTTAACATAGGAAGTTAGCTTATATACATAATGACTAGGTTTAACATAGGAAGTTATCTTATATACATAATGACTAGGTTTAACATAGGAAGTTAGCTTATATACATAATGAGTAGGTTTAACATAGGAAGTTAGCTTATATACATAACGACTAGGTTTACATAGGAAGTTAGCTTATATACATAATGACTAGGTTTAACATAGGAAGTCAGCTTATACACAAAATGACTAGGTTTAACATAGGAAGTTAGCTTGTACACATAATGTCTAGGTTTAACATAGGAAGTTAGCTTATACACATAACGACTAGGTTTAACATAGGAAGTTAGCTTATATACATAATGACTAGGTTTAACATAGGAAGTTAGCTTATACACATAATGAATAGGTTTAACATAGGAAGTTAGCTTATACACATAATGACTAGGTTTAACATAGGAAGTTAGCTTATATACATAATGAGTAGGTTTAACATAGGAAGTTAGCTTATACACATAATGACTAGGTTTAACATAGGAAGTTAGCTTATATACATAACGACTAGGTTTAACATAGGAAGTTAGCTTATATACATAACGACTAGGTTTAACATAGGAAGTTAGCTTATATACATAATGTCTAGGTTTAACATAGGAAGTTAGCTTATATACATAACGACTAGGTTTAACATAGGAAGTTAGCTTATATACATAATGACTAGGTTTAACATAGGAAGTTAGCTTATATACACAACGACTAGGTTCAACGTATGAAGTTAGCTTATATACATAATGACTAGGTTTAACATATGAAGTTAGCTTATATACATAATGACTAGGTTTAACATAGGAAGTTAGCTTATATACATAATGAGTAGGTTTAACATAGGAAGTTAGCTTATATACATAACGACTAGGTATAACATAGGAAGTTATCTTATATACATAATGTCTAGGTATAACATAGGAAGTTAGCTTATATACATAATGTCTAGGTTTAACATATGAAGTTAGCTTATATACATTATGACTAGGTTTAACATAGGAAGTTAGCTTATATACATAATGACTAGGTATAACATAGGAAGTTATCTTATATACATAATGTCTAGGTATAACATAGGAAGTTAGCTTATATACATAATGTCTAGGTTTAACATATGAAGTTAGCTTATATACATAATGACTAGGTTTAACATAGGAAGTTAGCTTATATACATAACGACTAGGTATAACATAGGAAGTTATCTTATATACATAATGTCTAGGTATAACATAGGAAGTTATCTTATATACATAATGTCTAGGTTTAACATATGAAGTTAGCTTATATACATAATGACTAGGTTTAACATAGGAAGTTAGCTTATATACATAATGACTAGGTTTAACATAGGAAGTTAGCTTATATATATAACGACTAGGTATAACATAGGAAGTTATCTTATATACATAATGTCTAGGTTTAACATAGGAAGTTAGCTTATATACATAATGAGTAGGTTTAACATAAGAAGTTAGCTTACATACATAACGACTAGGTTTAACATAGGAAGTTATCTTATATACATAATGACTAGGTTTAACATAGGAAGTTAGCTTATATACATAATGAGTAGGTTTAACATAGGAAGTTAGCTTATATACATAATGTCTAGGTTTAACATAGGAAGTTAGCTTATATACATAATGACTAGGTTTAACATAGGAAGTTAGCTTATATACATAATGACTAGGTTTAACATATGAAGTTAGCTTACATACATAACGACTAGGTTTAACATAGGAAGTTATCTTATATACATAATGACTAGTTTTAACATAGGAAGTTAGCTTATATACATAATGACTAGGTTTAACATAGGAAGTTAGCTTATATACATAATGACTAGGTTTAACATAGGAAGTTAGCTTATACACATAATGACTAGGTTTAACATAGGAAGCTAGCTTATACACATAATGACTAGGTTTAACATAGGAAGTTAGCTTATATACATAATGACTAGGTTTAACATAGGAAGTTAGCTTATATACATAATGACTAGGTTTAACATAGAATGCTAGCTTATACACATAATGACTAGGTTTAACATAGGAAGTTAGCTTATATACATAATGACTAGGTTTAACATAGGAAGTTAGCTTATATACATAATGACTAGTTTTAACATAGAAAGTTAGCTTATACACATAATGACTAGGTTTAACATAGAAAGCTAGCTTATACACATAATGACTAGGTTTAACATAGGAAGTTAGCTTATATACATAATGACTAGGTTTAACATAGAAAGTTAGCTTATACACATAATGACTAGGTTTAACATAGGAAGTTAGCTTATATACATAATGTCTAGGTTTAACATAGGAAGTTAGCTTATATACATAATGACTAGGTTTAACATAGGAAGTCAGCTTATACACAAAATGACTAGGTTTAACATAGGAAGTTAGCTTGTACACATAATGTCTAGGTTTAACATAGGAAGTTAGCTTATACACATAACGACTAGGTTTAACATAGGAAGTTAGCTTATATACATAATGACTAGTTTTAACATAGAAAGTTAGCTTATACACATAATGACTAGGTTTAACATAGGAAGTTAGCTTATACACATAATGACTAGGTTTAACATAGGAAGTTAGCTTATATACATAATGAGTAGGTTTAACATAGGAAGTTAGCTTATATACATAACTACTAGGTTTAACATAGGAAGTTAGCTTATATACATAATGACTAGGTCTAACATAGGAAGTTATCTTATACACATAATGACTAGGTTTAACATAGGAAGTTAGCTTATATACATAATGAGTACGTTTAACATAGGAAGTTAGCTTATATACACAACGACTAGGTTTAACATAGGAAGTTAGCTTATATACATAATGACTAGGTCTAACATAGGAAGTTAGCTTATATACATAATGACTACGTTTAACATAAGAAGTTAGTTTATATACTTAATGAGTAGGTTTAACATAGGACGTTAGTCATTATGTATATAAGCTTGTCACTGGGGCCCCAAAATCTAGAGATTGAAATGGGTTGGAGAGTGAAACCTGATCTGATTCCAATGGCGGACTGGTTACAGTAATGCTCTAAATAATCGTCTCCTTAAAGCCATATTTCCGACTAAATCCTGAAAGGTTACCCATAATTCTGCTGTGGTTAAGGAGTCGATTATGTAGAACATTACTGTATGTAAACAGTTCATACCAGACCAAAGTGGAAGATGAAGCGCATTTTATATTACAATGTTCACATTACAATGCCCAGAGGTCTGTACTAATCGTTAAGATTGAACATTTGTCACCAGAGTTCCTCAGAAAGAATAATGATGCAAAAATTGGGATTATTTTTCTGTCAAAAATCAAACCAATCAACTGCATCTTAAGTAGGTTTATTACAGAGGCTGAAAAACTTAGATTTTAAACCTAATCATTAGGTATATAAGCTACATATAACTTCCTATGTACATTTTAAACCCAGTCATTATGTATATAAGCTAACCTCCTATGTAGATTCCCCCCCCCCGTGTGGTGCCCGGGGGATATAAATAGGCCCACCACTGGTAGCCAGGTTGTGAATGCACAGCTGCAATGACCTGGCTGTTCACATAAAAGCTCCATCTCTCATGTAACAAATTCTGCAACATTTGTTCCATTGGAATATTGAGATGTTTGTGTGGATGAGCTTGTTAGTTCCTTGCCAGTGGTTGGTTGGTCATTCTGGCTCTCCTATGGATTCGCTAGGTTGACTTCACCTTCAAGTGGGAACTGACATAGTCGTGATATGGCTTAGCGGCTGAAACGATGTTAAACCCTCCATCAAACAAACAAAACAAACCTATGTAGATTTTAAACCTAGTCATGTATATATGCTACCTTCCTATGTACATTTTAAACCCAGTCATTATGTATATAAGCTAACTTCCTATGTAGTTTTTAGACCTATAAATTATATATATAAGCTAACTTCCTAAGCTTATATACATAATGACTAGGTTTAAAATCTACATAGGAAGTTAGCTAAAACATAATGACTAGGTTTAACATATGAAGTTAGCTTATATACATAACGACTAGGTTTAACATAGGAAGTTAGCTTACATACATAACGACTAGGTTTAACATAGGAAGTTAGCTTATATACATAATGACTAGGTTTAACATAGGAAGTTAGCTTGTACACAAAATGACTAGGTTTAACATAGGAAGTTAGCTTATACACAAAATGACTAGGTTTAACATAGGAAGTTAGCTTATATACATAATGAGTAGGTTTAACATAGGAAGTTAGCTTATACACATAATGTCTAGGTTTAACATAGGAAGTTAGCTTGTACACATAATGTCTAGGTTTAACATAGGAAGTTAGCTTGTACACATAACGACTAGGTTTAACATAGGAAGTTAGCTTATATACATAATGACTAGGTTTAACATAGGAAGTTAGCTTATATACACAACGACTAGGTTTAACATAGGAAGTTAGCTTGTATACATAACGACTAGGTTTAACATAGGAAGTTAGCTTATACACAAAATGACTAGGTTTAACATAGGAAGTTAGCTTGTACACATAATGTCTAGGTTTAACATAGGAAGTTAGCTTATACACAAAATGACTAGGTTTAACATAGGAAGTTAGCTTATACACAAAATGACTAGGTTTAACATAGGAAGTTAGCTTATACACATAACGACTAGGTTTAACATAGGAAGTTAGCTTATATACATAACGAATAGGTTTAACATAGGAAGTTAGCTTATATACATAACGACTAGGTTTAACAGAGGAAGTTAGCTTATATACATAATGACTAGGTTTAACATAGGAAGTTAGCTTATATACATAACGACTAGGTTTAACATAGGAAGTTAGCTTATATACATAATGACTAGGTTTAACATAGGAAGTTAGCTTATATACATAACGACTAGGTTTAACATAGGAAGTTATCTTATATACATAATGACTAGGTTTAACATAGGAAGTTATCTTATATACATAATGACTAGGTTTAACATAGGAAGTTAGCTTATATACATAATGACTAGGTTTAACATAGGAAGTTAGCTTATATACATAATGACTAGGTTTAACATAGGAAGTTAGCTTATAAACAAAACGACTAGGTTTAACATAGGAAGTTAGCTTATATACATAATGACTAGGTTTAACATAGGAAGTTAGCTTATATACATAATGACTAGGTTTAACATAGGAAGTTAGCTTATATACATAATGACTAGGTTTAACATAGGAAGTTAGCTTATATACATAACGACTAGGTTTAACATAGGAAGTTAGCTTATATACAAAATTACTAGGTTTAACATATGAAGTTAGCTTATATACATAACGACTAGGTTTAACATAAGAAGTTAGCTTATACTCATAATGACTAGGTTTAACATAGGAAGTTAGCTTATATACATAACGACTAGGTTTAACATAGGAAGTTAGCTTGTATACATAATGACTAGGTTTAACATAGGAAGTTATCTTATATACATAACGACTAGGTTTAACATATGAAGTTAGCTTATATACATAACGACTAGGTTTAACATAGGAAGTTAGCTTATATACATAATGACTAGGTTTAACATAGGAAGTTAGCTTATATACATAATGACTAGGTTTAACATATGAAGTTAGCTTATATACATAACGACTAGGTTTAACATAGGAAGTTAGCTTATATACATAATGACTAGGTTTAACATAGGAAGTTAGCTTATATACATAATGACTAGGTTTAACATAGGAAGTTAGCTTATATACATAACGACTAGGTTTAACATAGGAAGTTAGCTTATATACATAACGACTAGGTTTAACATAGGAAGTTAGCTTATATACAAAATTACTAGGTTTAACATAGGAAGTTAGCTTATATACATAACGACTAGGTTTAACATTAGCTTATATACATAACGACTAGGTTTAACATAGGAAGTTAGCTTATATACATAACGACTAGGTTTAACATAGGAAGTTAGCTTATATACATAACGACTAGGTTTAACATAGGAAGTTAGCTTATATACATAACGACTAGGTTTAACATATGAAGTTTGCTTATATACATAACGACTAGGTTTAACATAGGAAGTTATCTTATATACATAATGACTAGGTTTAACATAGGAAGTTATCTTATATACATAATGTCTAGGTTTAACATAGGAAGTTAGCTTATATACATAACGACTAGGTTTAACATAGGAAGTTAGCTTATATACATAGCGACTAGGTTTAACATAGGAAGTTAGCTTATATACATAATGACTAGGTTTAACATAGGAAGTTAGCTTACAAATACACATAATGACTAGGTCTAACATAGGAAGTTAGCTTATATACACAATGACTAGGTTTAACATAGGAAGTTAGCTTACATACATAACGACTAGGTTTAACATAGGAAGTTATCTTATATACATAACGACTTGGTTTAACATAGGAAGTTAGCTTATATACATAACGACTAGGTTTAACATAGGAAGTTAGCTTATATACATGACGACTTGGTTTAACATAGGAAGTTAGCTTACATACATAACGACTAGGTTTAACATATGAAGTTATCTTATACACATACTGACTCGGTTTAACATAGGAAGTTAGCTTATATACATAACGACTTGGTTTAACATAGGAAGTTAGCTTACATACATAACGACTAGGTTTAACATATGAAGTTATCTTATACACATAATGACTAGGTTTAACATAGGAAGTTAGCTTATATACATAACGACTAGGTTTAACATAGGAAGTTAGCTTATATACATAACAACTAGGTTTAACATAGGAAGTTAGCTTATACACATAACGACTAAGTTTAACATAGGAAGTTAGCTTATACACATAATGACTAGGTTTAACATAGGAAATTAGCTTATATACATAACAACTAGGTTTAACATAGGAAGTTATCTTATTTACATAACAACTAGGTTTAACATAGGAAGTTAGCTTATATACATAACAACTAGGTTTAACATAGGAAGTTAGCTTATATGCATAATGACTAGGTTTAACATAGGAAGTTAGCTTATATACATAACGACTAGGTTTAACATTAGCTTATATACATAACGACTATGTTTAACATAGGAAGTTAGCTTATATGCATAATGACTAGGTTTAACATAGGAAGTTATCTTATATACAAAATTACTAGGTTTAACATATGAAGTTAGCTTATATACATAATGACTAGGTTTAACATAGGAAGTTAGCTTATATACATAATGACTAGGTTTGACATAGGAAGTTAGCTTATATACATAACGACTAGGTTTAACATAGGAAGTTAGCTTATATACATAATGACTAGGTTTAAACATAGGAAGTTAGCTTATATGCATAATGACTAGGTTTAACATAGGAAGTTAGCTTATATACATAATGACTAGGTTTAACATTGGAAGTTAGCTTATACACATACTGACTTGGTTTAACATAGGAAGTTATCTTATATACATAATGACTAGGTTTAACATATGAAGTTAGCTTATATACATAACGACTAGGTTTAACATAGGAAGTTAGCTTATATACATAATGACTAGGTTTAACATAGGAAGTTAGCTTATACACATAATGACTAGGTTTAACATAGGAAGTTAGCTTATACACATAATGACTAGGTTTAACATTAGCTTATATACATAATGACTAGGTTTAACATAGGAAGTTATCTTATATACATAATGACTAGGTTTAACATAGGAAGTTAGCTTATATACATAATGAGTAGGTTTAACATAGGAAGTTAGCTTATATACATAACGACTAGGTTTACATAGGAAGTTAGCTTATATACATAATGACTAGGTTTAACATAGGAAGTCAGCTTATACACAAAATGACTAGGTTTAACATAGGAAGTTAGCTTGTACACATAATGTCTAGGTTTAACATAGGAAGTTAGCTTATACACATAACGACTAGGTTTAACATAGGAAGTTAGCTTATATACATAATGACTAGGTTTAACATAGGAAGTTAGCTTATACACATAATGAATAGGTTTAACATAGGAAGTTAGCTTATACACATAATGACTAGGTTTAACATAGGAAGTTAGCTTATATACATAATGAGTAGGTTTAACATAGGAAGTTAGCTTATACACATAATGACTAGGTTTAACATAGGAAGTTAGCTTATATACATAACGACTAGGTTTAACATAGGAAGTTAGCTTATATACATAACGACTAGGTTTAACATAGGAAGTTAGCTTATATACATAATGTCTAGGTTTAACATAGGAAGTTAGCTTATATACATAACGACTAGGTTTAACATAGGAAGTTAGCTTATATACATAATGACTAGGTTTAACATAGGAAGTTAGCTTATATACACAACGACTAGGTTCAACGTATGAAGTTAGCTTATATACATAATGACTAGGTTTAACATATGAAGTTAGCTTATATACATAATGACTAGGTTTAACATAGGAAGTTAGCTTATATACATAATGAGTAGGTTTAACATAGGAAGTTAGCTTATATACATAACGACTAGGTATAACATAGGAAGTTATCTTATATACATAATGTCTAGGTATAACATAGGAAGTTAGCTTATATACATAATGTCTAGGTTTAACATATGAAGTTAGCTTATATACATAATGACTAGGTTTAACATAGGAAGTTAGCTTATATACATAATGACTAGGTATAACATAGGAAGTTATCTTATATACATAATGTCTAGGTATAACATAGGAAGTTAGCTTATATACATAATGTCTAGGTTTAACATATGAAGTTAGCTTATATACATAATGACTAGGTTTAACATAGGAAGTTAGCTTATATACATAACGACTAGGTATAACATAGGAAGTTATCTTATATACATAATGTCTAGGTATAACATAGGAAGTTATCTTATATACATAATGTCTAGGTTTAACATATGAAGTTAGCTTATATACATAATGACTAGGTTTAACATAGGAAGTTAGCTTATATACATAATGACTAGGTTTAACATAGGAAGTTAGCTTATATATATAACGACTAGGTATAACATAGGAAGTTATCTTATATACATAATGTCTAGGTTTAACATAGGAAGTTAGCTTATATACATAATGAGTAGGTTTAACATAAGAAGTTAGCTTACATACATAACGACTAGGTTTAACATAGGAAGTTATCTTATATACATAATGACTAGGTTTAACATAGGAAGTTAGCTTATATACATAATGAGTAGGTTTAACATAGGAAGTTAGCTTATATACATAATGTCTAGGTTTAACATAGGAAGTTAGCTTATATACATAATGACTAGGTTTAACATAGGAAGTTAGCTTATATACATAATGACTAGGTTTAACATATGAAGTTAGCTTACATACATAACGACTAGGTTTAACATAGGAAGTTATCTTATATACATAATGACTAGTTTTAACATAGGAAGTTAGCTTATATACATAATGACTAGGTTTAACATAGGAAGTTAGCTTATATACATAATGACTAGGTTTAACATATGAAGTTAGCTTATACACATAATGACTAGGTTTAACATAGGAAGCTAGCTTATACACATAATGACTAGGTTTAACATAGGAAGTTAGCTTATATACATAATGACTCGGTTTAACATAGGAAGTTAGCTTATATACATAATGACTAGGTTTAACATAGAATGCTAGCTTATACACATAATGACTAGGTTTAACATAGGAAGTTAGCTTATATACATAATGACTAGGTTTAACATAGGAAGTTAGCTTATATACATAATGACTAGTTTTAACATAGAAAGTTAGCTTATACACATAATGACTAGGTTTAACATAGAAAGCTAGCTTATACACATAATGACTAGGTTTAACATAGGAAGTTAGCTTATATACATAATGACTAGGTTTAACATAGAAAGTTAGCTTATACACATAATGACTAGGTTTAACATAGGAAGTTAGCTTATATACATAATGTCTAGTTTTAACATAGGAAGTTAGCTTATATACATAATGACTAGGTTTAACATAGGAAGTCAGCTTATACACAAAATGACTAGGTTTAACATAGGAAGTTAGCTTGTACACATAATGTCTAGGTTTAACATAGGAAGTTAGCTTATACACATAACGACTAGGTTTAACATAGGAAGTTAGCTTATATACATAATGACTAGTTTTAACATAGAAAGTTAGCTTATACACATAATGACTAGGTTTAACATAGGAAGTTAGCTTATACACATAATGACTAGGTTTAACATAGGAAGTTAGCTTATATACATAATGAGTTGGTTTAACATAGGAAGTTAGCTTATATACATAACTACTAGGTTTAACATAGGAAGTTAGCTTATATACATAATGACTAGGTCTAACATAGGAAGTTATCTTATACACATAATGACTAGGTTTAACATAGGAAGTTAGCTTATATACATAATGAGTACGTTTAACATAGGAAGTTAGCTTATATACACAACGACTAGGTTTAACATAGGAAGTTAGCTTATATACATAATGACTAGGTCTAACATAGGAAGTTAGCTTATATACATAATGACTACGTTTAACATAAGAAGTTAGTTTATATACTTAATGAGTAGGTTTAACATAGGAAATTAGCTTATATACATAATGACTAGGTTTAACATAGGACGTTAGTCATTATGTATATAAGCTTGTCACTGGGGCCCCAAAATCTAGAGATTGAAATGGGTTGGAGAGTGAAACCTGATCTGATTCCAATGGCGGACTGGTTACAGTAATGCTCTAAATAATCGTCTCCTTAAAGCCATATTTCCGACTAAATCCTGAAAGGTTACCCATAATTATGCTGTGGTTAAGGAGTCGATTATGTAGAACATTACTGTATGTAAACAGTTCATACCAGACCAAAGTGGAAGATGAAGCGCATTTTATATTACAATGTTCACATTACAATGCCCAGAGGTCTGTACTAATCGTTAAGATTGAACATTTGTCACCAGAGTTCCTCAGAAAGAATAATGATGCAAAAATTGGGATTATTTTTCTGTCAAAAATCAAACCAATCAACTGCATCTTAAGTAGGTTTATTACAGAGGCTGAAAAACTTAGATTTTAAACCTAATCATTAGGTATATAAGCTACATATAACTTCCTATGTACATTTTAAACCCAGTCATTATGTATATAAGCTAACCTCCTATGTAGATTCCCCCCCCCGTGTGGTGCCCGGGGGATATAAATAGGCCCACCACTGGTAGCCAGGTTGTGAATGCACAGCTGCAATGACCTGGCTGTTCACATAAAAGCTCCATCTCTCATGTAACAAATTCTGCAACATTTGTTCCATTGGAATATTGAGATGTTTGTGTGGATGAGCTTGTTAGTTCCTTGCCAGTGGTTGGTTGGTCATTCTGGCTCTCCTATGGATTCGCTAGGTTGACTTCACCTTCAAGTGGGAACTGACATAGTCGTGATATGGCTTAGCGGCTGAAACGACGTTAAACCCTCCATCAAACAAACAAAACAAACCTATGTAGATTTTAAACCTAGTCATGTATATATGCTACCTTCCTATGTACATTTTAAACCCAGTCATTATGTATATAAGCTAACTTCCTATGTAGTTTTTAGACCTATAAATTATATATATAAGCTAACTTCCTAAGCTTATATACATAATGACTAGGTTTAAAATCTACATAGGAAGTTAGCTAAAACATAATGACTAGGTTTAACATATGAAGTTAGCTTATATACATAACGACTAGGTTTAACATAGGAAGTTAGCTTACATACATAACGACTAGGTTTAACATAGGAAGTTAGCTTATATACATAATGACTAGGTTTAACATAGGAAGTTAGCTTGTACACAAAATGACTAGGTTTAACATAGGAAGTTAGCTTATACACAAAATGACTAGGTTTAACATAGGAAGTTAGCTTATATACATAATGAGTAGGTTTAACATAGGAAGTTAGCTTATACACATAATGTCTAGGTTTAACATAGGAAGTTAGCTTGTACACATAATGTCTAGGTTTAACATAGGAAGTTAGCTTATACACAAAATGACTAGGTTTAACATAGGAAGTTAGCTTGTACACATAATGTCTAGGTTTAACATAGGAAGTTAGCTTATACACATAACGACTAGGTTTAACATAGGAAGTTAGCTTATACACATAACGACTAGGTTTAACATAGGAAGTTAGCTTATATACATAATGACTAGGTTTAACATAGGAAGTTATCTTATATACATAATGTCTAGGTTTAACATAGGAAGTTAGCTTATATACATAACGACTAGGTTTAACATAGGAAGTTAGCTTATATGCATAATGACTAGGTTTAACATAGGAAGTTAGCTTATATACATAATGACTAGGTTTAACATAGGAAGTTAGCTTATATACATAACGACTAGGTTTAACATAGGAAGTTAGCTTATATACGTAATGACTAGGTTTAACATAGGAAGTTAGCTTATATACATAACGACTAGGTTTAACATAGGAAGTTAGCTTATATACATAATGACTAGGTTTAACATAGGAAGTTAGCTTATATACATAACGACTAGGTTTAACATATGAAGTTAGCTTATATACATAATGACTAGGTTTAACATAGGAAGTTAGCTTGTACACATAATGTCTAGGTTTAACATAGGAAGTTAGCTTATATACATAACGACTAGGTTTAACATAGGAAGTTAGCTTATATACATAATGACTAGGTTTAACATAGGAAGTTAGCTTATATACATAATGACTAGGTTTAACATAGGAAGTTAGCTTATATACATAACGACTAGGCTTAACATAGGAAGTTAGCTTATATACATAATGACTAGGTTTAACATAGGAAGTTAGCTTATATACATAACGACTAGGTTTAACATAGGAAGTTAGCTTATATACATAATGACTAGGTTTAACATAGGAAGTTAGCTTATATACATAATGACTAGGTTTAACATAGGAAGTTAGCTTATATACATAATGACTAGGTTTAACATAGGAAGTTAGCTTATATACATAATGACTAGGTTTAACATAGGTAGTTATCTTATATACATAATGACTAGGTTTAACATTAGCTTATATGCATAATGACTAGGTTTAACATAGGAAGTTATCTTATATACATAATGACTAGGTTTAACATAGGAAGTTAGCTTATATACATAACGACTAGGTTTAACATAGGAAGTTAGCTTATATGCATAATGACTAGGTTTAACATTAGCTTATATACAAAATTACTAGGTTTAACATATGAAGTTAGCTTATATACATAATGACTAGGTTTAACATAGGAAGTTATCTTATATACATAATGACTAGGTTTAACATAGGAAGTTAGCTTATATACATAACGACTAGGTTTAACATAGGAAGTTAGCTTATATACATAATGACTAGGTTTAACATAGGAAGTTAGCTTATACACATAATGACTAGGTTTAACATAGGAAGTTAGCTTATATGCATAATGACTAGGTTTAACATAGGAAGTTAGCTTATATACATAATGACTAGGTTTAACATAGGAAGTTAGCTTATACACATACTGACTTGGTTTAACATAGGAAGTTAGCTTATATACATAACGACTAGGTTTAACATAGGAAGTTAGCTTACATACATAATGACTAGGTTTAACATAGGAAGTTAGCTTATATACATAATGACTAGGTTTAACATATGAAGTTAGCTTATTTACATAACGACTAGGTTTAACATAGGAAGTTAGCTTATATACATAATGACTAGGTTTAACATAGGAAGTTAGCTTATATACATAACGACTAGGTTTAACATAGGAAGTTAGCTTATATACATAACGACTAGGTTTAACATAGGAAGTTAGCTTATATACATAATGACTAGGTTTAACATAGGAAGTTAGCTTATATACATAATGACTAGGTTTAACATAGGAAGTTAGCTTATATACCGAATGACTAGGTTTAACATAGGAAGTTAGCTTATATACATAACGACTAGGTTTAACATAGGAAGTTAGCTTATATACATAACGACTAGGTTTAACATAGGAAGTTATCTTATATATATAATGACTAGGTTTAACATAGGAAGTTAGCTTATATACATAATGACTAGGTTTAACATATGAAGTTAGCTTATACTCATAATGACTAGGTTTAACATATGAAGTTAGCTTATATACATAATGACTAGGTTTAACATAGGAAGTTAGCTTACACATAATGACTAGGTTTAACATAGGAAGTTAGCCTATATACATAACGACTAGGTTTAACATATGAAGTTAGCTTATATATATAACGACTAGGTTTAAACATACGAAGTTAGCTTATATGCATAACGACTAGGTTTAAATAGGAAGTTAGCTTATATACATAATGACTAGGTTTAACATAGGAAGTTAACTTATATACATAATGACTAGGTTTAAGATAAGAAGTTAGCTTATATACATAATGACTAGGTTTAACATAGGAAGTTAGCTTATATACATAATGACTAGGTTTAACATAGGAAGTTAGCTTATATACATAATGACTAGGTTTAACATATGATGTTAGCTTATATACATAATGACTAGGTTTAACATAGGAAGTTAGCTTTTACACATAATGACTAGGTTTAACATTGGAAGTTAGCTTATATACATAATGACTAGGTTTAACATAGGAAGTTATCTTACATACATAACGACTAGGTTTAACATAGGAAGTTATCTTACATACATAACGACTAGGTTTAACACATGAAGTTAGCTTATATACATAATGACTAGGTTTAACACATGAAGTTAGCTTATATATATAACGACTAGGTTTAACATAGGATGTTAGCTTATATACATAATGACTAGGTTTAAATAGGAAGTTAGCTTATATATATAACGACTAGGTTTAACATAGGATGTTAGCTTATATACATAATGACTAGGTTTAACACATGAAGTTAGCTTATATATATAACGACTAGGTTTAAACATACGAAGTTAGCTTATATGCATAACGACTAGGTTTGAATAGGAAGTTAGCTTATATACATAATGACTAGGTTTAACATAGGAAGTTAGCTTATATACATAATGACTAGGTTTAAGATAAGAAGTTAGCTTATATACATAATGACTAGGTTTAACATAGGAAGTTAGCTTATATACATAATGAGTAGGTTTAACTTAAGAAGTTAGCTTATACACATAACGACTAGGTTTAACATAGGAAGTTAGCTTATATACATAATGACTAGGTTTAACATAGGAAGTTATCTTATATACATAATGACTAGGTTTAACATAAGAAGTTAGCTTATATACATAACGACTATGTTTAACATAGGAAGTTAGCTTATATACATAATGAGTAGGTTTAACTTAAGAAGTTAGCTTATACACATACTGACTTGGTTTAACATAGGAAGTTAGCTTATACACATAATGACTAGGTTTAACATAGGAAGTTAGCTTATATACATAATGAGTAGGTTTAACTTAAGAAGTTAGCTTATACACATACTGACTTGGTTTAACATAGGAAGTTAGCTTATACATAACGACTAGGTTTAACATAGGAAGTTAGCTTATTTACATAATGACTAGGTTTAACATAGGAAGTTAGCTTATATACATAACGACTAGGTTTAACATAGGAAGTTAGCTTATATACATAAAGACTAGGTTTAACATAGGAAGTTAGCTTATATAAATAATGAGTAGGTTTAACATATGAAGTTAGCTTATACACAACGACTAGGTTTAACATAGGAAGTTATCTTATATACATAATGACTCGGTTTAACATAGGAAGTTAGCTTATATACATAGTGACTAGGTTTAAAATAGGAAGTTAGCTTATATACATAACGACTAGGTTTAACATAGGAAGTTAGCATATATACATAACAACTACGTTTAACATAGGAAGTTAGCTTATACACATAATGTCTAGGTTTAATGTCTACATAGGAAGTTAGCTTATAGATATATAATGACCTGGTCTAAAAACTACATAGGAAGTTAGCTTATATACATAATTACTAACTTCCTAATTTAAACTTAGTCATTATGTATATAAGCTAACTTCCTATGTTAAACCTAGTCATTATGTATATAAGCTAACTTTCTATGTTAAACCTAGTCATTATGTATATAAGCTAACTTCCTAAGTATATTTTAAACCTAGTCATTATGTATATAAGCTATATAGATTTTAATCCTAGTCATTATGTATATAAGCTAACTTCCTATGTAGATTTGAAACCTGGTCAATATGTGTATAAGCTAACTTCCTATGTAGATTTTAAACCTAGTCATTATGTATATAAGATAACTTCCTATGTTAAACCTAGTCGTTATGTATATAAGCTAACTTCCTATGTTAAACTTAGTCATTATGTATATAAGCTAACTTCCTATGTAGATGTTAAACATGGTCATTATGCATATAATCTAACTTCCTATATAGATTTTAAACCTAGTTATTATGTATATAATCTAACTTTCTATGTTAAACCTAGTCATTATGTATATAAGCTAACTTCCTATGTTTTATTGATATTGATTATAGGTGTTATATTACAAGTTTGTTTTTGTTTTCTTTATGTCTACCATATCCTATATATGTAGCGATATTGCATTAAATATTTCAAAATATGAGATATTCCTGTTATCATCTCTCTTGTTTGAAGTGAAGCGGTGGCATATTTTGCTGTATTTCAATTGGTATATGATCGCAATTATATCAGCTGAACATTTTCCTGTTATGTAAAAAATTTTCATCATTGAGATCTAATTGTGAAAAAATAATGTTACTAGTAATATAGAAAAATGTGTGATTGAAATTCATCATGGAGAATAAGCTACTTCCAGTGATATATATTTACTCATGCTATAACCAGGCCGATATTTTCTCTGAGATGGACTGCTCACAGTGAACAAATGTGCTACGTATAATGCACTTTACTGACTGGGCACCCTGCCTCTCCCCACATCTCAACTCATATTTATCATTTAAATACCCTCAACTGTATAAGTCTTGGGGACCGTGAATTCATCATAAACAAATTACCATATCTTTTTTCAACAATAAAACAAATAAAGTGTGTGTCATTCTACTGTGTTTGGTATTTCAGTTTGATTGTAGCATGTCTGTGCATCATTTTGCAGCTGTTACGCTGCAGTACTGGAGTTTTACCGTCCTCAAGAGTAATTCTAAATCAATATTTTACGCGGACGAGGACTTATTCCATATAAATTATATAATCTGAACAGTCCTCCATGGAACATAGTGTGATGGAAATGAGTTTATATCAAAAATAAAATTAAGTCTGTACAGGAGAGTTTTATTGCAGTTAACTCTTTCGTGACAGGAGTAGCGCTGGTGCAGCATTAAATATCCTGTGCCAGTGCATTCTCTTATGTATGCAAGCCTCCCATAGATAAGAGAATGCATTGGCACAGGGTTTTCATAAAGTTTCAGGAAGCTCCAGTCATGGAAGGGTTAATGCCGTGACTGACCCTATTAACCTTATAATGGTCAAGTAAGATAGTGAGAATAAATGTTTTAGATATTTGGATCACTTTAACCTTTTCTTTAATAATGGATCCTCCTATCAGTTATAAAAGTATTCATTTAATAGAATGGTCTATTATTTATGTGGATCGAGAGTTCAGGAAATATAAGCAGACGACATGCAGGCTTTAGGATAGGATATATTCATTATCGTTGTTCAGATAATAAATTCAAATGGCTATGGCCGTTTTGTTGAACTAACTCTCTCAACATTTCTTAAGGAAACTACTTGTATTTGGTACTACTTAATATGTTTCCTGCTTATCCCACTAGACAAATCATAGACCATTCCAATGTATACTTGTATAACTCAATGGGAGAAACAATTTAATAAAGAGAGGGTTAAACTCAATGGGGTTCTATGATCAAGTAACAACGGGCGCCATTCTCATAAGAATGATTGGAATTGTTTGAACATAAAAAACATGCATAATATGCATTTACAATGAGGCATGGACGGGGGGTCTCTTTATGTCTCATCAAAATCTCACATTAGGTAGTGGTTGTTAATGCATACCAAGCGACTCTTTGAATCCCCCATTCTTTCCAAATTTATTCCCAGCAACAGCGTGACACACAAAGAGTAAAACTGCAACAATTATACGACCCCTTTTCAGAATTTAGACAGCGTATTTTGTGATGTCTCTGTGTCGATATATTAGAATTGACTAATTACTCGATGAGTATAAAAGTCACGGCGACATTTGTTAGTAGTTAATATGTGAAGTATTCTGTACTAATAAGCCTTACATTAGGGGTTCGTGCTTCCATTGTATACATAGTCCCTAATTTCTATTGGACAGTATGATATTTGAGACCAGATTAACTGTATAATGATATCAGGTTGTCAGAATAATTACTCCTGGGTAATTTGAAAATGTTAACCTGGTATACGGCCAATTAGTTTACTATTTTGAAATTGTGAAACTTGTATACCGGCAATTAGTTTTGATATGGGGAGTCAGCATTTTCATGTACCGTTACCTTTAAAGCTGACAAGTTCAAATTACAGTAATGCCCTAAATAATTGACTCCTTAACCACAACAGAATTATGAGTAACTTTTCAGGATTTAGTCGGAAATATGGCTTGTTGCCATTCATCGGAAAGCTCTCTGAGAGCTTTCCGATGAATCCGATGAATTTCTGATTAAATCCTGAAAAGTTGCCCATAATTCTGCTGTGGTTAAGGAGTCGATTATTTTTGGAATTACTGTACTTATTTTCAATCCTTGGAAACAATTTACTATTTTTTGGCAGAGCAAATGGGGGCAAGCTGCCATCAAAACATAATGGCCAGAGGGGCCATGTAAGGGTGTAGTTTAGAAGGGAATATCCACCTTACATGATGAGGAAAATAAATAAGGTTATCTGATAACACATAGTACAATGTTGATGACAAATTGATCCATTCAAAAATCACTTAGAAAAGAATAAATTGGCATCGACATGGCATTCTGATGGAAGGGAGGATGCCATTTCCTAAGCCAAATCTTTCATGTGGTATAGATGTATAGTATCGGTGGTATCAATGAGAAATAGAAGTTAGATGATAATATGCCTATGGAATACAATTGAGTCATAGCTCCAATACTCTTGTGCAAAGGAGAATTCTATTTCGTAATGACTTATTCAAACCAGATACCATTAGGATTCCAATCCAGCGTGTCCCTTTAATCGCAATATATATAAATAGAAGCATTTTTTCGTTATGCACATGCGCAACGAAACTTCTAGATTCTAACTCTCGTGGAAACGAGACATCCCATCTTCAATTTCGGCGTCCGCAATTTGACTTGCTCCGTTATTTTGAAACGGAATTAGTGTTTTTAACACGCTATTCAGGAATGGAACTAACTCCGAACTGCTTGAAACGTGACAATAATGAACAAACGTTCGCGACAGTTCGTCGTCACGGCAAACTTCAGATTTGAACTATGAAATTGATCTCCCTTCATTTCCGGCTTCAAAATCAAAGATGAAACTTGAAGTTGAAACGTGTTTTTAAAAGAGTTAACGACCGTTTCACGACAGTTATTTGTCACAGCAATCTTTCGATTGAATCATGAAATCTCATCTTGGAGATGACATGAACATGAGTCCTGACTCAATCGGGGAAGACCCGGTATATGAGTACGACTCTAAGCAGAATGATGTCTGATGAAATGACAATTCTGTACTTTCGGACTCTTACTACAATTATCTTTGCATTTTGCAAGTCCCAGTGTATAAATCATCACCATATTTATCAACAGATGATTCGCTAGTTGTATGGTGCAACTGTCGGAGGATAATGCAGACACTTGACATTTTGTCCAGATGTACCAATCTGTCATGATACAGGACAGCACAGACTTATTTCCAATCATTACGTGCATACAAAGTTTTGAGGCATTCATGTAGACCTGACAAAACTACTATTTCTGTGACTTCGTACAATGACAATTCTGTTGCATTAATTTCCCGCGCATGGGTCATGACACAGAAGAATTTCGGACAGTACCTACTCTCAATCGTTTGAAGATAATGGGGTACTTCTATCACTTTATTGATATTGTTCGGTTGTGCCGATGACTTTCGACATCCAACAGAACCCACATGAAGAGATACTGATCACTTCTACCGACATCAGGTACGTAGTTAACTTTTGGAATGTATGACTTCTCGAGATCACCAGAGGATGACTGTGGTCATCAGGTCAAGGTCATTTAGTATGTCAAATACGGCTGGGGCTCTCTGACACAAGGTGTGTCAATATGCCGAGCTCTGTCAGACACTGAACTTGATGACGTCGTTAAACGTCAATGCTTCTAACCTTCCAATATCTGGGAGTATTTTATGAAGGTTACCGTACTTTGTAACATCATAATCGTATTCTAGGCACCAGTAATATTTCAATACACGTCTAGATTCAATTCTTATCAACATAGGAAAAGGTTAACTCAAGGTACTGAACACTCTGACCTGGGGTTACTGATTGGACTTCCTCGATTTCTTGAACCCGACCAACTCGAATGAACATCGACATTGATGGCACGGAAAATTCACAATAGAACCAGTTACGTCTCTCTCAACTGGGTTTTACCGTCCTCGGTTCCCAGTCAAACTAACTGGACAAATACGTTGTACGTCTAGTATAATGAACCATAAATATATAGTTCACTGTTCACCATTTCGAACTGGACACCTGATCAGAGGTGCTGCAATGATCCGGTATCGTTAATTTGCAGTACTTGTCCTAACACTTTATTTACAGTGTTACCTTTTTTGTTTTGTTTTTCATGTACCGATATGTTCAAAACACACCGTCCTTACATGTCCATGTACCGGTATATCAGTTTCCTATTTCGAACCTATTCGTGGCAATTTCTAGTATGTTATTTTGGGGTAGAACCGAGTTTTTGCCACATAGTCTCGGTCGCATTAAATCTTTCGCTCTCTCGGTATCAGCCTGGCAGCCTTTCTGGAAGATTGGATCTGTCTAAATTTATCATTCACTAATTACTCGAACGCGTCAGTGTCATAATTCCGATAAGTCACTTGTTCATGTGTACCTATTGGGAAATATTTTCCGACTACGGATGGCTGATTCTTCCGTTACCGTAATAACCCGGAACAACCATACCTGTAGCTTTTATATATTGGTTCCAGGAAATAACGAACACACTGAATGTCTCACCAGAGGGTTACAATCCGGGAATACATTCGCTTTCTCGGGATTATCTCTTGACACTGATGTTGTATCACAATTATGTTTCCGAATGCGACCGATTCAGTTACATCTTCTCCAATATTATCTCCTTACCACAAGCATCCCTCTGTATCAGATCGGGGCTCGAATTCTGGTGAGAACCAGAATCTTGTTTCTTAGTTTGATTTTCGTGAAAGCAATTGTTTCACTTTCGGAAGTATGTTTGATTTGCATAAACCTTCTGGGTTTTATGGCCTGCATGTTACAATTGTTGTCCAGGCCTCTCTCCGACTTTACATTTAACAACATTTATCGGGTACCGCTCTTTTGGTCCCGGTAACAAGAATCATATCACTAACCGCTCCATCTCGGACTTGGCGATGGGGTTGTTATATGGGTCAACAAATTAGTCAAAACCACCAGTGACCAGTGGAGAAATGTCAACATATCACTGACTAGAAATGACGGCAGACTTGAGCAGGTTCCTGCTTTTATTACCTCAACGTTTATTTGTCAAGTGACATAAGTTCGTTCTACTTCACTAGACACCTAGCAGTCCGTCAGTCACCCAGAATATCCACCAGCCGGGTGGGACAGAATGTGTATGGTTGTGTCGTCTGCCTATACCGTACAACTTTAGAATCTGAAATTAAGACACAACTGTCTTCTAATATCAGCTCATGTAGCAGGGAACGTCTTCACTACCAGGTAGCAGATTACTTTAGTCATCTGATATCTTTATCGTCCCACTGATGGGAATTCGATCAGGTAGTCTCGGCGATCTTTCAACTTTGAAAGATTCCCGGGATCGTTCTGCCTATCTTTGATGAACGAAAAATGAGCACATAATTGTTCGTGGACATCACTACCTCAACTTGAGTGGTTATCCTCAATCTATCAATAGGACAATCTGATGGCATATGCATCTTCTCCAATACAGTTGAGACCACAGGTCCTCACTTGTATTCCATGGACAAATTGCACAGTAATAGTGTTTGCTCCCTGTTGACTTCGTCAGTATTGACATACCCAACTTTTTCAACTTATGATTTCACCGACCTATCATCTCAGTACTGAAATTTACCAGGTCTGTTATCTCAGAATCAGAACTGGGTGTTGCGACCATCTCAGCCAACAACTTTCAAATAAATTCTTTCAAATGCATATCACAACCTGATCATGGTAGCATGGCTCTCACAGAAATTACAACTGCAGCTACACAATTCAATCGTTGGTGTATTTATCAACATATTGATCCAGGACTTAACTTTGGAGCGTCGTGTGTAGGCTGTTCTGATTCCCTACCTCATCTCAATTTTGGCAGGTTTGAAATACTCACATTTGTGAGTTCTTGGTTCATGACGTCATCGAGTTTTGCCTTACTTTGAGTGACATACATGTAACATATACCGGAGGTCTCCCGGTGCACACAGTCTTAATCCACTTGTTAAAATGGGGTCTCCGTAGGCGTCCTCCTACAATCATGTTACCAGCATGGCTGTTATTTATCATTTATGAAATTCAATTACCCATATCAACGTCAGTTGTGCCGTTGGGGGCTGCATCATTTACCTTATTGCCATAGAAAACTTGTGGCTTCATAGTCATCACCTCGTTTCGCCGCTACAGTGATTTACAGGCAAACTTCAGGGCAATCCTGAATCGAGGTATCCACTTCATCAACACAATTTCACTGAACTGAACCGTTCTTTATTCCGAAGTCTATTTTCGGAACACATCTTGCTCAACGTCGACCTGTTCGTTCTTGTCGGGAGGCAACTAAGTGTCATCCGTCTCGATTACGCTAAGTTGGCATCAGTTTTTAATCATGTTCAGTTATAACTTTCAGGGCTGTCCCTAGTCCAGCCTTTTTACATATGGTTTGTTGTATGTCTCCAGCTCTATTTGAAGAGACTAACCACACCATCTGGTATCTGTGATAAAATGATATTCTCCATCTCGTGTACCTTATTTAGGTCATACTCTTCAACAGGTTCTCGATGCTTGTCAAGTGATTCTACTTGTCCAGTTTAATTATAGCCACACGAAATTCACTGGGTCCTTCCAGGCTTACCAGTATTGACATTCGGATGTTTATTATGCCCCCGATCTCCGATGGAGATTTGGGGGTATATAGTGGAGCCCTCCGTCCGTCCGTCCTTCCGTCCGTCCTTCCGTCCGTCTGTCCGTCCGTCCGTCCGTCCTTCCGTCCGTCTTTCCGTCCGTACGAACGTTTCAACTCATAACTTTGGTTTCGCTAACTCAATTCAGTTTATCTTTGGTGTGCTAATAGACCAGCCGGGGGGACAAGATTTCCCCATAACTGCGGTTTCGTCCGCACATTTTTTCCAGAGTTACGCCCCTTTTTGGACTTAGAAAATTGTCCGTACGAACGTTTCAACTCATAACTTTGGTTTCGCTGACTCAATTCAGTTGATCTATGGTATGCTAATAGACCAGCCGGGGGGACAAGATTTCCCCATAACTGCGGTTTCGTCCGCACATTTTTTCCAGAGTTACGCCCCTTTTTTGACTTAGAAAATTGTCCGTACGAACGTTTCAACTCATAACTTTGGTTTCGCTAATTCAATTCAGTTGATATTTGGTATGCCAATAGACCAGCCGGGGGGACAAGATTTCCCCATAACTGCGGTTTCGTCCGCACATTTTTTCCAGAGTTACGCCCCTTTTTGGACTTAGAAAATTCAGGTTTTCTGCTACTTTTTTTGGTTTCCAGATGATAACTTGATTTTGGATTGTTTACTCATGAATAACATAACTTTACAAAGTGCCATTTAATAAGCATTTGCACAAAAATAAGAAAAATCCTCTCTGATTGTACAGTCGGGGGCGTTACCTCCGCCCAGCGGTGCACTTGTATTTTATTATTTTGGTCACATTCATCTGCATGTTGACTGCGCAATGTTACAGCTGATCATATACCGGTACCGGTACCTGTTTATATCTTGCATATAGTAATATATACATGTAAACTGTGTACACCTACATGTCTAATCCATGTCTAGTCTATCGGTTTATATATTCTTATGTAAGGTATCATTATGATATATGTACCTTGCATTGTTAAGAGACGTTTGGTGTTTGGTCTCCTAACCACTATTAACGTTTAATACATCATGTACTCTCTTTCGGCGGGTTAACACAAATGGTTATCCTAAGAGATATTGTAGATGCGTTCTTCATATTATACATACGTAAGGGTATCTATGGGAATTATAGTGAACATACATCAAGAATCAGTGATAGTCACTGGTGCTATTAGTGGGGAAAATCACTAATAGTGAGTGTATTTGATGCATGTTTGATTAAGCCCACCTCCAGATAAGTAGAGTGTTCATTGCTACGAAATCTGGTAGATTCCTAATGGTATCTGGTTTGAATAAGTCGTTACGAAATAAAAATGAAAATTTGATTATCAAATTGTAGTTTTATGAGTAACAAAGACTTATTCAAACCAGATACCAGCCCACCCTTCCTCCCCGCCGATTGTTATACTTTGTTTAATGAACTTAATATAACTCGGTGTTTTCACCATCGTTTGACGTTTTGACGCCAATTGAAGATGGGATGTCTCGTTTCCACGAGAGTTAGAATCTAGAAGTTTCGTTGTGCATGCGCATAACGAAAAAATGCTTCTATTTATATATATTGCGATTAAAGGGACACGCTGGATTGGAATCCTAATGGTATCTGGTTTGAATAAGTCTTTGTTACTCATAAAACTACAATTTGATAATCAAATTTTCATTTGTCACTTACGTGTGAGAATGAGTGCTTCAAAGTTTTGCATGGTCGTGAAATTTCCAGATGCGTGCAAAGCATAGTTACAGAAATGCCCTAAGTAATCGACCCCTTAACCACAGCAGAATTATGGATAACTTTTCAGGATTTAGTCGGAAATATGGCTTGTTGCCATTCATCGGAAAGCTCTCAACAAGTCATATTTCCGACTAAATCCTGAAAAGTTACCCATAATTCTGCTGTGGTTAAGGGGTTGATTACTTAGAGCATTACTGTATCACTCAGCTTTGTCAGCAAATATTATGCAGATTGTTTTATGGCTAAAACTATCCATACCCACACCCATCACTCTTATGATAGTAGAATGATAATACTCAAAGTTTCTGACCTCAAGTCTGGAAATAGCGAGTCTGACATTTTCAGAGTGAGGTCCCCAGAGGGCGAATTTAGTGATGCAATCCTGCACAGTGGGCTAGCATCACCAAATTCTCCCTTTGGGAACCTCATTCTGCTTAGGCCTCAACTGATATCGGAGACCTAGGATCAGATTGAAGTTCCCCAGTTGAAGTTGGTGATGTTCACCCATTTAGTCACCTTGATTATACATTTTATCTTCTGCAAATTAGGGGAAATAGAAACGGCTTGAACAGAAGGTAAAAAGTAACTAAAACAATGTTATTTTGAGACTAGATATTCCCGGTTGATGAGGCCAAAGAGTCCCCAGAGGGTGAATTTGGTGATTCTAACCCGCTGTGTGGGGTAGCATCACTAAATTCACCCTGTGGTGACCTCATTTTGCAAATGTCAGACACACTATTTCCTGGCTTGGCTGTCCTTGTTCCATCACACACATGATATTAAACAACTTGCTGGCAATATCACCAGGGTCCACTGAGTTCTGTGTATAAAGTGCACAGTGGTCAATTATTATCAACTGTGGCTCCAGGAATTAGACCCTCAGCTGCCAATGAGATTGCTCCCTGATTGTTTTATAACCTAGACTGTTTCATTTCATTGCCGAATATGACATCTCCAAATGATAGGTCCTGCTAATATTCAGACAAACCATTGACCATCATGACGGTTGGTCCATTATTGCAGTTATCGCTCTCAGACCATCCCGAGGGACTTGAAGTCCTGCTTTATGATCATTAGTCTGTCCAATGTCTGTGTCTTTATTGCACTCGAATTTGTCTGTGGATTCACAATCTGTCTGTCCTGCAAAGTCCAAGTGACCTATGAAAGACTTATGTTTATTGTTGCACAACCGTCCTGATCAGAAATTCATGTTTCTCCATTTCATGACATTATCAAACTGAATGAAATAGGTAATTTCTAGCCAGTAGATTCATTCATTAATGATATCCCCTGTGTTAATATAGCATTTCTTCATCTTGCCACAGACTCCTGGGATTTAACATTGTATGTCTGTATAGTCTGATTAGTTTATGATTTACAGATTCAAGGTTATGTAGGATATTATTAAAGTTCAGATTTCCTCTAATTTTAACGCCAGGGCCGATTAGATCAGCTGTAAGGCCAGAGTTAAAGATGGTCTATCTCTTTCAAAACACGTTTTATATAGTTTCCGGGTATAAAATAATAAAAATGAGTTGAAGACACCTGTCCAGAAATGCTTATATCAATATTTTCTTATATAATGCGATAATCAAGAGGGATATTTTTTCGTACTATCTTTAGATAAAGTTATGCCGCATGCTACACTCCGAAAGAACGTGAGCCATAAAATGTCCCAAATTGATTGTTTGTATATTATACCAGAAAATTAAAAATAAAATAAATAATAATTGATAGAAGCGGTTCTGGACAGGGGTGTTCGATTCATATTTATTATTTTATACCAAACAAACTATATAAAACTTGTTACAGCAATGCCCTAAATAATCGACTCCTTAACCACAGCAGAATTGTGGGTAACTTTTCAGGATTTAGTCGGAAATATGGCTTGTTGCCATTCATCGTAAAGCCATATTTCCTAACTAATTCCTGAAAAGTTACCCATACTTATGCTGTGGTTAAGGAGTCGATTACTTAGGGCATTACTGTATATGAAGAGATAGACCATATTTAAGGGAATTGGTTTATGGTAGGACCACTTATTATAAGTTTATATTTCTGTTGAATATTGCCAGAGGCTTGTCGATCTGCATGGTTTGTTTAATGGGGTTTATCACATTCTCAGCCACGAGGTCACATCACTACAATGTCAGTTTTACGGGTGGAGGAAGGAGTGCAGGAGGTTAGTCTCATGACAAAATCACGTGAATGTAAAAACCCCGAACAGCATCTCACATATTTGCCCAGTTACGTGAATCGGGTTCATTCCTGTTCGTACATCACAAATTGTGATTTGAACCCACTTCACCATCACGAGATACAGTAATACCCTAATTAATCGACTGCTTAACCACAGCAGAATTATGGGTAACTTTTCAGGATTTAGTCGGAAATATGGCTTGTTGTCATTCATCGGAAATCCTGAAAAGTTACCCATAATTCTGCTGTGGTTAAGCAGTCGATTAATTAGGGCATTACTGTAGCTTATGGCTAATGCACCTTACCAACTGAGCCACTGTGGACTCCGTCGGAGACTTGACACACAGCTAGGAGTCCTATTTATTGGAGGGAAATGTTCAGATAATAAATTCAAGTTGAATGTATTATGTATTATATGAACATTTCCTAAGGGAAAACTACTCATCAATGAGGATTTAATACAGAAAGTGTTATCCCTTTCATGACGGGAGCTGTGCTGGCGCAACATAAAGACCCTGTGCCAATGCATTCTCTTATATATGCGAGTCGAGCATAGGTCGCCTCGCATATACAAGAGAATGTATTGGCCTAACAATTTTGTATCAATTTTTCTTACATTCGTTAATAATTTTTATAATTTTTTTATAGTATTATCTTACATTCTATAACAATTTTTATCATTTGTTCTTACATTCTTTAACAATTTTATCATTTTATCAGGGATTTCGCAAAATTCAGAAAGCTCCCGTCATGAAAGGGTTAATGGTGATCTGATTGACAGTTAAAGTGACACACCATTGTTAGAATATTTTATACTGTACGTTATATGGTAGTCTATAATCAGTGACTTTGGATTGAGGTAGGACCTAATATACATGTACATACTTTGGCAGGATACAGTACTTGTATGGCCTCTAAGTGAAGGAATCAAGCTCGTATTACTTCAACTAAAATAAACAATGGACCATGATGTTTGATCTGGGGGTTATCTCTCTCCGACCTTCCCCATGGACTTAAGTCATGATTTATGATCATCAGTCTGCCCCTGTCTGTGTCTTTATTGCACAATGATAATTCACATTTCATCTTGAGATATGCTGATATAAGTTATTGTTCCAATGAATTGTTCTATGGATTCACAAATCTGTCTGTCCTGGAGTAGTTCAATCATCGTTGACGATCATTTCTTGTTGAACTATATGACAATCAAGTGAGCAGTAACCATACCTCAGTCTATTGATTGTTATCGAGGCGAACGGTACATTTGTACTTACGTACATCATCATCTTTTTGGTATTGACATTTTCATCCTTATTTGACATGATATCGAGGGGTTTATCTAGCTTAGATTGTCTTTATTCAAGGGCTGGGGTTTATTCAAGGTCTGGGGAGTGTCTAACTTTGAACAATTAATTCTACTGCACCTCAAGTTCCCCTTCTCTGCTGGAGCAGAAAGTTCTGAAAAGAAAGTTTAATCGTGACACTTGAGACCGATTCCATGGAATTTTTCCACCTTGGGAGATTATGAATTTGAAATTCATTGAAAATAGGACAAAAATATCATACATTTTGGTCAAGATTCAAGATTGACGGATGAAATGCCATATACAGTAATGCCCTAAATAATCGACTCATTAACCACACAGCAGAATTATGGGTAATTTTTCAGGATTTAGTTGGAAATATGGCTTGTTGCCATTCATCGGAAAGCTCTCACTGGGTTAGCATCACTATATAAATTCACCCTCTGGGGACCTCATTCTGCTTATAGGCCTCCTCTTCTCTCGAAAGTTTCTTTATTATCAAATTTCTATAGAAACTTCTTCACATAGATTCTATTTCTTTTTTAGTTAAGTTTCTCTATATCCCCAAATTGTCAGATGACACATTGCATAATCGATGTCCCCAATGGGTGCACATCACAATATTAAAAAATTCACCATTTGGGAACTTCAGTCTGAGTCTATGTCTCTCATAGCAGATGAGGCCATGCAGAATGGGGTTCCCAGAGGGTGAATATAGTGATGCTAGCCCGCTATGCAGGATAGCGTCACTAAACTCACCCTCTGGGGACCTCATTCTGCAAATGAAAGGCACACTGAACTCAGGCTTGCTCAGTACAGATGTGTCATCCTAAACATACTCTTATATGGTGGCCACATTGAAGCATTTCAAATTGAGTTCCAGAAAATGAATTAGCAGATAAATTAATAAATAAATTACTGAAATTTTATCTGCTTCATCTGCGGTGAATTTGTCGTCCACCCAGATCTATATCACTCATTATACATGTATTTTTTTTATTCAAACATTATGCATATATATTATTTAAATCTTGTCTCTTATTTTACTACTTCCACATGGATCAGCTTCATCTATTATATATTTTGGAAGATCTGTCTGTGTGTGTATCTATCTGTGTGTGTGTGTTCGCGATGAACTCAAAAACGGCCGTCCCGATTTCGATGAAACTTCGTATGTGAGGGTACTATCGGCCGGGAAGTGGCATAGGCATATTAATTTTCAGATCCGAGGTCAACTTTTCACGTGCCGAGGTCAAATCTGTTTTTACGCCGTTTTGCGCTAATATATTTCAGTTCGGTGCTCACAAATCGATTCGATATAGCGCGAATAATAAATTGCCAGTCATAATAATGACACTGTGAGAATCTTTCGTGTTTCCTCTTTCCAACGATATATAATGCGTATGTATCCGTTTTAGTTATCTGCCTCAATTATCAAGAAGAAGTGGTACTATCTTCCATCGGGATAAAAACAATGCGTAACTTCTATGACGTCGTTAGATGTCATAACGTTAGATCACGTTAACGCTTAACCGGCCGATGCATTTGACTATTTCAGACGTCTTGGCGATATCTCGGGCACCGATGGTAATTTATCTTTACATTGAAACTTGATAATTAATGAGCGTGTGTATATGAGGCGCGTTTATATACTTGAGTGGAAATCAAATCGGGTTAAACTGGCAGATTTTTACGGACGAAATTTTATGCATAGGGTATCTCGGTATCCGCTGGGCCGATTTCCCGGTATCCGCTGGGCCGATTTCCACCATTTTTGGGGTGTTGGTGTTTGACCCCACCTGACCTTGACCTTCAAAATGGTCAATTCAAGGTCAAAGCACGGACGAAGTCGGGTCACCTTCTAGTCTATTATATATTTTGGAAGATCTGTCTGTGTGTCTGTCTGTCTGTCTGTCTGTGTGTTCGCGATGAACTCGAAAATGGCCCACCCGATTTCGATGAAACTTGGTATGTGGGGGTATTTTCGGTCGGGAACGAACATAGGCATATTAATTTGTCCGTGCGATGTCACCTTGACATTGAAATCGGGTCATTTCAATGTCAAACGCCCGAATATCACGGGATTTCGATGAAACTTGGTATGTGGGGGTACTTTCTTATGGCGAGTCTCATAAGCATATTCATTTGCCCGTGCGACGTGACCTTGACCTTGAAATCGGGTAACTTCAAGGTCAAATCGCCAATTTTGATGGGATTTCGACGAAATTTGATACGTGGGGTTACTTTTGTCCACTGGGTGTTTTGGACGGGTCAAATCGTGACACCGACCTGACCTTGACCTTCAAAATGATCAATTCAAGGTCAAATCTGGTAAAACCGGATGGATTTCGACGGGTACTTTGTCGGGTACTTTTGTTCGGGCAGTGTTTTGGACGGGTCAAATCATGACCCCACTTGACATTGGCCTTCAAAATAGACAATTCGAGGTCAAAGCCCGGACGAAGTCGGGTCACCTTCTAGTCTATTATATATTTTGGAAGATCTGTCTGTGTATCTGTGGTCTGTGTGTGTGTGTGTTCGCGATGAACTCGAAAACGACCGATCCGATTTCGATGAAACTTGGTATGTGGTGGTATTTTCGACCGGGAACAGGCATAGGCCTATTAATTTTCAGATCCGAGGTCAACTTTTCACGTGCCGAGGTCAAATCTGTTTTTACGCTGTGTTACGGGACTTTCATTTGAGTTCGGTGCTTACAAATCGATTCGAAACAGCGCGAATAATAAAATTACAGTCATAATAATGACACTGTGAGAATCTTTCGTGTTTCCTCTTTCCAACGATATATAATGCGTATGTATCCGTTTTAGTTATCTGACTCAATTATCAAGAAGAAGTGGTACTATCTTCCATCAGGATAAAAACAATGCGTAACTTCTATGACGTCGTTAGAGGTCATAACGTTAGATCACGTTAACGCTTAACCGGCCGATGCATTTGACTATTTCAGACGTCTTGGCGATATCTCGGGCACCAATGGTAATTTATCTTGAAACTAATGAGCGTGTGTATATGAGGCGCGTTTATATACTTGAGTGGAAATCAAATCGGGTTAAACTGGCGGATTTTTTCGGATGAAATTTGATGCATAGGGTATCTCGGTATCCGCTGGGCCGATTTCCCGGTATCCGCTGGGCCGATTTCCACCATTTTTGTGGTGTTGGTGTTTGACCCCACCTGACCTTGACCTTCAAAATGGTCAATTCAAGGTCAAAGCCTGGACGAAGTCGGGTCACCTTCTAGTAAATATATAATTGTGAATCTTCACCTAAAGACTTGGTTGAATACATATGCAGTTTCGGAGTATCCATATTTTGGGTAGTGTTGTGGATGTCAGTAAGTTGCATTGCATGTATTTGCATCTTCAAGAATCTTGTAGAAGCTTGATATTTGAACATCAATCTATATATATGACTAGGACTCCACTTTTTCATGATGGGGGCTGTGCTGGTGCATCATTAAATATCCTGTGCCAGTGCATTTTCTTTTATATGCGAGTCTTCCATAGATAAGAAAATGCACTGGCTTACAAGAACAAGGTAAATATTGTTAGGCCAATTCATTCTCTTATATAAGTGAGGCTCCCCATGAGAGACTCGCATATATAAAAGAATGCATTGGCATGGAGCTTTCACCAAATGTCTGGAAACTCCAGTCATGAAATGTTAACATTGAACCTCATTATAAAATGTGGTGCTACTAATATGGCTGCTATCGAGGTTTACAACCCCAATGGGACCACTGTTTATGGTCATTACATCAGACAGCTGTGTGGTACTTTATTATACAATGGTAATTTCACAGACACATTTCATATTCCCTGTTGTAGAATATGGCTTATTCATTTGTCCAATTCAATATACAACTGTGCATGTAAGCTATGATTTTGTTTCAGGCAGTATAGTTCCAATATGTGACCCGCCATATCAAATCCAGTCGGAAGTCGGGCTTTTTTTACCCTGTTCCAATGCATTCTCTTATATATGCGAGTCGACCATAGGTTGCCTCGCATATATAAGAGAATGCATTGGCCTAACAATTTTTTACAATTTTAATAATTTGTTCTTGTATTCTTTAACAATTTTATAATTTCACCCATACAGAGCCCCAGACAAACATGAGCAGACAACACTCTTCTATGTGCTTCTATATATGTGTGGGGCTCCCTGCAGGGTAATGGATGTTTTTTATTTTATGTCATAAAAATTGTAAGAAACATTTATTTAAAAAACATGATAAAAAATTGTTAAGCCAATGCATTCTCTTGATATGGCGGGTCACATATACCAAGGGTATTTGTGGAGCTCTGTGATCCAGTGGTTAGCGTGTCGGACTTGTATTTGCTATATACACATCGATATGGGTTCGCAGCGCGTCGTCTGTCATTGAGTCTACACACAGCAGTGGCTTGGCCGCTTTGAGCGACGTGCAATTGTCGGATTGCTCGCTGTTTCAAAACCCACGCCAAGTTGTGACCCTTGAGCAAGGTCGCTCATACTATGTCGGCTTCGGATCACTCATGCATTAAACGGGTACCAGTCAGCTTGTCATACTGATGAGTATCAGAGCATGTTCTGATCAAACTAGAGCAGCGCCTGCAATGGCTGCAGCCGATTCATTGGTTGGCTTGTACAAATGACTGGGGTAATATTGTACCAAGTGTGTTAGAGCAAGTAATTGGTTAATCGCTATATAAAACTGGTCAATTTTTTTTATATTTGCTCTATTCAGATCTTGATTTGCAAATGTTCATTTATCCCATACAACCTTTATTCCTGTGATTCCCAATTTCAAATGGTTATTTTTTTTTTTAAACTATGATCGATTCAACAATATACACCATATTTTTATTAGAGTTTCACTCAGACCATTTGAAGTTACCAGTGCTTAAAATCACACCAGTAAATTATAAGTAGAATATATTATTATATTAAATATTATTATTATAGAATAGTCATTTTCATCCTCCAGTGAGGAAGAAATGTAGCAAATTCATGTGCATATCAGAATTAAAATAGACAAGATCTTTCAACTCCCTACCAGGTACTTGCTTAATGCATGAGTGGTGCAATACAATTGTGATCAAGGTCCCTTATCCAGGGGAACACAACCAGGAGTATGAGACAAAATTCACAGTTTGGTGATTATTAACCCTTTATATACTAAATACTCATTGATGAGTAGTTCCCTTTGGAAATCCCACCAATGGATAGGAAACATTCTGCATCTGTATTAGCTGTTGTCTGCTTCAATTTCATCGAAGTGTCATGTCGAAGAATTTGAAATTGAGTGAATGTTTTCGGCGCGAAAAGTTTTGTATACCTGAGATTAGTATTATGGGATATCCAAGAGAATCATGGGAAGTTCAAAGGTCACTATAGTTTCGTCTAACAGATGGTATGGCCGGAGTAATGTATAGTCTATAGAGTAAATATTTCCGGTTTAGTAATTACACATTTTGATAACAAAATTGCCCAATGTATACTTTTATAACTGATGGGAGAATCCATTTAGTAAAGTAACCAAGATTAACCGCTTTGCAATGAGGTATTGCCTACTGTAATTCTCTAAATAATCGACTCCTTTAACCACAGCAGAATTATGGGTAATTTTTCATGATTAAATCGGAAATATGGCTTGTTGCCAATCATCGGAAAGCTCTCAATGAGAGCTTTCCGATGAATGGCAACAAGCCATATTTTCGACTAAATCATGAAAAATTACCCATAATTCTGCTGTGGTTAAAGAGTTGATTATTTAGAGAATTACTGTATATCATACCCTCATCAACCCTCGACTTCACAGTTAGACCTGTTATCCTCATGGTAATGAAATTTAACCCTTTCTATACTAAATGGATTCTCACAGTCAGTTAAAAAGTGTACATCAGAATGGTCTATTATTGATTTGCAGGGATGTACAGGTTATAAAAGCAGACGGCAGATAAATAAAAGTACAGAAGAAGTCCTATTTATTGAGGGAAATGTTTAGATTATAAGTTCAACAAACTTTTGTTGAACTTATCATCTGAACATTTCCTATGGAATAACCACTCGTCAATGTCGCGTTAGTATAGAGAGGGTTAAACTTATTATCTGAACATCTCCTATGGAATAACTACTTGTCAATATTGCTTTTGTATAGAGATGGTTAAACTTATTATCTGAACATCTCCTATGGAATAACTACACTGTCAATGTTGCTTTTGTATAGAGATGGTTAAACTTATTATCTGAACATTTCCTATGGAATAACTACACTGTCAATGTTGCTTTTGTATAGAGATGGTTAAACTTATTATCTGAACATCTCCTATCGAATAACCACTTGTCAATATTGCTTTAGTATAGAGAGGGTTAATTCAGTGCCACTCGTTACCAATCACAGATTATTGCATTCAACTAGCATATGATATATTTCAAACTCTGAGAATTGAGTTAGAATTATTTACATAATCTTTGAAGGACGAAGGCTTATTAACCCTTTCCTGATGGGAGCTGCGCTGGTGCAGTATTAAAGACCCTGTGTCAGTGCATTCTCATATATGCGAGTCTCCCATAGGTAGCCTTGCATATATAAGAGAATCCACTGGCTTACAAGGTAAATGTAAATATTGTTAGGCCAATGTATTCTCTTATATATGCGAGTCTCCCTTTGAGAGACCTACATATATACGAGAATTCATTGGCACAGCGTTTTCGCAGAATTTCAGGAAACTCCAGTCTTGGAAGGGTTAAAGAAATATTCTTTAACCCTTTCAGTGCCAAGTCCGATTTTTGTATCAACCCATATTTCCTTGATCATTTTTCAAATTTATTGATTATAATAATGTGATACGTCAAGGAAATATGGTTTGATACAAAAATCGGACTTGGCACTGAAAGGGTTAATTCCTGATTTCAATGGATCAAATGACCTCTAATTTAAAATGGCATGTTCTTGTACTATGTCATATAATTCAGTTCCAGTATAAGGGCAGGAGTACTAAAAGCAAATTGAAGTTTCTCTCAGCTTCAACTAAATTTGGTGACAAACATTATTGTGTTTGGATAATTCTATGCCATGATTAAATTTCCTCAGAAATTGGATATGTCACAATGATTGAATATGATATTTTCTAGCGCTGGGTGCATGTGCACTGATAGTCCCATCAGAATACAGTCCCATCAGAATACTGAATAATAACATTGAAATTGGTGATATGGGATGTCTAGTCTGCCACCAGTCATCTATCATTTGTAGGTATTATAAGCCATCTTTCTATTAAGCCTCCTTTTGTTGAGCTGTGATTTTGATAATGGGGATAGTGAGCAGGAGAATGTTTCTGGTTGTCAATCATGTCCATTATTAATTTATAGTTGCAATCACTTTCAATGAGCTACAAAGTTTGATAATATATTGAGCTGGGGTCAAATGTGTTTCAAACAATCTTCAGATGCACTAGAAATTTGTGAATTATCTGCTAATTTTGATATAAAGTTTCAGTTTTGTTCAGCAAAATTATCTTACTGGTAATTGATATTATTTTGTCAAAAGGCACCTATTAGTGATGGTTATTTCAATTTGTCTTTAAATTGAACCAGTAAACCACTGTCGCCACAACGCATGAGTAGGTAAGATGTTTTACTATATACTGGTACCTGTGTACCGATTCTGTTCTGTCTGACATTTCCACTGCAAAATCACTTGAGTCTGCCTTTGATGGAGATTACTTTGATAAAGCAGGGTATGAGCTAACAATCGGAGACTTTTGTTACATTATTGTTCCTATTCACTGATATAACACGTAGATCATAACATGTGCTGTTTAATCACTGACTTCTTTAATGTAATATGTTCAGTCTGCAAGTAGACCTGTTGATGCTTTGAAAAAAAAGAGATTCTGGGGAAACTACTGGGAGTGTAGAACACTCAACATGATATGTCTCACCTGTTCATGTACAGTAATGCTCTAAGTAAATGACTTCTTAACCACAGCAGAATTATGGGTAACTTTTCAGGATTTAGTCGGAAATATGGCTTGTTGCCATTCATCGGAAAGCTCTCGCCGCGAGTTTTCCGATGAATGGCAACAAGCCATATTTCCAACTATATCATGAAAAGTTACCCATAATTCTGCTGTGGTTAAGAGGTCGATTAATTAGAGCATTACTGTATTTCAATGCAACATGCAGAAGGGATATGTTTTTTTTTCTCAATGCTTATTTTCTGGCGAATGACATGCATTACCATGTAAGCCTGCAAATAGTGTGTCTGTCATTTGCAGAATGAGGTCCCCAGAGGGTGAATTTAGTGATGCTATCCCGCATGGCAGTCTAGCATTACCAAATTCACCCTCTGGGAACCTCATTTTGCTTAGGCCTCAACTGCTATGGTAGACCAAGGATCATATTGAAGTTCCCCAGTCTAAGTTGGTGATAGAAACTTCCCAGAAGGGAAAAAGTAACTAAAAAGAATGTTAATATGAGAACATAGACACTTCCCAGAAGATGAGGCCTAAGCAGAATGAGGTGGGTGAATTTGGTGATGCTCCATAAGCCCGCTATGTGGGATAGCTACACTAGATTCACCCTCTGGGCACCTCATTTCGCAAATGACAGATGCACAATTTGCAGGCTTGTTACATGTGGAGAAGTTGAAAGTTACTTTTCCCTTTCTATACTAAATATTCATTGATGAGTATTTCCCATAGGATATGTTGAGATAATAAGTTCAACAAATGACCATGGCATAAATTATTATTTCTATTCTCTTTACATCATCAGACATATACAAATCAACTGATATATTTCCGGTGTTAATGGCAAAAAACACTCAAATCGGTTGCATTCTATGAAAACAGTAATGTTTCGATTCAACGTGCATGCATAAACAGACCTATTTTAACACCATGAATCATTGATGACATAATTCTTCGCAGTGATGCCCAATGACATCAACTGTGTGGTGTGATATTTCATACTCAAAATGACATAATTTCTCTACCAAAGTACCTATTATTCGATATTCTGTTGAATGAATTTTAAGATAGGTCGGTTATCACAACCATGTAGACTCCAGAGATTTTTATTCAATCTTGCTACCTTCTCATGGCCCTCTATCTACTCGTCTTGGTGACTTCATGATAGACTAACAAGAGAAGGTTGCTCAAATTGAATACGGATCTCGGAAACCCACATGGTCATGATAACCTATATATATATATACATACCTAACATTTATTGTCACTAAGTGACACTCCATATTTTTAACCCTTCTTTGACTGGAACTTCCTAAAATTTTGTGAAAACATTGTGCCTATGGGAGACTCGCATATATAAGAGAATAAATATGCCTAACAATATTTACCTTGATCTTGTAAGCTGAGAGTATTCTTTTATATATGCGAGTCTCCCTATAAGAGAATGCACTGGCACAGGATCTTTAATGCTGCACCTGCATAGCTCCCGTCATGAAAAGGTTAATTGAAAAATGTCATAATAACCAAGGAATCGGAGGTGTCCATGAAGCTCCTGTCATAATAACCAAGGAATCGGAGGTGTCCATGAAGCTCCTGTCATAATAACCAAGGAATCGGAGGTGTCCATGAAGCTCCTGTCATAATAACCAAGGAATCGGAGGTGTCCATGAAGCTCCTGCCATAATAAACAAGGAATCGGAGGTGTCCATGAAGCTCCTGTCGTTTCAGGAGCATGTGGATGGGCCTCTGGAATGAAACTTAACTTTATGTGGTCTAACATGCAACACCTTGAAGTTGATTTTTAGGTTGTGAAAGGTGACCTCATTTGTATGTCAGGTCACAACATCGGAATTGCATATCACAATCTACCATCTACTTTCACTCTTGAAGGATATGTCTTCTAAATACACTGCCCTCACACCCATTGCCTTTGCTCATCTGTGAATTGGATGGGTCTCATCAGGGTCGCCAGAAGCACCAAAGGTAAGGGGTTAAACCGGTCAGGAGGGCACTTTTCGGGTACCCACTGGACTCCCCTGGGCCAGGGCACGGGGGGCAAGTGCCCCCGCATGCCTCCCTTCTCCGGTGTCTCTGGGCCTCATGAATGAAACTTAACTTTATGTGCTCTAACATGCAACACATTGAGTCGATTTTAGGTTGTGAAAGGTGACCTCATTTGTATGTCAGGTCACAACATCGGAATTGCATATCACAATCTACCATCTACTTGGAATTCTGTTGTTAATAATTGTCTATTTCTTCTTGTCTTTCACTTTTGAAGGATATTTCTTCTAAGTACACACGGCCTTTGCTCATCTGTGAATTGGCAAAAACAACTCAGCTGTCATCATGTTCCTGATGAAAGTAGCGCCATTAGGATGGTTTGCATGTGGGTCAGACTTTATTGTTTCTTTCATCACATAAATCTGTTCCAGGATAGAGAGAATAAGATTGGCTGGATGTAGTTAGTGATAAATACCTCATCCACAATCCATCATCATGCTTCTACAGCACAGTAATAGTTCCTCCAGGTTCAGGTTCAGGGACATTCTCGTGAAACATTGCAATGAATTGAAATTTAAAATGTTGGTACAATTCTCTCTGTGTCCTTATATAGGTTAATATATTTTTATGCACAACCATTGGTTTATTTTCGCGAAATACAGAAGATTTAAAAGTTTTCAATAAATAAAATTGTCTTGTCTTGGACAACTTAATACAAACTGAATACATTGACAATATTCTTGATGACCACGAGGTAATATTAGAACAAATGATTCTACTTTTACCATCATGTCAAAACAAACGTGTACAATACAGGTAGCCAGTTCACACACTTGTGTCATTCCATCTATATTTGGGTTGATCTGGGTGAGTGATTGAACCAACCTGTTATTGGGAGCCATGGATGGTGAAAGCAATGAAGGACAATGGGAGAGGTACAAAACATTGAAAAGGGTACTTTCCCAATTTAAAAATATTGCATTGATACAGATATCAGTCCAAGGCAAGATGTAGGGGGCTAGATTCCATGTATGTATGCCCCCAACCAGTCAGACCTGCTTCTGGTGGCTGCCCCGCGCCTGTTAGAAGCGTAATTTAGCCTCATATCCCCATCAAAATCGAACAAGCAGCTTCATTAAAGATAGTAGGATATAAGAGCGGGCAACTGCCCTCCATGCCTGAGTTTAGTGTGTCTTGTCATTTGCAGAATGAGATCCCCAGAAGGAGAATTTAGTGACGCTATCTTCAGATTATAAGTTCAAACTTATTATCTGAACAATTCCAACCCATGAACATGAATCATTCTGCTCATGTAAAATCCTTTTATTTCATGGGAGTCTATTATTGGTGATTTAGAGGTTTGACTCAACCAAAAATTCAACATGCAGTGAAATAATTGGCTCAGAGTTGGTAAAGTAAATATCAGTACGCGAGATGGAAATGAAGATTGGGCATAAAGTCTGTTTTCGCATGTCGTAAAATGGGTTGACAAAAAACATGTGAGATGAAACATTATTAATTTAATTTGTTAGTGGCCTATTCATAATAGTTTATGTACAACATACTTTGGTCTGATCCCTGCTAATGGTTTGTATAAACAATGTTCAATGAAGTGATCTCTTAATAATAAAGGTTAATGGTTTCACCAGGCCCAGGTTACATAAAACAATAAATGACTACCTCACGAGTCTGTGAAATGAAGCCAGTAGCAATTAGTGCACTTATTATGTGATGCACTTTTGGCGCCAGAATACCTGGGGTTTCGATTTCTCAATAACGCCTACTCAAAGATGTCATAAACCTGCATTTGTAGAACCTGTTGATGTGGATATCTGATCCATGAATTCAGGTCCCCACTAAATAGCCTTTTTTATAAGAAACCATGAGGCCAACGAAATCAAAGCCATTCACAGTATCTGTTTTTTTGTCTGTCATCTGCATTTATTACTTGAACACCCCTCCAAATGAATAATAGACCATTCCAATGTATACTTTTATAACAGAATGGGAGAATCCATTTAGTATAGAAAGGGTTAATATGAGGTTGGTCCTTGAAAGTAGTGCTTTAAAAATGCTGTAAGTTTGCCAAAGTTTTGACTTTTCCGCATTTTATGGCAACATCTCTGACTAAAATAAGTGCCCTTTTTCTGGAAGTTGTGTCCCCCTTGCCCGTGGTGGTTTCTGATACCCCTGACAAATACACGAATCCATGTTGATCTATGAGTGAGAAAACTACTTATTGATGGAATTACATTCACTCCTACTTGATCAACGCGCTACAAACGTTCTATTGACAATACTAGAGATTGCCGCTACCAGCTTGAGATAACTTCATTCTCCGCTGGACGCCTCTTACATTGAACCAGCACTGACACTTTCAATTTGGTTGAGTGCCGAAAAGGGTGAATTAAATTAACATGTTGCAACATTTCACAATAAGGGTAGAGCACCATTGAATGCCTTGTGGGGAGCCGGCCTTTATACTCCGCTATGTTATACATATGGCCAATTTATGGAGGAGCAGTTATTGACAGCAGTGAAAGGCAGTTAGCCTTCGCAACAATACAACATTGTTCATAATTGTGTTTATTTCATATCTAATTAGAGTAACAGAAGAGGAAATGGCCGAAAGCCAAAAACTGCCGCTTTGTATCGGCCACGCGGGACCGACAAATCAATTTCACAAAACAAATGATAACACGGCAGCAATTATAAAATTGACTTGGTTTTGTCCGTCCGTACACTGGGTTTTTGTATATTTTCAGATGATTGGCGACTAGTAATATTACAAGGAGCCGAGTGCACTATATGCTGAATTGATGATATGCAATAAGAACCGGACACTCTTGGAACTTTTGGATGTAATTAATAGACTAACGGAGAGCTCGTCACCAGGGATTTATATTGTGTCATCGGGTCGTTGACTTCTGCTATTCTCTGAGGATTATGACGGTGTAACCACACTTCATCAGATTGATTCTTCTAGTGGAAGTAAGTTTAATATAAGTTTTATTCTTCAAGTTATGTACAAAAAAAGGAACACCTACCTACAGTAATGCCCTAAATTATCAACTCCTTAACCACAGCAGAATTATGGGTAACTTTTCAGAATTTAGTCGGAAATATGGCTTGTTGCCATATTTCCGACTAACTCCTGAAAAGTTACCCATAATTCTGCTGTGGTTAAGGAGTCGATTATTTAGGGCTTTACTGTAATCATAAGGACAATGACCGAGCCATCCGATGAGTGAACGCATGGAAACATAAATCAATAGAACAATTATGTGATGCATAGGGTGTCGAATTTCATAAATATAATTTTAGATTTAGATGGACACAACATTTAAGGAATAGTTGTTGAATTTATTGAATTCCATTGAATATGGATGCAAGTTGGTATGACATTTTGTGTGGACTGGGAAAGCATTTCACACATAGAAATATCAGACAAACCTGCATTGATACTCCATGGAACGAAATAAAACAATCCATTTCTTATATTTACACTCAACTGGCAAAAAAATATTCCACACCCAGTTTTAATTATATTCTCGGTTCATTGTATGATGCAAGTTGGGACTTAGTGGGTTGGGGGTGTGACATCGCATGATATAATTTCATTCAATCAACATCTTGTGTTTGAGTTCCACAGCATGAATTCATATATGATTGTAGATATAGTATTGTACAACCTCAGGTGGACACTCACATAACCCTTTCTATATACTAAATACTCACTGACGAGTAGTTGCCTTATTATCTGAACATTTCCCACCAAAGAATATGAATCTTACTGCACTTGTGTTATCTTTATGTCATACTGTCGTCTGCTCATTTCTCATGAACACACCGCCTAATGAATAATAGACAATTCCATTGTATACTTTTATAACTGAATGGGAGAATTTAATGAAGTGTTAATAGGTGAGACCACAATGACGACTGACAAATATGCTCTTGCTGATAGTGACGATGATTTAGTACTCACTGATATCTTGGATCAATGTATTAGAATTTAAAGTCACATGTCAAATGTGCTAAACATCACATTACATAGCCACTAATCTAGTACGCAAAAGTGACAAATTATATTAATTTGTTATGTCCTTTGAAGATTCACTAATAAAACAATAATAATAATAATAATAATATTTTGTATAGCGCTTATCCCCAATAAGCGGGCCCTAAGCGCTTGACATAAACATAAACATGAAATATAAATATATACACAATATCAAAGTCACTTTCTGAAACGCCGCGCAAACAAATAAGTTTTCAATGACTTTTTAAAGTCGTCAAGAGATGGTGATTCTTTTATGTTCAATGGCAGAGGATTCCATGCATTTGCGCATGTTACTTTGAAAGATCGGTAGCCAACCGTGATCAAATTAGCACCAGATGGTGTCAAAAGAAGTTTGTCCTCTGAACGAAGTGATCGGTGTGGGACAAACAGAACAAGGATATCACTGAAGTATGCTGGAAGAGATTTTGAGTCATGGGTTGCTTGATATGCATATGTAACAAGTTTATAAATAATCCTATCTGTCACAGGTAGCCAATGTAATTCTTGCAACATTTCACCTATGTCCACATGGATAGTTAAAAGACCAGGTTGTATATTAAATTGTTTGCAGAAGCACCTATCATGACAAAGGGTGCCACACATATTGATGCTTCCCCTGGTAATTCAAACACAGCTAATAAAGTCTTGATCTCTGTGTAGCTGGTGTCTTTAAATCTGGCCAGCACCACATTGTCTTAGAATATGTTACCACAGTGGTTTTACCTGATACATCAGCCTCTATGATGTAAGTAGCATGTGCTGGTATGCACATTCAGCAGTGGCTCACCTACTTATATACATAATACACCCTGCACCAAACTTTAAGTTGGCAGAAGTTATATACACCCTAGAATGCTATTAAAACTACTTAAGCTGTCGATGGTTTAGATTTCATGATTTGTGGCTGTTATTGCCTTGTCTAGCCAGGATCGCTTTCTTCTCTGTAACCTGTTGCTTACTGATCTTACCTCCAATTATCCATTATCTCTTACTAATCTGCATTTGTTAGCAGAAAAAGCTGACATACTGTGCAGCAGGTATTTGCCAGATGGGGAGATTGTTCTTTCTGTGTGGGATGAGTGGCATATACTGATAAACAAAAGAATGTTGAGTGTGTAAATTTTACACCTTGTTATTAATTTATTTGGTGCAGTGTACGATCCCAGATTAGGTCTTTTGTGTGTTTACACATGGTTTTGTGGTAAGTATTTTTATCCTCCCATTTTAAAATAATGTGACGTATTATGTTATTGGTCTGTCCATTCGTCTGTCCGTCCATTCATCTGTCCGCCTTCTATCCGCTTTTGGTCTCCAGGTGATACCTTTAGATATATAGTCTCAACTGAATGGAATGAAATTTGGTATGTGTTTTTACTTGCACCAAATACAAGTCAAATTCGAATTCAGGTTCTGCACGCCAATTTTTACCAGAGTTATGGCCCATTTTGTTGGAATTTGCACTCAATTTTCATTTTCGGATGTTGACTTTAGTAAGACATAGTGAACTGAATGGAATGAAATTTGGCATGTGAGTTTGCTAGCCCAAAATACAGGTCAAGTTTCAATTGGGTTCCACCCATTAATTTTCACCAGAGTTTTTTTTTCTATATGAAATTATACATTTCTGTATGTATAGTAATGCCCTGAGTAATGCCCTGAGAGCTTTCCGCCATATTTCCGACTAAATCCTGAAAAATTACCCATAATTCTTCTGTGGTTAAGGAGTCTATTATTTAGGATATTACTGTATGTACTTGTTATGATATATATTGAGACCTGAATAATAAAGCAAAACAAAAAATTTCACCAGAGTTATGGCAATTTGTTGGTATTTTACCACACCCTAGCGATGCTCTGAATGTCATGACTTTTAGACATTTTGCTTCCTGTTGGGATCAGGAGGCTTGTGTCTGGTTTACATTTAACCTATTGTCTGTACAAGATATTTCAAATTGACTGATAACTTTTGCAGAGGTGTTAGACATCTGATACTCATCTATCATTGATGAGACTTATGAAAGTTTCATGCTTCAAGTTGAAACTGATATTTAATTGTGTGGAAATTATATATTAAAATAAAGATTATTAACTGAAACACTAAACAGTGAAACAAACATTCCAAGTAACAGGTGAACTGACTTCATGATATAGATAAGAGAAGACCACTTGATGTCCTGATTTGACATGAATGGCTGCTTGTACACTGGCCCATCAGATTTGATTCTAGATGAATGGCAGATTGTGGATGGACCAGCAGACCCTTGATTAGTAGAGGAGGGGAGCTGATTATGGAACAGTGCCATTTAGTTACCACACTAATCTATGTATCACTTAAATCTTCTGTCCCAAGTGAGCCATTAGGTAAAGTGTTATATAATTCTCCCATATCTCACCTATAATCCCAGACATTTACCCCTGTCTAGCTGCTGATTCATAGGTGGTGGCTATAGCAAACGTATTGCATGGTGTCTAAAAGTTTCTGGGGACCTACAGTAATGCTCTAAATAATCAACTCCTTAACCACAGCAGAATTATGGTAATGAGAGCTTTCCAATGAATGGCAACAAGCCATATTTCCGACTAAATCCTAAAAAGTTACCCATAATTATGCTGTGGTTAAGGAGTTGATTATTTAGGGCATTACTGTATCTATGGGGGGGGTTTCAAATATATAGGGGCATTTACCAATGAATATCTAACTGCATTCTCACCACCTCCCCCACCACCTCTTACCCAGGGACATAATTTCAGCGTTTTCTGTTGGATATAACCCCTCCCTAATTTTTGACCCATATGATTTAAAAACTTGTATATTTGAGGGCTTAAACTATGTTTATTATTGTCAATTGCAAGCATGAAGATGCTAGATATCTTTTTGGAATCATTAATTTTTTAATAGAAACTTTATTATAATTCGTAATTTGCAATTCACAAATATGAACATTTCTTATTATATGCCCGTTTGAAAACATGGTCATATTTATATGTTCAGTCAGTCCATCGGAAGGGTCTTCTATCCGTCCATCTGTCAACAACTGAACTAATTATTTTTATTCAAGTGACGGCCCTTTTTCGACTTGACCTGATTTGAAAACATTTTGGTTTCCGACCGATAACTAACATTCAGAGTAAAAATAAGAAAATGTGCCTTTTGTAAAAATTAAAGTTTCATGTCAACTGAAATATTTGTGGTGAGATCCCAGCTTTCGTCTTTATTTGCGGCGCTCTGAGCAAACGCTTGAGATGTCATCGTTACATTTAATTTTCATCCTGCCAATGCTGATGTAGTATGCCACTCCAGTCTATTTAACTTGACAAATGTTAGCGATATTACTTTGAATCAGACTACCTACATGAAATCAGCTAAGTAAAAAGCTAGTCGGTAGTCTGGAGAATATCAGAAAAGAGACCCTATATCAGACTGTCTCCAAGTCTGCAAATAGTGTGTCTGTCATTTGCAGAATGAGGTCCCCAAGAGGGTGAATTTACACTATCACCAAATTCATCCCTCTGGGAATCTCATTCTGCTTAGGCTTCAACTACTATGTGAGACGAATGATCAGATTGAAGTTCCCCAGTTGAAGCTGGTGATGTTCTCCCATTAGTCACCTCGATTATGTTTTATCTTCTGCAAATTAAGGGATATAGAAACTTCCCAGAAGGGAAAAAGTAACTTAAAGACAATGTTAACTTGAGACTCTAGATACTTCACAGAAAATGAGGCCTAAGTAGAATGAGGTCCACTGAGGGTGAATTTGGTGATGCCAGCCTGCTGTGGGATAACATCAACAAATTCACCATCCGAGGACCTCACTCTGCAAATGACAGACATACTATTTGCAGGCTTGGCTGTCTACTTGCTCCCGGCACACTTCAGAACATTTTGATAATAACAGTCCTGTGAAGTCAAATTATTAATTAAATCAGTCGGCATCAATTAACCTTCCGACAAGCTGATGTACTGAGCAGACGCCTGTACCTCACGACCCGAGTGCGTCATTCATTAATGATGCCTCTCGGCCCACTTTACAAATCTAAGGTCTTTTGTTTTCCCTAGTGGACAATGTGCAACATTCCGTAAAATCGCTGTTGATTCCCAACGTAGGAAATAAAATGCATTTTTCATATTAGTGAATGAATAGCGTACACTGTATCTGTTCCGCTTGGAAAACTAATGCGTGATTTCCTGGCATCCTGGCGTGACACAATGAATGTGGTTAGAGTGATGTGAATTAGAATATGGCACGGTGATAATATCATCATCGGTACAAATGATCTGTGACACTTTATAGATTTATTGAATTTAATTTGAATTTAAATCTTGAATAACTGACGACTTGTGCCTTATTTGAGTTACTCTTCACATTCTCTCCTATACCTGAGGGATTTATACAATAGACATGGCATCATGCTTAATAAATGGTTTAAATTGGAAGAGGAGAGGCTTCTGGCACATGGATTTATTGTGTTAAATGTGATGTGTATATTCTCATCTGTGATAAAGCCAGACTAATTGTTTTATAGCTCCGTATTTGCATCTTATAAGAACTCCTGTTGTTTTATGCAGAGGCACCTCCAGTGTCTCCACATTAATTCTGTTTGACGTTTGACGTTCTGAGATTTTTCAAAAGTTTTTATTTAATCTTTTATTTAATCTTGAAAGGTGAGAATTATCTTGGTAGAGTCGTAACTTTTGACAGCTTTGATTTTAAACCCTAACTGATATCATTTAAACTGACAAATGAATTTATTGCTTTGAATGTGTATTTATTTCGGTCTGGAATTACTCGTGATTCACATCGTTGTTTAATGAAGAGGCAGTTCGGCATTTAATCTGTTTAAGAATGTTCGTTTTTATTCAGTCTTTAATACTTCATGTTGAAAGGTGAGATATTGCTTGATAGAATCGTAACTTTTGATATCTTTGACTTTTGAGTTCTCAAAGTTTGAATTGATCATTTCATCTTGAGTCTCATCATGATTTTCAGTAAATCTTATCATTCAATTCCATGCAAATTTCAATGGGTTTCAAGTAACAACCAAATATTCCTGCATTGTATGTTAAAGTGATTTGAAATACTCCGGTAGAATAATCTTGCTCAAAGTTGTTATTTTTAGGAATATTAATCCAAATTGACAACACACGGTCATTCTTATCTATTAATTAAATGCAATGACTCTCGATGGCAAAATCATTTGTGTTAGTTTATCGCCAATAGTTGCATTCGGAATCTAGATGTAAATATTTACAACTGAGCTTAGTTCAGACGATGTTTTCTGACGAGTGGTATTGTTGATTTCTTTGAAATTTTCGGTGATGTTGGTAGAATGCTACATTCCCCAGGTTGGCATAGCGCCTGAGTGCTAACTTGTCAGTTTCACACACTCGAATAAGTACATAATATTTCTTTAATATACAGTAATGTTGCCATTCATAGGAAAGCTCTCCCTGAGAGCTTTCCGATGAATGGCAACAAGCCATATTTCCGACTATATCCTGAAAAGTTACCCATAATTATGCTGTAGTTAAGGGGTCGATTACTTAGGGCATTACTGTATATATGTTCAACATTTGTCAGATGTTCATCTATTTAGATATAGACAACCTCATACAACCTGTACGCCAGTTCTGATATGTTTTTCATACTGTCCCTGACTTCACTCTACCCACGGTCCACCTGCATGAAATTATTTGTGATTTTACATTCAGCCATAGATAATCTCAGCCATGTGTCAAGACAATGTTAAAAGACAAACATGAGTAAGCTTCATGCAGTGTAGGAACACAAATTGGTTCCTGCGAATTGCTCATTTTTTTTTCTCGAAAAACAAATATGTTAATATGGATGCCTTTAACCCTTTCATGACTGGAGCTTTCTGAAATTTTGTGAAAACACTGTGCCATTGCATTCTTTTATATATGCAAGTCACACATAGGGCACCTCACATATATAAGAGAATCCATTGGGCTAACCATATTTACCTTGATTGTATAAGCCAGTGCATTTTCTTATATATAGGAGGCTCCCTATGGGAGATTTGCATATATAAGAGAATGCACTTGCACAGTGTATTTAATGCTGCACCAGCGCAGCTCCTGTCATGAAAGGGTTAATGCCATGTAGCCCAATTGCACTGCTGGGGTATCCTTAGTCCAACTAGAACAGTCCCACCTAGTTTTTTGGCATCACCCCAACCACATACCCTTGCCTTGTGTCCTTGCACCCCATTCTCAGCACAATCTCATGTTTTTTTGCAATGTCAATTATTTTAGATAAAGATCTGATTTATAGACAACCTGGGATTATAATAAAGAAGAAAATCAGACAAGCATTTCCTCCAAGTTAAATTTGATTATATTTATTGATACCTTGTGGCTGTAAATTACGGGTAATTTAGTTAGACCTTCATCAGTATTGTACTATATTAACCACATTACCCATGATCCCTCAGCCCACAGCCATTAATTAAGTGAGTGGCACTAATCTTATAACTGATTCCATGTTGATTTAGGACCTATAACTCGGGTAGGTCCCACATCACTTATCCACCCTGCTAAATCTATATAAGTAACCCAAACAAATTCATGTTAACTTTGTGTACTCGTTGACTGATTTTACATTAATCAGAGTGCTGTTAGGGATAATTTTTATGCATTTTGAGTTAAGCTTATAGTTATCTGGGATTTTCCGCAATCTTAGTGCTTCAGGGTAACCACTTGCCACCTCTCAGGTATGCTGTTTGGAGGTGTCGATCAGTGGGGTGAGGTGGGCTTGCTGACTAAACTTTCATTCGCTGTTTGCACCTAGTTGTGCACATACAAAGATTAGCATACTGACAAGATATTTCGATGTCCGATTGAGCACACCCTTAATGCATCAGTGGTGTAAAGCAATCACAGGACGAAAGACCTTGTTCAAGGGCCACAAGTAGGTGCGAGATTTGAAGAGCGCGTAACATTCGGCTTAACTCAAACCTAGCCACTATTAGGACTCAGCTTTCCACCAGCGAGCATCAAACTCAGACCACTGTGTTGACAGTGACTGCAAGCCAGGATCGTTATATAAGTACACATGAACTTATCTGATATCTGAATCTTTAAGTCCATATATACTGCATCCTTGTCTTAATGACTGCCTATAAGAGGGCAGATAAAAGCTCTGAATCACTGTCCTGAAGTCTTAAATTACTGGAGATAAGACAGGATTTAGAGAATTGGAATTAGCCCTATATAATCTGTCAGCAGGCCTTTAATAATAGTGGTACGAGTTCATCAGACCTAAATCTGTAAAACTTTGACAGCATTCCTCCATGTAGATCTGTTCTTATAGTAATTTGTGCTAAATTTTTGGGTTTCAGTCATGAATAGAAAGAATATTAAGAGCAAGCTGTCATATTCAAACCAGTAGTTACCAGAGATATTCTGTAACAAAGTTATCAGTCAGTGTATAATTATCCACCGAGAAATGAGTATTCAGTGAACATTATCCATATTCAGAACCCATATATCACCTTGCACTTCAGCCAAACGGCTTGTAAAAAGACACCTAGTTCTGTCAAATTTAAACTGACCTTTCTGTCCATTTGTGTCTGATCCAATTTTTGAATTGAATTTGCAATTCAAGTTTATATAATAGACACCCAATTACATGCAGAAAGGAGCGAGAGAAAATATACAGTAACTATAAGAAAATCACAGAATATACAGTAGGATGTTGGATCTCCATGATTTATTTTTTATTATGGATGTTCACTACTATGAGGACATTCAATGGGGTGTTCAATCGTTTTGTCCGGGTTTTCTTTTCTAGAGATATCAACTTTGTTTATTTGAAAATGCTGATTTTTTGGTGCATCTGTCTGAGTATCTCAGTCATAGGTTATACAGTAATGCTCTAATTAATCAACTCCTTAACCACAGCATAATTATGGGTAACTTTTCAGGATTTAGTCGGAAATATGGCTTGTTGCCATTCATCGGAAAGCTCTCGGTGAGAGCTTTCCGATGAATGGCAACAAGCCATATTTCCAACTAAATCCTGAACAGTTACCCATAATTCTGCTGTGGTTAAGGAGTCGATTAATTAGAGCATTACTGTATACCAAGTTTTGTATTATTTTCCTTTTAAAATATGATCAAGTGTTGCTTAGCATATATGTATATCATAATCATTTGTAAAATACCAATATTTTATATTTTCAGTTTGTGAAATGGACTGCTCATTATTTGTGACTGAAATCTCATCGATGCTATAGGAACATTTAAACGCATTTTAGATCTGGCTTCAGGATTTATCACCAGGATGTGACGCAGGATCACTGCCGATTATTGCGATGTATAAGAGATTCACGAAGATCCCCAGATAAAATGCTGTATGATTTAATAGCGAATCCTAAGTTCTCGATTAAGGGACTGTTACAGACTCTGATCGTACTGCAGCTCTTCATCGGTGTCTCAACAGGTCAGTGTAATGTCACTATAAACTTTAGTATTATAAGCAGACATATATATACAATGTAGGTACATCACTTGTGATCTTCAATCCGTCTGACTTCTGACACCCACATTGAATGTCGGAACCAGTGATTCAATTTCAGATAGTGTCAGCAGGAAGTCTGAACTGATGCAATATTCTAACGTAATCAGTTAATTTCAGCTTTCTCATAGAGGCAGCACAGCCAAGAAAAAAATCATCGTAATCAATGACAACAGATGAAACATTTCTTTTCTTTTCAGATCTGTGAAAACTATTTTGGTCTGTTTGTTTTTCTGAACAATAAAATACAGATAAGATTTTGTTAATTACAGCTTGTTTGTTTTGCACGGTAATAAACAAAAAGGTGGAATCCGATGTGGCATTATATCGGTGGATGACACCTGTTGAAGAATGCAGACTGTTTGCCTTTAGGCCTATACTGTCTGGGTTGTGAAAGCTGACGATTTTCACACAATGATATCATAGTTGATGCAATAATTATCCGCTTAGAGGTCTATCCAATGAATAAGGCATATACAAGTTGTGAAAACATACATTTTCATATAAAAAAACTGACAAATAAAAACATACAGTAATGCTCTAATTAATTGACCTCTTAACCACAGCAGAATTATGGGTAACTTTTCAGGATTTAGTCGGAAATATTGCTTGTTGCCATTCATCGGAAAGCTCTCGGCGAAAGCTTTCCGATGAATGGCAACAAGCCATATTTCCGACTAAATCCTGAAAAGTTACCCATAATTCTGCTGTGCCGAGAGCTTTCCGATGAATGGCAACAAGCCATATTTCCGACTCAATCCTGAACAGTTACCCATAATTCTGCTGTCGTTAAGAGGTCGATTACTTAGGGCATTACTGTATACTGCTTCTGACTATATACTGAGTTATTAATTCATATGGGATTCCTTATGGTGGGCTACCACGAGGTGTCTCAGTCAGTAAGGTGCTTTAGCGGGATAGGGATAGCCTGGGTTAATTATAAAGGATAGCCCGGGTTATTTATCATAAAGACTAGGGATAGCCTGGGATATAAGGGGCAGCCCGGGTTATATATCATGAGGACTAGGGAGAGCCTGGGTTATTTCATAAAGACTAGGGATAGCCTGGGTTATATATCATAAAGACAAGGGATAGCCCGGGTTATAATGGATAGCCCGGGTTATATATCATAAAGACAAGGGATAGCCTGGGTTATAATGGATAGCCCGGGTTATATACCAATTGTGGATGTGTGATCCATACCAGGAGAAGGTAACCTGTTATATGTGTCTTGGCAAGTTGTCATTTGTTTACTGGGATTTCCATATGGTGGTTGGTGGTTTCCATATGAAATGATGAAATGAACCAACATTCTGACGATATCATGATGTGGCCTAGTGGACATCGGCTAAAACATTGCTTCATCCCATTGAAACATTGCCAACACTTCCCCTATATGAACTTACAGTAATGCCCTAAATAATCGACTCCTTAACCACAGCAGAATTAGGGGTAATTTTTCAGGATTTAGTCGGAAATATGGCTTGTTGCCATTCATCAGAAAGCTCTCACTGAGAGTTAAGGAGTCGATTATTTAGGGCATTACTGTACTTCTGCAAACAACCTTCTCTGTCTGGCTGAAGCTGTGTGGGTAGGTAAATGCCTCTGAGATTGCAATATAAAATATTACCCCCTAAATTTAGCACATTTGGAAGAGAAGTCATTGATTATTTCAATGTTAATATCCGATTAGTCCTTCACCAGGCAAGCAGTGTGTGCTGAGATAAGGATTCTATTACTGTAGACTGACAATAATTTATATACCTCCCATCTACTTCCAATTCCCATCAGCACCTCACGGGTGAAAGCTCTGCATGGTGAAAGCTCCGCTGAAACTGTGCAAGACCGGCAACACCAACGACAAAACACATTGACCGTGGATGATTATTTAAACTGATAAAATAGTTGTTTTATTTTGTATCACTCACTGTTCAGTGGCTTTGATGATTTTTTACAGCGATTTGCAGAGAATGCCATGATTAATGGTGTGTCTTGTTTGAATATTTTGCAGAATGTTGGAGATTTAGTATCACTGCCCTCCGATCAAAATGTTTTATTTCCAGTGTTGTCCTGAAGTATATGTCAATGTCAGAACATCTATATATATATACAGTAATGCCCTAATTAATCGACTTCTTAACCACAGCATAATTATGGGTAACATTTCAGGATTTAGTAGGAAATATGGCTTGTTGCCATTCATCGGAAACCTCTCGCTGAGAGCTTTCCGATGAATGGCAACAAGCCATATTTCCGACTAAATCTTGAAAAGTTACCCATAATTCTTCTGTGGTTAAGAAGTCGATTAATTAGAGCATTACTGTATATCACAGGGTTCGTACGCCCCTACTGGAAACTTGAATATACTGGAAAAAGCAAATTCAACTTTCCAGTACTGGAAATATACTTGAAAAACGATCTCCGGCCGATCGATACTGGAATATACTGGAATTCCGGTCATTATTTCCTGAGCACCGGTTCCTGGGTACCGGTTCCTGCGATTGTTGCCATGCGGTAATTCAACTTCCTGTTTTTACTTTCGATACCGCACAATTACAATAAATAAATGGCAAAATTGTGACAAAACATATAAATATGAGAGGAGAATGCAAATTTAACGATAATTGGCTAGAAAAACCAGAAAATAGAGGTTGGTTGTCATCTGTACCTGGTAACCCCAAGCGAGCGAAGTGTAATGTGTGTGCCAATAGTTTCAATATCGGCCATATGGGGGAATTTGCTATCAAATCGCACGTCAAAGGGAAGAAGCACATCGATGCCATGAAGAAGAGGTAGGGGGTGAATGTGAGGAAATTTTTCTCGGTTCCTAGTACCACCCCATCCAACGGGATAACGGGTATAAGTCCACCATGGGCTTATTCCAGAATCATATAAGTCCAATATGAACCAATGTCAATATTTAGGTCCAATATGAACCTATCTCCAGGAGAATATATTGAAGTAGCATAATAAATATTTGCTCCAGTATACTATAATCTATTGTCTTGCATCAAAGTGGCTTAAGAAGGTGTCATGTATTATTACTGCCAGAAAATTAGTAACTGGTTATTGCTTTAGAGAATGGTATAGTCCTAGTAACTATGTACTTTCTTCCATTCCCAAAATTGTTTTGGCAGCTGACTTTTATAGACTCTGAGAATTATAATGATTTTAGTGGTGTTTGGGAGAGCGGCAGTTCCTAGTATTCCAGTACCATCAGAATTTCATAATCAAGATTCTACAATGTTATTTTATTAAATCTCTTAAATTTATTTGAAGTGCTAATTTGACAATCAAGTTCCTTTTTCATGTACTAGCATTGCATAGAATAGATCAAATGAAATCTGACCCAGAGAGCAATTCAATAGTAAGAAACCAACAACAAACACACTAAATGTTTAATTAAGGTTGATTTCTGGATGTGCGTATTGTCGGATGATGAAGCGTTGTCTGTGCACCACAGAACAAGACAGTCAAACATTTGATGAGACTTGAATAGCGATGCATCATGTTAGATACGCTTATATTCAAGTTATATACCTAAATAAATAGGCAAGTGTTGGATCTTTTGTGTTGATGTTTTGCTCAAACTTAGTGTTTGCTAAAGATCTTTCAGAGAAAGCAAACAATATATAGTTGGCAATTAATATAAATTTCTAGTGAACGGGAATATTAGTAATCACATTCAGCATGATCGCATTGTCTCTGAATCACCTGAGTTTTTGCTGTTTGACTTAGAGTGTGTCAGAACTTTTTTTTTACTTATTTCTGGTTGCCACTTAATACAATTTAGTTTGTACTACATTACCAAAGCTCCAAACACATACCAGAGCTGTTTGTGTCAGGTGAACAATTTCCGTTCATACCATTATGTCAGAACTGTTGATAGTTATATTGTAGGTATATAGAAACCATCAATCTGTAAAAATGACTGCTGCAGCTGATGGCAACTTATCATGCGATAGCTTACGCAGTGCCATCAATGCCACGCACTTCTATTATGCAAAAGAATCCATTTTCGTAACTCCTCAAATGAAATTTATGCACAGCTGACCTGTTTTACTTCTCATGGCGACATTCCAGTTTTGTATGAAAAACTTAAGTGTACCAGAAATATTGCAGATTTATTGTTTCTATGTGAAAATGTTGCCAGCAGCCATGAAACTAGTGCCCGTCTACAGTAATGCCCTAAGTAATCGACCCCTTAACCACAGCAGAATTATGGGTAACTTTTCAGGATTTAGTCGGAAATATGGCTTGTTGCCATTCATCGGAAAGGTCTCCCCGAGAGGGTTGATTACTTAGAGCATTACTGTATCAACATGGGTTTATAGCTGCTGTTCTTTTTTTTTTACCGAGAAAATATGATAGATAATATCGAAAACGTCTAGAGTAGGAATTCATTGTTGCATTGTAGTCAGTTGGTTTTATCAGTACATGGACAATAGGCTGTGATTAATCCCATTGAATCGATAATAGACAAGTTTTGCAAAATCATGATCAGAGTAAAAATGGTGAAGAATATGTTAGGTTCCCTGGACGGCAACATTCACAGGATGTGATAATTTTCAACCTTGAAGAATGCACACATGCATCTAAGATATGAAATTTGTCTCTCACTATGAAACTGTTGGTTCTTAACAACAGAAATGTTTACTATGATGTTTAATGAAGGGCTGAACACCCCTACAACATGTAACAATAAACTGATAGTGATTGATCTATTTTGTCAGACTACAAAGCTACAGTAATGCCCTCAATAATCGACTCCTTAACCACAGCAAAATTATGGGTAACTTTTCAGGATTTAGTCGGAAATATGGCTTGTTGCCATTCATCGGAAATTCTGCTGTGGTTAAGGGGTTGATTATTTAGGGCATTACTGTATTCTTATCCTATTTGCCTTCTAACCCTTCTTGGTCTCTTGGTTTGTCCTTGACTGCTATAAGTCTTATAAATCTTCTCTAACGACAGAGAGGCTGACATAGGTGGAAACGGAAAAATTCCTGCAGAATGTATCACCAGTTTTTTCCATTAATCTTTATCAATTTTGAGCCAACACTGGAGATATCTTGTCTAAACATCAATTATGACCATGTCTCTACATAAATTGGGCCTATATCCGTTGGGGTATTGTGCCAATATGTACCTACTTTTTTCTTCCACCTGGAGTGATTGCAATTGGCACAAGGACAGATTTCTAAGCTCTGTGTATAAAGCCGCTCTAATGAGCCATGGTCTCTACCTATACTTTCTGTCATTCTATATCAACCTGCTGCATTAGAGGCCAGGCTTATTGGAACACCCAAGGGAACATTTAAATTCTTGGCAATATCTTCAGTGAGAAAATTCAATAAAATTGTTTGATAGCCAGACAAATTGCAGCCAAAATTGGTCTTACTGCAGCACCCCTACATGGTGGCATCTTAATTGCTAGCTGGAACAGAACCACTCGTAATTCAAAAGTTATCAGTTTCGTCACGAAATACTCATTGACGAGGCATTGCCAGTCTGCAAATGCCATGGAATTTCAAAATTATATTTGAAGTTTAAGTGTGTTGGTAAAATGTCATTGCCACAGGACACACAACATTTAGGAAAAGTTCAGATAATAAATTCAATAAATGACAATACATGTACAGTAATGCCCTAATTAATCGACTCCTTTAACCACAGCAGAATTATGGGTAACTTTTCAGGATTTAGTCGGAAATATGGCTTGTTGCCATTCATCGGAAAGCTCTCGGTGAGAGCTTACGTATATAATATAAAGCGGTTGCCGGTTACGTATATAATATAAACTATTAATTTGTTTCATTATTTCTTGCAATTCTTTATTGAAAATGTCCAGGTTATACACGGCAGTAATTGTGACTGCATCCCCGTCCCCCCAGGGCCCCTCATAAAAGCTCAAATATCTCCCACTGTCTACTAGTACCTATGTCCTCATTAACTGCATTGTAAGTGCACACCTTTCGCCGCAATTTTAGCGATTAATGTGATGCACGTGACCTGCCGAAATACGTAATGGCGGCTTGGGAGTCGCGATCTAGATTAGCTTTACTTCGTGCAATTTTGCACAGTTAGTGTACCTTCAGACGACCACAATACAATCGTAAGTGGAAATATTTCCGTCATAGGAAATAACCGGAATATGGACTGCGCATGCCCACGTCAAAATCGTAGGTCATAAAATAATATCAAGCGCTGTTTGATTTTAGATGCGAAATCGTGGCGTATCCTTGGTTACCTCCACTTGCGACATAATCGCAATCGTGTGTACGTAAAAATCGTAGCTGGAAATGACCGTAGGGTAGTCAATTACATGCTTTAGAACAACCTACGATATCATAATGCATGTGACATCGCAATTGTCTGAACAAACTATCCACGATCTCGTCGGGCCCGATTCCTCCACTTACGATTGTATCGTGGTCGTCTGAAGGTACACTTACTGTCACGTCGTGTATGCAGTTTGCTCTAACTTTGCCAGAAACATCGGCAATATTGGCACTTGGCAGTACTTAATAGTAAGGGCCTGTTAAAAACTACATCGGGACGAATGAGACTATGGGGGCATGAGTATTCCTTGTTGTATACAAAATAAAACAGTGTAAAACACGGAGCATCGAGAGTTTATAACTGTCTTCAAAATGGATGTAAAGAAGTCATCGTAATTTTGCATTTATCAATTGTTTACCTGGATGTAATACAGGACGCATATATTACCGATTAATCGACTAACCGTCGATTATAGCTACCGATTAGTCGATTATGAAAACTCATAGTCGTGGCAACCCTAATTAGGGCATTACTGTAGGTCGTTGAACTTATTATCTGCAATGAATATGAATCCCTCAGCACTTGTATTATCTTCTCATCTGACTGATGTCAGCTAATGTATCCTGAACACGCCATCCAAATGAATAATAGATCATTCAAATGTATACCTTTATAACTGAATGGGAGAAACTATTTAGTATAGCAAGGGTTAATTAATGTTTCAAGCCATGTACTAATGAAAATTTAAGCATGAAGACACCAGATTCCAAGCTGTCTGACGGTTCCATCTCTAACATTGTAGGGATGTATAGTGAGATGGATTGGACGTGGGCGTGTATCAACCCCTCCTAGCCTCTAACTTTGCAGGTCTGATCAGGGATGTGGTGGTTGGGATGGGAGTGTCTCACCCCCTCCAATCTTGGACACTCCATGAGTGTTTAAAAGGAATTCAAGCAGCTTATGTCTGCTGTAACTATAAGGTATTACAATTGACTGATACTGCCTTATTAGCCTGTTCTAAGTGGAACGATTCCAAAATTTGGCTCGTTGATGAAACTGTCCATTAATTGGTAGATGATTATTCCCAAACCTTCAATAAATAAGACCATATTATCATATATAATTATTTCATTTACACACCATGTATACTTGCACATCACTACCCTACTGCCCGGAACAAAAGTACAAGCACTATATATGTAAGAACCAACACAAGTCAGTATCCCACGAGTCGTCCGTCTTTCTCTGCTACAAACCAAACTGTAGAGTAGAATCGATAACAAGCAAGTTCAGTCAAAGAGACACTACTACTTCTGTTGTCGTATTTGAGAAATGAATGTACAGTAATGCCCTATGTAATTGACTCCTTAACCACAGCAGAATTATGGGTAACTTTTCAGGATTTAGTCGGAAATATGGCTTGTTGCCATTCATCGGAAAGCTCTTAAGCAGATTCATGGGTAACTTTTCAGGATTTAGTCGGACATATGGCTTGTTGCCATTCATTGGAAAGCTCTCACCAAGAGCTTTCCGATGAATGGCAACAAGCCATATTTCCGACTAAATCCTGAAAAGTTACCCATAATTCTGCTGTGGTTAAGGAGTCAATTATTTAGAGCATTACGGTAGCGGGTGTGTGCTATTGGGGGATATATGGCACTGTGGTCATTGGGCCACATTGTGGGAACCGCACTAAATGTGCCCCCAATGACCACATTGCTGTATCCCCCAATAACACACACCCATTACATTCATTTCTTATATTTATATAGCTTTTTGATGATTTATTCCCATTAAAAGTTGAGTGTATCCTTATTTATTTTCACAAAGTCTGCTGAGAATTTGAGACTAGCTCGTGCAGCACATTAAGCTAGCCCTATATAAGATTTTCAAGCACTTAGCAATGATAACATTATCGATAAAAATAACTGGCTTCAGATGCAATTCGGCTGAACTTTGAAAAGCACGACCAATTATTCTGCTGAGCACTTTTAGTGATTAGGTCAACAATTTGTGATGTTGTGTTCGTGTTATGGTCTGTATTGTAATTGGGGTATGAAACGGGTGACCCAATTGACAGTAGACCAATCAGCGAACAGGATTTAGTGCAACACAGACGGGCTATGTAAATATTAGGCTATAAAGAGAACTCTGCCTCATAAGGTGCCATTTGCCTTATATGGTCAGAGTAACTATTGGTCAAACACTTTAGCCCCAGGAGAAGACCCCGAACTGGATTGCTTTCCGATTACTCCCCTATGTTGGCCTTAGTGAACTAGTCAGTCTACATTGTCAGTATAAATCATCAACAATCTTAGATAAGTCCCATCTTGAATCATGACCTCCTGGTTTATCTTCCCTATATGATTATTTTGATTCGTATCTCGTTGATTTATTCTGGAATCGTGCCTGCTGGGTGTCGTTATACCTAACTAACTTGCATCATAATGTGATGAGGTGTAGATTTCCTGTAAATATTAATGCCGTTCCGTTAACCGTTTGATTGGTAAGTAATCATTCAGCTTTTATTTCCTGTGCAGAATTTTTAACCAACAAATTATTGAACTATCGTATGCATAGAATATGCAAAAATGTTTCCAAATAACAATCAAGTGGAGCGTCTGGTATCTTTGTACTGATATTGTTTATTGCACTTCCCATATTTAGTCCATAAACGATAAATGTCTTGATTATTCTTGATATATTTGTTAAAATATTGTGTCTGGAATAGTGGTTAGTGGGCGGTAAATGTGGGTGGTTTTAACACGTTCACTGCCAAGAAATAATGGGTAATTCCATCCCGTATGCCAACATGGGATTGCATGTTTTGCTGACAGTAGTTGATATTTCACATATGAATGAGTGATGATTTGACTAATTTTGGGTTATATGATGCTGAAACATGTCATAAGGTTACTACGAGATAACTCGTAGTCGGCAACTGGGGCAGAATTTATCAGTGTTTCATCGCTGGTGCTAGCTATGAGTCGTAGGTAAATACAATTACATTTTCAACGACTCAGATGATGAAGAGTGCTATACAGGTACAAGCATATCATGTATAAGACACTGTTAATGAATTTACATATAATCACATCACCTACGTCACCTAAGACTCGGAAAACGAAAACTCGTAGCTAGCACCAGCGATGACCACTGGTAAATTCCGTCCTAGGTGCCAACTACGAGTTATCTCATAGTAGCCTTATAACACGTTTTAGCATCGTATAAACTGATTTTGGTTGACTAAAATTGTATAAAACATGATAAATGAATTTATATATGCATGGGTAATCAAGCCACATGTATCCGCTTGTGCATACATTTGATGTAGGGCTAGGTCGAGTTTCCAGCAGCCTCTGGCACTATATCCGAATTCTTCTATAACTGTCAGAATTTAACCAGTTATAAAACCAGTGAAGTAAGTACAAGATGTGTAATAAACATAGAACAACAGCTGATAATAAGATTAGTTTGAATTTATAAATTATAGGGTACTCAAGCAAGGTGCTGATTTCTAACTAATCTCAACAAGCCAAGCTTAGATATTTAGTGGACCTTTCAGTGGCTTGCACCCATCCCTCAAACAATGGGGTGTATTATATAGGCGAAAGCCCTCTATTTTGTCTGGGAAAGGTCTATTTGCACATGTCTACCATGCATCAGGGACGTACAGAAGAGGTCCTGGTGAATTGGAGTGTCCTAGCAAGATTTCAAACTGCACCCCACTGCTTGATCGGGATGTGAGAATCGTATCTCAAGCCATTTTAATTACACATATAGAATCAATCAATGGGATCGTTGGGCATGTATTGGCGCATAAACCTACATGGCTTGCTGTTTATGTTGTTATTTATGTGGTATGGACACCACTATGAGTTAGTGGCAGCCAACGTGTTAACACCCTCATGCTATATAACAAATCATAAGTAACAAGAGTACAAAAGACTGATTCCTACCGAGTGGAGATTTAGAGTTTTGAGACATACCTACCATCTGCCGATAAGCCACATTTCACCATGACATAAGATGGTCATCGTAACAAGTTTGACCTTAGCATTCTCTTTTGACAGAAATCTGAGATTACGCAGTAAGTTTACCAGATCAATTCGTATGAGTGACAATACCATCAGTCTCCGATCGGGATTTCGGCGAATGATAACCGCGCGGTGAATAATTGATAAGTATGACCAGGAGCAGTATCTCGTCTGTTTATTGACCTTTCTGTCCACAACTTCTGATCCTGTGGATCTCTCTTCAGACTTGGCTCATTTAGCTAATTGGTATCACATCTCTCAATTCTTAGTGGCGGTCATTTCCAGGAATGTTAGATGCCTCCATATGCGGGGGAGGGGCTACTCCAGAAAATGGCAATGTTATTAATCTAGAGTTCACCAGAGATACAGAAAACTGACAGAAATTAGCTTCTCAGTTCTTAATTTCTTCACTTTCAATTGTTAAAGTCATATTAAACTTTCAGAATGTGCGTTGTCAGAACACAAAACACATATCAATCAAGAATCTTTTATCCAGTGTGTTGTGGATTGCATAAGGATATACAGTAATGCTCTAAATAAACGACTCCTTAATTAACCACAGCAGAATTATGAGTAATTTTCAGGATTTAGTTGGAAATATGGCTTGTTGCCATTCATAATAATAATAATAATGATGGAGCTTATATAGCGCGTATCCCTGTGAGGGCCCTAAGCGCTTCACATTATTACCCCAGCTGTTGAGTAATGCCATGTTGAGCAATCCTTAAATGCATGTTGCCATAATGGTGCTACACAAGATTGCTCTAGGCTTACACTTACCCAACAACCAGGTCCCTATTTCTCGTCTAGGTACGACGAAGCGAGCACAGTACAAGTGACCTTGCCCAAGGGTCACAACCTGGCGCGAGATTTGAAACAGCGTGTGGCTATATATAGCACACACACCACTTAATCTGGCCAAGCCACTGTTGTGGAGACGAGAGTCCACCAGCCGGGTGCGAACTCACGCCGGTGCAGTAACACCATTACAAGTCCGACACTCTAATCACTGGGCTACCATGCACTTCCACTCACTGAGAGCTTTCCGACGAATTGCAACAAGTCATATTTCCAACTAAATCCTGAAAAATTACCCATAATTCTGATGTGGTTAAGGAGTCGATTATTTAGGGCATTACTGTAGCTGTTCTGTGGGCAACAAACTCCGTGCTGTGTGACCGCAGCGATAAGTGAAAATGTTCTAGCCACCTGTAACGGACTATTTTACAATACAGTGTTTACTATCTCAGTATTTTCTTATATCTGATGTAGGACATGGCAGTTAATCTTTGTGTTTATAAATCATTCATACTCCACCAAAGAAACTATTTGTTTGTGTTGTGCCTTCCTGTTATTTGTTCCATCTATATACACATACCAACATGATATGTTTCTAGGCTAACTACCCTGGGTATGTGGGGTATGTGGCGACCTACCTGTCTATCTTCCAATTAACTGAAAATGAACTATGACCTGCTATTATTTTTGTGATTATTACGTACATCATTCTTATCATTGTTGCACCTGACTGTCTTACTCATGGGTGGCATATATCTGACATGTCAATGATCTCCTGCTCTGTATCATTATGGTGATGAACCTTCAATTATCTATTACAGTTACCATCTATATTTTGTTTAGCCTTTGAAATTATTCTCACAAGGTGACTGTAGCAATCTTAAAGGTTTTTGGAAAAGTTTGTGTGATTGTTCAGATATTTATGTTTTTCAGAGCCAGAGATACCTACAAGCATATATGAAAGCAAAAAAAAAAAAAAATTGTGCAAATTATTTTAGTTCGGGTTTTGAAACTAAATGTCTGTAAAGTTTTCAATTCATTGCAGGAGCAAGAAGAGCCCAAATTTCTTAGCTGTTATTTAAATCAGTGCCCATGCAATCTAAAAAAAATAGTAACCAGTTTATGTCACCTGTTTTCTGCCACTTTTTTGACCAGCAAAATTAGGTGACAAAGTGCTAATTCAAGAAGATGCAAATAAATATGAACAATTGGAGTATAGGAATACCTACAAAAGTAAATAGAATAATAGTTAGTTGTCATATATAGTGCGAAAAGGTAATAATCCTGGTATAAATTGAGTTTACAATAGAATAAACATTGCTATTTAACACGTGTCCAGGGATAGCTATCGTGGCGACTTCTTCGCTTAATAGTTCTCTTCCAAGGAGGACCCTTGACAATATGTAGTAGCTATCACAGTATTTTAGCACTCTATAATGTAGTGTTTTAAGGACGGAAGTCATCAGGTGATTTGAGATGAAACATTGTAGCTTGGATATATAAATCAGTTACCGTAGGGGATACCTACCAAACCACAGTTTATGCCTTTTGTCATCACTGACAAAACCTATCTATGTTAGGAGCTGTGATCTCTTTGATCACAAATATAATGATTGGTGTCAGATGTATTCTCGAGTGACATTATAGTACCAGAATGTGATTGTATTACCATTAAATTTATCATGTTAGTTAGATAGAAATTATATATGAGGAAGCTATTAGTCTCAAACCAGGACCAGTAATTGACCTATATCGACTTGAGACAAAATTGTCTGGACGTTAACACTTCAATGACTGGAGATTCCTAAAATTTTATGAAAACCCTGTGCCATGGCATTCTCTTATATATGTGAGCCTCCCATATGGAGCCTCACATAAATAAGAGAATGCATTGGCCAAACAATATTTACCTGCTTCACTTTTTTTATGAATGCCCAGTTTCTAAATCAGTACTATTGTCATTACAAGAAAAAATAGCGGAAAAATGTAATATAAACTTTGACATTTCACCAGAATGGGTAACCTTGGGTTGCAATATAATTGAGACTGAAATAGATAATATAATTAGTCTTTGTATTTTACTATATAAAAGGTATATATATTCCTGTAAATTCAGGAATAGTGAACCATCAGTGAAGGGCTTAATAGAAACAATACAGCATTATAAAAACATAGATGAGGTACCATTGAAACGCTTCTCCACTAGGAAGGAAAAAACTTTCTTTGAAAGATGGAAACTTTTAAATTCTCTATTCACAACAAGTCACACTGTTAGGGTGGTTTAGCCGTAGTAGAGACTCTATACCTGTTTAGATGCTTCCCTAAATTAAACTTATATGAAGTTCTCATTTCTATTTTTTATATCATTGAAATGTGGTGAATAATTGAAACTGAATATCTAATTGTAATCCCTTTAATTTCTGCAATTTTTGCCAAATGTCTGTATTTTTTGTATGACAAGTCTGAATGAGTATATATTTTTGATCTCAATAAAAATTATTTAAAAAAAAAAAAAAAAAAAATTTACTTTGACCTTGAATGCCAGTGCATTCTCTTATATATGGGAGGCTCACATATATAAGAGAATGCCATGGCACAGGGGTTTTCGTAAAATGTTAGGAATATCCAGTGATGGAAGGGTTAAGGTCCAGACAATTTTGTCTCAAGTCGATATAGGTCAATTACTGGTCCTGGTTTAAGACTAATAGCTTCCTCAGTTAATTTTGGTACAAACAAATTTTGTCTTAAAATTATTAGGTGGCATTTTCAAAGTGTGCCAAGTTGCACAAACTATATATTGAGAAAATAAACCAATATTTTAACAAGTTTAACTTAACCCATTCATGATGTGCATTCTCTTATATATCCCAGTCTGCCATAGGGCGCCTTGTATATATAAGAATGCACTGGCTTACCAGGTCAAGGTAAATATTGTTAGGCCAATGTATATTCTCTTATATATGCAAGGCTCCCAATGTGCCGTTATTATTTGGTCTTGTATTTGTTACCATTATTCGATCTTTTATGTATGATTTTTATCAGGCCTTGTGTGTGTGATTTTTATCAGGCCTTGGTTGTGTGATTTTTATCAGGCCTTGTTTGTGTGGTTTTTATCAGGCCTTAGTGATTTTTATCAGGCCTTAGTTGTGTGATTTTTATCAGGCCTTAGTTGTGTGATTTTTATCTGGTATTTTGTGTGTGTGTGTAGTTTTTATCAGGCCTTAGTTGTGTGATTTTTATCTGGTATTTTGTGTGTGTGTGGTTTTTATCAGGTCTTAGTTGTGTGATTTTTATCTGGTATTTTGTGTGTGTGTGGTTTTTATCAGGCCTTAGTTGTATGATTTTTATCTGGTATTTTGTGTGTGTGTGTGTGTGGTTTTTATCAGGCCTTTAATAGTTGTGTGATTTTTATCTGGTATTTTGTGTGTGTGTGGTTTTTATCAGGCCTTAGTTGTGTGATTTTTATCAGGCCTTTATAGTTGTGTGATTTTTATCTGGTATTTTGTGTGTGTGTGGTTTTTATCAGGCCTTAGTTGTGTGATTTTTATCAGGCCTTTATAGTTGTGTGATTTTTATCTGGTATTTTGTGTGTGTGTGGTTTTTATCAGGCCTTGGTTGTGTGATTTTTATCTGGTATTTTGTGTGTGTGTGGTTTTTATCAGGCCTTAGTTGTGTGATTTTTATCAGGCCTTAGTTGTGTGATTTTTATCTGGTATTTTGTGTGTGTGTGTGGTTTTTATCAGGCCTTGGTTGTGTGATTTTTATCTGGTATTTTGTGTGTATTTGTGGTTTTTATCAGGCCTTTAATAGTTGTGTGATTTTTATCTGGTATTTTGTGTGTGTGTGGTTTTTATCAGGCCTTGGTTGTGTGATTTTTATCTGGTATTTTGTGTGTGTGTGGTTTTTATCAGGACTTAGTTGTGTGATTTTGATCTGGTATTTTGTGTGTGTGTGGTTTTTATCAGGCCTTAGTTGTGTGATTTTTATCTGGTATTTTGTGTGTATTTGTGGTTTTTATCAGGCCTTGGTTGTGTGCTTTTTATCTGGTATTTTGTGTGTGTGGTTTTTATCAGGCCTTGGTTGTGTGATTTTTATCTGGTATTTTGTGTGTGTGTGTGGTTTTTATCAGGCCTTTAATAGTTGTGTGATTTTTATCTGGTATTTTGTGTGTGTGTGGTTTTTATCAGGCCTTAGTTGTATGATTTTTATCTGGTATTTGTGTGTGTGTGGTTTTTATATTCAGGCCTTTAATAGTTGTGTGATTTTTATCTGGTATTTTGTGTGGGTGTGTGGTTTTTATCAGGCCTTAGTTGTGTGATTTTTATCTGGCCTTGTATGTGTGACTTTCAGCAGCATATAATGTTTCCTATACTTAGTACATTCTGTGTCAAACTAATGGACAGTCTAGACTGTGTAGCCTTGGGACCCTGAACATGAAACCATACATCAGGGCAAATAGCAGATGCATCTCATCAGAAATCTTGTTTGACAAATGGAGAGTCCATCCTTGATGTGTTTGTTTGTAGTCCGGTAATGCACTCCGGTCCATGGAGATTCCTTACAAATATGTGTAGCAGTTAGATCGTCAATGTTATCTAATTCTTCGCTTTTATGGTACAGAGCTTGCATTATTAGCTCAACTTACTTTGTAAGTTTGAGCTATTGCCATGGGTTGGTGTCCGTCATCCGTGTGTGCATCCGTCAACAATTTCCTTTGGCGCGGGCTACAGGTCATATCTTTGGTCATGAATGTTGACATTTACATGTAGATGGGAACGAGTCATTTTAGAATCAAACGGCCAAAAAACATGGCCGCTGGTGGCCATCTTGGATTTTACTCTTTGCATCACTAAATCCTTTGACACATCCTACAGACCACATCTCTGATCCGATCATCAACAAACTTCATATGGATCATCGGGGCGACCTCTAGATGGGAACGAGTCATTTTGGGGTCATTTGGCCAGCACCGTCAGCCATCTTGGATTTTAGTCTTTGCATCACTAAATACTTTGGCGCGGGCTACAGGTCTTTGGTCTGATCTTTATGAAATTTGTCATGAATGTTGACATTGACATGTCAATGGGAACGAGTCATTTTGGGGTCATTCGGCCAAAAAACATGGCCTCTGCCCGCTGGTGGCCATCTTGGATTTCAAAATTAAATCCATTGGCATGGGCTACAGGCCGTACTGTTTGTCTGATCATCATAAAATTTGTCATGAATGTTGACATTTACATGTAGATGGGAACGAGTCATTTTAGGATCATTCGGCCAAAAAACATGGCCACTGGTGGCCATCTTGGATTTTACTCTTTGCATCACTAAATCCTTTGACACATCCTACAGACCACATCTCTGATCCGATCATCAACAAACTTCATATGGATCATCGGGGTGATCTCTAGATGGGAACGAGTCATTTTTGGGGTCATTTGGCCAAAAAACATGTCCGCCATCAGCCATCTTGGATTTTACTCTTTGCATCGCTTGGCTATTGCAATGTTTGTCTAGCAAGTAACCGGTAATCGGTAATGCCAATAAGGAGTTCGTCACAACAGCGCACCAAGGCGAATCGGTAATGACCTTTGCTTTTCTATTAGTTGTGACTACGGCTGCTTTGAATATTGTTTGTTTTACATTAAAGTTTTTTTCAAGTATAAGTACTAATAACCATCTATTTTAAGGTTTTTATATTAGAAACGCATGATCAAACCGATTTATCACTTTGCGATGTGTGTCTCAGACGTGACGCCACAAGGATCAACGACCAGCAGTCACCAAACACCAAAAAAAAAAAAAACACTGCCATTTTCTATCATCTATGGGAGGCCCTTTTCACATTTATTATTTATTTGCGCTTACACGCAAATATTTGTACTTAAGTGTAAATCATTTGCGCTTAAGCGCAAATCATTTACACTTAAGCACTAACCATTTGCGCTTAAGCGCAAATATGTGTGTATTAATTTATTTGCGCTTTAGTGCAAGTGATTTGCGCTTAAGTTTAAATGATTTGCGCTTAAGCGCAAATGATTTACGCTTAAGCATAAATATTTGCGCTTAAGCACAAATGATAGAGGTTATTATTAAAGGGGTACTGTACGCCAAATGTTGTTGTTGGTTTCTATAGTCTCCGAGTCGGAGAATAAGGTAACAATTTTTTCATTATTTGAAAGTCTGTTGAGTACGAAGTAGTGTTACGGATGATAAATTTACCGGAATGCAAAAATACAAATTGTCGTTGTCGAGTAATTTTTGTACAGTTTTCAACCAAATGAATCAAATAAAAGTATATTATAGGCATACTAGTCCCATATAATCATTTAAGTTATTGTATCGTCGCTAGTCAGTGAGTGGCTTGAGTGTTCTCCCCGTATCATCATAATATTTTAAGCGATCGTGTGTGCGATCGGTTTAACAATCCAGTATCCCTCAATTACTTTGTTTGATTACGGAAATTCGTAATTTAATTGATGCCATTTTATGGCTCCAGTCATAAATTCAATTTATATCAAATTATTAACTTTTAAATTATTAAATTTAAGATAGCCTATTAACCTGAGCGTTTACAGAATACATCTTCGACTCAAATTACTTATGTTTCTATATATTATCGATATTAGATCGTTGTTGTCACCGGAAATTTAATGAAAATGGCGTACAGTACCCCTTTAAGCATAAATAAATAATAAATGTGAAAAGGGCCTCCCATAATTTTCAGGGCCACCTAGTCTTTTCTAAAGATTGACTCTGCATATTGCTTCATATCTAAGAATCTTGTAAGATTCGCACTTCCATTGCCAGTCCACGCCCCTCAATTAGCACATAGTTAAATGAAAATATGCCCCCGCCCAAATGGGAGATTGCAATGAATGCCCGGCTAGGGTGGCTATAGGCATATAACATTTTAACTTTTATGTGAGATCGCATTGAATGAATATGGGATGCCAAATTGACATTTAATAAATAATTGAATTTAAGCTTAATCGCAATAAGGAATATTCTTATTGCGCTTAAGCGCAATTAGATCTTCCCTTATTGCGCTTAAGCTCAATAAGAACATTCCTTATTGCGCTTAAGCGCAATTACATCCTTATTGCGCTTAAACGCAATTAATATCTCCCTCATGAATTATCCTATATTTGCCTGTTAACAGGGATATATATTGGTTGGTTAGCTGTTATGGCATCTGAATAGGCCTACATACTGGATGTGGACAGTCATCATGTGACCAATAAACTCCACCCATTGCACCATGGACTACACCATTTGAATTATAGGGAGTTTATCAAGATATATTTAATATATGGAAGCGATAGATTATGTTTAATGTCTATACGCTCAGTTTGTGTTTGCTGGCCGGGACAAACATTGTCTGACTAAAAAATTATCTTCCTTGGAAACTCTCTTCCATGAAGAGATTTATTTAATCAATAGTAATTCCTGGTTAGAGATACTTGAGAGCAGCTACTTTTGCTAGACAATCATTGCGCGACGGAAAATTATCTCCCTTGAGAAAACTCTCTTCCAATAGATAGCATTCGTCAATATAGTGCTTCCCAGTTACAGATACCTGCTTCCCAGTTACAGATACCTGGTTGCAGATACTTTTGCTAGACAAACATTAGATATTCTGCCTTTGCATCACTAAATACTTTGGCGCGGGCTACATGTCATATCTTTGGTCTGATCTTTATGAAATTTGTCATGAATGTAGATGGGAACGAGTTATTTTGGGGTCATTCGGCCAAAAAACATGGCCGCTGGTGGCCATCTTGGATTTCAAATTTGAATCCATTGGTGCGGGCTACAGGCCGTACTGTTTGTCTGATCATCATAAAATTTGTTATGAATGTTGACATTTACATGTAGATGGGAACAAGTCATATTAGGATCATTCGGCCAAAAAACATGGCCGCTGGTGGCCATCTTGGATTTTACTCTTTGCATCACTAAATACTTTCACACACCCTACAGACCACAACCCTGATTCGATCATCATCAAACTTCATATTCATCATTGGGGTGGCCCCTAGTTGGGCACGAATCATTTTGGGGTAATTCGGCCTAAAAAAATGGCCGCTGGTGGCCATCTTGGATTTCAAAATTGAATCAATCGGCCAAAAAACATGGCCGCTGGTGGCCATCTTGGATTTTACTCTTTGCATCACTAAATCCTTTGACACATCCTACAGACCACATCCCTGATCTGATCATCACCAAACTTCATATGGATCATCGGGGTGACCTCTTGATGGGAACGAGTCATATGGCCAATTTAGATTTTACTCTTTGTATATGACTAAATATTTCTACAAAATCCATTAGCATGGGTTATAGACCGATCTCATTTACATCTTGTCTTAGTTAGACATTTCAATTAGCACCTTTCCTAATTCCTCCTTTTACTGTCAACCATTAAATTATTCCCCTACCTAAGTTGAGCTACAGTGTCATTGACACTTTCATTTGATTATTTCGGGATTGTCTTCGTTTCAGCTGCTAGGTCATACAACAATATTAACTTTAATTTTGGAGAAAAGATTATAGAGAGTTAATTTCACTATGAAATAACTTTGTGGAAGTGGTAGCTAGCCCAGTGATTAGAGTGTCGGACTTGTAATGGTGTTTAACGCCCCGGCATGAGTTCGCACCCCGCCAGTGGATTATCGTCTCCACAACAGTGGCTTGGCTTGGCCAGATTAAGCAGTGAGTGTGCTATATATAGCCACACACTGTTTCAAATCTCGTGCCAGGTTGTGACGCTTGGGCAAGGTCACTTGTACTGTGCTTGCTTCGTCGTACCTAGGTGAGAAATAGGGACCTGGTTGTTGGCTATGTGCAAGCCTCTCTTGTGAAGCGCCTATAAAAATGCATGGCTTCATGCAGAAGACTCGGCATTACTCAACAGCTGGGGTAATAATGTGAAGCGCTTAGGGCCCTCGCAGGGATAGGCGCTATATAAATAAATAAAATAAATAAATAACAGTTTTGTATAGCGTAAAATCCACCGAAGTGCTCAAAAAATGCTTGACATGTTAAACATAAAATACAATTGCTAATATAAGACATAATTATGGACATCAACAAAATGTAGAACTATAAGTGAGACGTTACTAAGAAATACAAAAGCGCATAAAATTACAAATCGAAAAAATTATTAAAAAGTTACTGGTAAATTGGGGGTGATAACATGCTAAAAAATGCTAACTTATCAAACACATATGTACACGAGTTAAGTTCAGCTGGTGTTTTTCTTGTTTGATGCGCATGACGTTAGCTTTCACCTGGTATAGCCTGGAATATATAAGTACTATTATTATTATTATTATTATTGCCCAGATTCATAAATTTGGACACCCTATCATTATGAGTATTTAGCAAAGACAGGGTTAATAATGGTCCACCCATATGTTGTGGAGGGAGTTGCAACCATTATGGGAATGATTTGTTGCAATGGGAATTGTGGTCTCATTCTCCCAATAGTTTTACGGTACAGCTAATGTCCTTATTAGGAAGGTTAATGGACATTTGACTGTCTAGACACAAGGAAATAGTATCCAACATGTGTCCATTATCTCCGGCTGTGATCATTTATATTCTCAGTAGAAATCTTGCTTATTAAATTAAATGAACCATCATTCTGCCATTGGGTGATACAAGTTCAAATTTCCTGTTGCATTGATGGCATAACATGATATAGCTATTAGCTTCTGATAATTCTATAGAAGTCAGATGTGACCATATGTCACTGTCTGCTTCTGCAGTGTGCCAACTGGCATCAAGCCATTGGGATAAATTGTCTTTTTTAAAGTCTTAAGTTTTTGAAAATAGAAAGTCACCATTCAAATATTAAAGGGATTCGTTACCTAGAAATCATGAAATTTAATGTCGCCAACGTCAACATTTTAGAACCTTTCAGCCATGACACCGCAAACTGAGGGGGAATGAGTTCATAAAAGCTGTTTTTCAATTAAATGAACTATATGGACACATCTATCAGAGTTAGGACTGAACCGCGGCCATGACCGGTCATGAAAATTGCATGACCGGTTAACCGTTAGCAGACAGTGCAGTGCTTAAACACCAACATATAGTCTACATGATACATGTAGCAAAACACTGGAATCCCAAATATGGCAACTTGTCAATTTCGGTGTCTATGAAAACTGGAAAATGCTAGGCAAGTGTAATATGCTGACTTAGCACCACATGCTGCTATAAATAAGAGGGACATATATCGATGTTCCCTTATATGCATGTATGGTATATTACGGTGCAAGGGAGATAATAGGAACCATCCGAGTTTCATTCGGAACTCCACGTATTGTGCATTTGCAGTACGGAAATCACCAAGGTTTGCCGATTTTCCTGAAAGTTCACAAATTACCGACAATTTCAACATTTGTTTTCCATTTATAACTGAACATGTCGGCCTTTGACATAAGTTAAAAAAAAATTTGGTATGTATAATAGACATCATATTATGATATAGACATTATATGCCAAAAAAGGCCTGTTTGACCATGGTTAACCTCGGTTAATTCAAATGGTTAACCGGTCATTAATATTCCATAACCGTTTCAGCCCTAATCAATAAAATTGCGAGAGATAATTGCGATCTACACTACTTACGCTGAAGGCATCACTCTCACCAAAAAACAAGTGCTGAATGGTACACAGGTTTTGAAAATATGATGAAGGGTACACAGGGTTTGAAAATGTGATGGAAGGGAACACAGGGCTTATGATTGGCACTAACGCAGTTACTCCAACTGTGTTCCTGAAAGTCTGGCACCCATCAGCAGTTTGTTTTCAGTTCATTTTAATTTTCATTGAAATGTAAAAATATTTTTTTCTTACAGAAATTATGGCAGATATGAAAACTAAATGTTATTTAGAACGATATTTAAAACTTTCAGTGCCAAGTCCGATTTTTGTATCAACCCATATTTCCTTGATCAATTTTCAAATTTATTGATTATAATAATGTGATTCATTGATGGAAAGAGCCATTGATTATAATAATGTGATACATTGATGGAAAGAGCTTAAGAGCTCTTTCCATCAATGTATCACATTATTATAATCAATAAATTTGAAAAATGATCAAGGAAATATGGGTTGATACAAAAATCGGACTTTGCACTGAAAGAGTTAAAAACCTGTGAATACCCTTCAGTTGTACCCTGAATCAGTACCCTTCAGCAATACTCAATAACTGTAATAAAAGGCGCTCTAAGAAGCCTTCTGCTCTTGTATTATCTTCTAATCTGTCTTTTGCTTGTATTTCCTGAAAACCCCTCCAGATGAATAATAAACCATTGCTATGTATACCTTTATAACTGAGTGGGAGAATCCATTTAGTATAGAAAGGGTTTAGTGAAGGACATATTGACATGACAACTGATTTGTATCTTGTCGACCAGCAGGATGTGATAAGCTCTCCTTGGTCACGATTCCTGCCACAAGATACAGAAATTCAATTTGGAATTTTGTGGCTTGAGGAGTGCTATCAAAAAAGAAGCCAGATTACAGCCAAGGTCACCAACATTTTGGTGGAAATATTGGGATGCAGGGCACTACAGGATAAAAACAAAAGATATTAACACTACCCCTGTCCTTTAATTTAACATTATATCTATAGTCCCACGACCAAAAGGAATAACAGGTATACTGAATTTAACCCATCCATGACTGGAGCTTCCTGAAATTTTTAGAAAACCCTGTGCCGATGCATTCTCTTATATATGCGAGTCTTCCATTGGGAGACTCGCATATGTAAGAGAATAAATTGACCTAAAAATATTTACCTTCATCTTGTAAGCCAGTGCATTCTCTTATTATGCCCCCGATCTCCGATGGAGATTTGGGGGTATATAGTGGAGCCCTCCGTCCGTCCGTCCTTCCGTCCGTACGAACGTTTCAACTCATAACTTTGGTTTCGCTAACTCAATTCAGTTGATCTTTGGTATGCTAATAGACCAGCCGGGGGGGGGGGGGGGGGGGACAAGATTTCCCCATAACTGCGGTTTCGTCCGCCCATTTTTTCCAGAGTTACGCCCCTTTTTGGACTTAGAAAATTGTCCGTACGAACGTTTCAACTCATAACTTTGGTTTCGCTAACTCAATTCAGTTGATCTTTGGTATGCTAATAGACCAGCCGGGGGGGGGGGGGGGGGGGGGGGGGGACAAGATTTCCCCATAACTGCGGTTTCGTCCACCCCTTTTTGGACTTAGAAAATTCAGTTTTCTGTGGCATACGCCCCTTTTTGGACTTAGAAAATTCAGTTTTCTGTGGCATACGAACGTTTCAACTCATAACTTTGGTTTCGTTAATTCAATTCAGTTGATCTTTGGTATGCCAATAGACCAGCCGGGGGGACAAGATTTCCCGATAGCCGTGGTTTCGTCCACCCATTGTTTCCAGAGTTACGCCCCTTTTTGGACTTAGAAAATTCAGGTTTTCTGCTACTTTTTTTGGTTTCCAGATGATAACTTGATTTTGGATTGTTTACTCATGAATAACATAACTTTACAAAGTGCCATTTAATAAATATTTGCACAAAAATAAGAAAAATCCTCTCTGATTGTACAGTCGGGGGCGTTACCTCCGCCCAGGGGTGCACTTGTATATGCAAGGCCTATGGGAGACTCTCATATATAAGAGAATGCACTGGCACAGGATACATGTGTCTTGTTTCCTCCATCCATCCGAGCAGATATATCAGTCACGTGTAGTCGAATTTCAAATGATATTTCATACTGATGTTCACCATCACGAGGGCATTCAGTAGAGTACTTGTTAAATGGTTTTGTTAAATTTGTTCTGTTCTAGAGTTATTTTTCTTTGATTATTTGGACAGAAACCAATTAACACAATGTTTTTACGATATGGGGAAAATAGGTTGAGTTCATAAACCAGGCTATCAACAACTTTTTATACAAAATACTCATTGACGAGTAGTTCCCTTATGAAATGCTCAGATAATAAGTTCAACAAACGACTGTTCGATGAACTTATTATCTGAACATTTTCCACCAATGAATATGAATCCTTCTCCACTTGTATTATCTTTCAGTCAATGTGCTGTCTGCTCATTTTTCCTGAACATCCCTCCAAATGAACAATAGACCATTCCCATATATACTTTTATAACTGGGTGGGAGAATTCAATTAGTAAAGAAAGGGAAGAGGTGAAGAGTGAGTTTCTCCATCGTAACAATGATTGCTCATCATAGTGCATTGATTGTGTTTATTCTGTGCATCAGTATTAATTTCGCTATCTTCATGAATTCGTATAAAAGATGGCTAAATATAGGTCAATAAATTTAATCCAAGCCAGTGATCAAAGGTATCGCTGAAATTAAAACTATGAAATGAAGATATTTTGTAAATTTATCTATTTTTATTGAGTGAGATATTATAATATTTGGCACAGTAGTCTGCTTCTGCTCTGTTCAAGTATTAAAAGGGCACATCTGCTTCACAGAAGGTACCCGTGTACTTGGCACATCTGATTTTCAGGTACACATGTACTTAATGTCAATTTATTGGTTAAAGCCACATGGCGGTTTGCGCTCCAAAATACACATAATATTATTCGCTTTTGAATTTTTCCCGGTATTGAAATATCTTAACTATACCTTTAACGAGCATTCTGTAACCAAAAAATATGCATTGAAGTAATGAAAAATACAACTATAAACAAAGTGTTTGGTTCCCATACAAAAAACAGCCATTTGCATGACATGGTACAGAAAAGAGTGTTTCATGTTATTCTATTCCTGGTATGGTAGAAATAAAGAGTGTTTGGTATTATTCTATTCCTGGTATGGTAGAAATAAAGAGCGTTTGGTGTTATTCTATTCCTGGTATGGTAGAAATAAAGAGCATTTGGTGTTATTCTATTCCTAGTATGGTAGAAATAAAGAGCGTTTGGTATTATTCTATTCCTGGTATGGTAGAAATAAAGAGCGTTTGGTATTATTCTATTCCTGGTATGGTAGAAATAAAGAGCGTTTCATGTTATTCTATTCCTGGTATGGTAGAAATAAAGAGAGTTTGGTGTTATTCTATTCCTGGTATGGTAGAAATAAAGAGCGTTTGGTGTTATTCTATTCCTGGTATGGTAGAAATAAAGAGCGTTTATCTCACTTCTGGCGATAATTTGAAAATGGCTGTGGCTTTTGCAAGTGTTTTTCAGAGCATATGAAGCTGGTATATCAATATTTCGTGAATTTATCGACCTATCATTTTCTTCCCTTCAAAATTCATAGACAAAATTTGGACGTTCGATTGAGCCAATGTCTATTTAACCAGGTTTGACTGTGATAATTTAACTCATTTTCTTCTCCTATTTTGTTCTCTTGGTACTGTATTCGAGAGTATGCTATTATAGTGAGGATTCCAGGAGTCTGTCAAAACTGCTGACTACAGGTTTTTGGTTTCTTTGGATTTATCATGCTAAAGTAATGCCCTAAATAATGGACTCCTTAACCACAGCATAATTATGGGTAATTATTTTTCAGGATTTAGTCGGAAATATGGCTTTTTGCCATTCATCGGAAAGCTCTCCGACTAAATCCTGAAAAATTACCAATAATTCTGCTGTGGTTAGGGAGTCGATTATTTAGGGCATTACTAAGCTACAGTAGGCCATATCACAAAATGAGTTAATTGTTGGAGGAAAGATTGAACAGAGGGTTAATTTTTGCTGGGAAATCTCTCTGCTCCACATAGAAAACACTCATTCCCCATTTCACAATATCAGGTGACCCTCCCTTTGATGAATCATAAACTCCTCCTTATTGTGAAAAAAAATAGTTTTGCCCACATGTCTCCTGGTGCGACAACCCTACCATGAGTATCACAGGGGCCGGTAACGCGCTCCGCTGTCCGCCCCCCCCCCCCCCTTTTGCACTGCCCATATACGCCGCCTCTATATACGCGCCTTCTTCGCGTTAATGGAACATTATATAGACAAGGGGCACTGTAGAAATTCAACGTTTCACCATCGCTCGGGAGTCGCACAAATTTAGCCCATTCACCCCAGTAATGATAACGATATATACACGGATGGATCGGCAAAGAATTCATCTTTCAATAAATACCACAAACTCCCATCAGAAACATTCATACACGTTGCATTTGATAAAATTTTAACCACCGAATATTGTCTCCGGAGAGCGTATTTTTTAGGATTGATCCGGCTCAGCTAGCAATGGCCGACATGTGTCTCTAAATTCACCACCCATACAGTTTACTATCATTAAAAATCGGTCAAACGGTCAACTAAATATCTGGAACTTAGTGATTTCTTGTCGGCTAATAATTTATTTACTCATACAAATCAACACATTGTCAGTAAACAATTTAGATAGAGGAGAAACTGTCGATAATTCCAACTTTAAAAAAAATATTTGTCAAGTCACACAGTTCCTAATTTTAATATTCATTGTGACCTGACCTTTCCATGACTGACATAGTAAAAACAGCCAATCACCGTTCAGTGTTAGAATCGAGGTCCTCATTTTAATATTCATTATGACCTGTTGTTTTGCCCCAACAGGAAAGCTGATGATGGTCTATTTTGCTACCGTATACACCTTACCAACTGAGGTCCTCAGAGGGTGAATTTGGTTATGCTAGCCCACTGTGCGGGATAGTGTCACCAAATTCACCCTCTGGGGACCTCATTCTGAAAATGTCAAACATACTACTTTCAGGCTTGTTTGCATTGTGTGAGAGATACTTTCTTCTATTAAACATCTCTGATTGTGTTGTGCAGACCTTCACTTATTTGTTACTCATTGTACTGCTGTAACAAGCCTGATTATAGTGTGTCTGCTATTTGGAGAATGAGGTTCCCAGAGTGTGAAAATTAGTGATGCTATCCCACACAGGGGGTTAGTATCACAAAATTCACCCTCTGGGAACCTCATTCTGCTTAAGCCTGATCTTCTGGGAAGTATCTATAGTCTCAAATTTCCATTGTTTTGGTTGCTTTTTCCATTCTGGGAAGTTTCTATATCCCCTAATTTTCAGAAGATAAAATGCATAATCGAGGTGACTAATGGGTGAACATCACCAGATTCAACTGGGGAACTTCAATCTGATCTTAGATATCCCAGAGATTTAAGGCCTTAGCAGAGTGAGGTACCCAGAGGGTGAAATTGGTGACACTAGCCCACTATGCGGGATAGCGTTACTAATTTCACCCTCTGGGTACCTCATTCTGCAAATGACAGACACACTATAATCAGGGTTGTGCTGTAAATAAGAAGATTCAACTCAAGCGCCCTTCCTTAACCCTTTACCCAACAAACCGGCCAAAACCGGCCAAATAAAGATTCAACAGCCTAAAATATCTTCGGTCTGTCTCAATAGAACCATACACATATGGATATCAATGGAACCGGCTCCTTGACCACATTGTGATAGTTACAGTTATGCCCTGTGCCAATGCATTCTCTTATATATGCGAGTCGACCATAGGTCGCCTCGCATATATAAGAGAATGCATTGGCCTAAAAAAAATCTTTTTTTAAACACTTTTTACCATTTTTTCTTACATTCTTTAACAATTTTATAATTTTTAATGAGTTAAGCCAATGCATTCTCTTATATATGCGAGGCGACCTATGGTCGACTCGCATATATAAGAGAATGCATTGGCACAGGGCCCTTCTGTTGGGTAAAGGGTTAATTAAGTTATCATAAGCAATGCTTCCTGATGTTCTTTGAAACTCTGCTCAATCTTTTGTACACTCGGCCTGCACTAGGTTTCACCCGAAATTCTTGCAGAAAATTGATGTAAATTACAGACCCACCTCTAATATGAAAACCACTGAAATTGACATACCTGTACAACCTTGATACATAATAACAAAATCACCTGTGGTTACCACAGATTAACCTGTGATTACCGTGAACTACTTGTGATTACCAGAGAAGTACCTGTGATTACAATTACTCTTGGTGAAAGAGGACATACTTATATATTAATTAAGATAGAATGTGATATTGTTTGCTTTTAAATTCCAGCTAACAGAGATCATGATTCTATGAAGATCATTTGATTTCCCGATCTTATTATATTTATTATTAGATCTTCTTCAGGGACGCCAGAAGCAAGGGGGGAAAACCAGTCAGGAGGGTAATTTCGGGTACCCACTGGACTCCCCTGGGTCAGGGCAAGGGGGGAAAATGCCATATTTCCAACTAAATCCTGAAACGTTACCCATAATTCTGCCATGGTTAAGGAGTCGATTATTTAGGGCATTACGGTACATTGTACATTGGTATTATGTCCACCAATGTAGTGTCAAATATTTCTTTGGCTCTTGATTTCGTGGTTTGGATGTACCACAAAATCAATGAGTACCCGGTAATAGGCCGCCACGAATTAAAATAAATTTACAATAATTAAGCTTTTGATTTTTTGATCCCTTGCTTCGTATATCTACAGGACAAAAGGAGCAAGAAACGCTGAGAAAGAAGCCTCCCAGACCGAAATTCCGACAGACGACGCCGAAGAATGTGACGTTCCACACGGGAGAGACGGCGATTCTGCAGTGCTCCGTAGAGAATCTCGAGATGAACAAAGTGTGTATAAATTATCACATTTATATAACAATAAATTAACCATTTCTTTACTAAATGGTTTCTTCCACCCAGTTATTAAAATACACATTGGAATGTTCTATTATTCATTTGGAGGGGTGTTCAGGAAAATGAGCAGATAGCAGACAGATGAAAACATAATACAAGTGCAGCAGGATTTATATTATTTGGCGGGAATTATTTGTTCAGATAATAAGTTAAAAAACTGACCTGTGATCATTCGTTGAACTTATTATCTAAACATTTCCTAAGGGAACTACCCGTCAATGAGTATTTAGAATAGAAAGGGTTTATCATAAGACGTCAATTCACAGAATAAATAATTAGTGGTACATTTTGTACCTCTATTAGCCATTAAGGCCAAACAAAAAATGATATTTGATTCTCAGGCATTTTTTTGGAAATCAATTTGAGGGTTTTATTTATTTTTTTTTTTTTTTTTTGCCCATAGTAAGCATGGGTTATTATACCTTCCCAGGTCCAGAAAATGTAGGGAGAACTTTGTAATGGATATAAACTAATTTAATCTGATATAGAGAATGACAAATTATGACACTGAACTACCCTTACATCATATAGGGATAACCTTTAATGATATATATATTGAAATGATTTTAATATCGGCACAATAATTTTTAACACGCAGAACTACATATCCGATTCATATAAAAATACGGAACGTAAATACAGTCAAAACTTAAAGATAAAGTGATCTTCCAAACTAGCATAGAAAGTCTTGATTCACTTATCTAAGTCTAGTTAAAGACTGTTTATGTACCGCAATGGATGATAGACAATAAAACTTCAAATAACCATCATAAACACACATGGCCAATATACATGTACACCACTTGTCAAACTGCGCGGTTTTCGCTCCTTCAATCGCAATAGCATAGCAAGGGGAAAAGGGGTTACTTACTGTGCAAAGGTCGCCAAGGTCAGATTGGCAGACGACTCATTCAATATCCAACTTCCTGCTTTTGCTAAAATATTTCAACACATTTGACCAATGAACTTGGGGTGACAATATACCTGACAGCCTGTGGTGACAATGTACCTGATAGTTATCGTCGCCAATGGTCTTTTGTTGAATACCCACACATACACCGTTGTATTTAGCTCCTATTCGATATTTGAAACATAACTAATTTCCTTGTGACAGTTTCCCATTTTCGTGTTACCGATCTTAGATTTACAACTTCGCGGAAATAAAAAATGGGAATAAAATGGTCCAATGCGGGCCATTTTTTTCGATGCGACGATGCCTGAAAATCAAACCCTTTTTTTTTGGCCTAACCCTTTCATGACGGGTGCCGTGCTGTAGCATCATTAAAGACCCTGTGCCAATGCATTCTCTTATATATGTGAGTCTCCCATAGGGAGCCTCCCATATATATTAAAGAGAATGCAATGGCTTACAAGGTCAGGGTTTTTCGTAAAATGTCAGGAAGCTCCAGTCATGGGAGGGTTAAGGTTAAAAGTAGATAAATTTACTCATGATAGATCCATGATGTCAGTCAAACTTCCAGAAATGGAAATTTAAACGATTCATAATCTCCAGGTTTCAAATTCATCATAGTAATTTATAATTGTTGTTACCATCCAGTGATCAAAATAGCTTGATGAATACATTGATGTTCAGTTGTATACGATATTGATTATGCATAAACATCCATATGAAGTTTGGTGATGAACGGATGAGGGAGTTGGCCTCTTGGGTGCGCCAAACGATTTAGTCATGCAAAGTGTAAAATCCAATGTTTCTCAATGAAATACGGAAATATTTTGTGGCGCCCATCTGGTGGTCACCCACTGCTCGACAAACGAATGCCAACACATGGCAAAAGCTCAAATGTGAGCTAAAAAAATTATATGAGATTGGGGCATACAATAATTTAGTGATACATCAAGTTATCTTTACAATATCCAGTATATCCATATGTAGGGAGATTGGTGGTCCAGTGTCTAAATTGTTTGGCTTGTAATCGCATTGTTGTGTTGATAGCAATGTGATTTTAAAGGGCGAGTTGAGCAATATACCTACCAACTATAAACTTGTTGATTTCCAAGTATTTATTTGTCAAATCGGATATTGCTTACCGAAGCCTATTGTCAAATATCATGTTTTGAAGTCATTCAAACCTGGTATGTAATATACACAGTACTATCCTTGAATACACACATTTGTTCACTTATAGACAGGGCGAATTCTAAAATAATATTTTCAAGGCTGTATCTGAATTCTAAAACAATATTTTTAAGACTGCAGCATTTCTTGATTAAACCTCATATATTTGACATTATCTGGTAAACACAAGCAGCGATATCGACTCTCTCTGTTTGTTTACTCTTACTGATGTTAGACATTTGTTAACATTAACCCTTTGTACTGTGAATGGATTTTCCTATTAATACTTACCCATTCTTTTAATAAATGGATTCTCCCATTCATTTACAAAAGTATACATTGGATTTCCCTATTATTCACATGGAGGGATAAGCAGACGACAGATAATATAAGTGCAAACATATTCCTATTCATTTGTGGGAAATGTTCAGATAATAATGGGAGAATCCATTTAGTTAATTAATAATTTATTTTATATACCGTAAAACCACATGATCAGTTCTTTAAAATGGTTTACATAGTGAATATTTGCAAACGATGAACAATAACTTATGTACATTTGAAATAAAAACATATCGTAAAATATGGGACCATGGTATGTGAGAACTAGAGTTCCAACTAACACTGACACACAATAGAGACTATTCAAATGGGAACACTAAAATAAAATAAAACTAATCAACAAAGAATGATAAGTTCAGTTATTTTTCTTTGATCAGAAACCAATTAACCCTTTTAGTGCCAGGGGCCGATCTCATCGGCCCTAATTTATGGTCTGTAGAGTGCCCTAAAAAAAATAAAAAAATGAATTTTTTTGTTTTTTGTTTTTTGTTTTTGGGTTAGGCCAATGCATTCTCTTATATATGCGAGTCGACCTATGGTCGACTCGCATATATAAGAGAATGCATTGGCACAGGGTATATGGGTCGATACAAAAATCGGACCTGGCACTCAAAGGGTTAACACAATGTTTTTTACGATATGGGGAAAATAGGATGGGTTCATAAACCAGGCTATTAAAACCTTGCTATACAAAATAATCACAAGTAGTTCCCTTAAGAAATGTTCAGATAATAAGTTCAACAATGACTGTTTGATGAACTTATTATATGAACATTTTCCACCAATTTAATATGAATCCCTTTGCACTTGTTTTATCTTTCCATCTGTGTGTTGTCTGCTCATTTTTCTTTCCCCTCCAAATGAACAATAGACCATTCCCATATATACTTTTAGTAAAGACCATGATTATTATAAGAATAACATTAAGATTTCAGAAATTTAATAGTAGGATCAATGGCCTGGAAGTAGATAATAGGAAATAAGAAAAACACATTGAGAATTGTAAGAGCATGTGGATGTCTGCTTAAAACAGTTAACTCTTTGATGACTTGAGCTTCCTGAATGTTTGTGAAAACATTGTAACAATGCATTCTCTTATATATACGAGTTGCCAATAGGGGGCCTCACATATATAAGAGAATGAATTAGCCTAACAATATTTACCTTGATCTTGTAAGCCAGTGCATTCTCTTATATATGAGAGGTTCCCTATGGGAGACTCGCATACATAAGAGAATGCACTGGCACAGGATCTTTAATGCTGCACCAACACAGCTCCCACCATGAAAGGGTTAACTACTAAAAGTTGATAACAGCATGCAGGTATGCGGGCTATAAAATCAACGAAGAATGTAGAAATAATTTCTACCATCCAAACAAGCAAATTAAGGCCACACTATAATAATGTGAGTGCTAAAATCAAAGGAAATTTGAGGGTAATATGGAAAGTCAGATGTGACCATATGCATTTCAGGTTAAAGTAATGCCCTAAGTAGTCGACTCCTTAACCACAGCAGAATTATGGGTAATTTTTCAGGATTTAGTCGGAAATATGGCTTGTTGCCATTCATCGGAAAGCTCTCACTGAGGGCTTTCCGATGAATGGCAACAAGCCATATTTCCGACTAAATCCTGAAAAGTTACCCATAATTCTGCCGTGGTTAAGGAGTCAATTACTTAGAGAGAGCTTTCCGATGAATGGCAACAAGCCATATTTCCAACTAAATCCTGAAAAAATTACCCATAATTCTGCTGTGGTTAAGGGGTCGATTGTTTAGGGCATTACTGTACTAATTTTAAACAATTACTGGCCACATGGATTAGTACTATAAAATCAAAATAAGAAAAACATGTGAGAAATTACTACCCACAACAACTTAGACTTGTATGGTGTAAATAAGGACTAAAATCTCATGTTGCTACATTGATTACTCTATCTCAGTGCAGTGTTGTATTCAGACTATACCCATCAACCAGCACTTAGATTCTCTAACCTCAAACCTGTCAACTGCCCTGTCTGAGCTACTATCTCATAAGCCTGAGTTTAGTGTGCCTGTCATTTGCAGAATGAGGTCCCCAGAGGGTGAATTTAGTGACGATATCCCGCATAGTGGGCTAGCATCACTAAATTCACACTCTGGGGACATCATTCTGCTTTGGCCTCATCTCCTCTTTAAAAAACTTCTTCACATAGATTCTATTTCTTTTTTAGTTTAGTATCTCCCCAAATTGGCAGACGATATGGGAACTAGTACTAGTACATCACAATATTCACCATTTGGGAACTTCATTCTGAGTCTATGTCTCCCATAGCAGATGAGGCCATGCAGAATGAGGTTCCCAGAGGGTGAATTTAGTGATGCTAGCCTGCTATGCGGGGGTAGCGTCACTAAATTCATCCTCTGTGGTCCTCATTCTGCAAATGACAGGCACACTAAACTCAGGCTTGCTATCTCATGAGAAAATATGACACCTTTAGGAAGCCTAATAACAGACTGGGTTAGGATAGCTTTTATTGATGTTTAAGGAATTTTAGAGTGTCAGTTCAGACACACTCAGTTATGTCATTAGTGTCGTCTGGTTCCATATCTCATTTAATATTGGGATCCATGTTGTTGATGTGGTAATTGCTCATTGTCATCCCAGTTCACTTTAGATCACAACGTTGAAGGTACTCAATCCGATCAGATGGTCCCCATATCATCAAGTTACAACAACAACATTTCTTCAGAATACGCTTTTGTTATCAGAATCAATTAGTTACAACAAAATAATGCTAACCCCTGTCAACTATGGTATAAAATTTCCCAAAACATGTTATTTATCAACATGTTGTTCAACGAAATATGGCCGTATTATCACTTGTGTATCACAAAATTTGGCCGTATTACCACTTTATTTTAGAGTTGTCCATCTTCATCTGCAATTTTGTCTGAGAGCATTGGTTTGATGACTCTTTTCTGGGCACAAATAATTACACATTTCGAGAAATAACAAATTTCAAAAATCGATATCTGATCACTCTGAGCTTTGATGGGTGGGTTCCTCGACTCGAATAAATTATTTTTAACCCCCGAAGCCAAAGAAATAGTCAATAATATGGATTATGCATCTTTAAGCAATGGCAGATATCAGATGGGTAACATCTTAGTTTGATTCCAGGTATGTCTGGCAAGTGCTTGAAATGTCTTCAAACTTCTTTCTGTGGTTTATTTTATTGTGGTTTGTCCTTGTTGGATGTGCAGAGGGATAATTATACTGGGAAATCACTCCATGGGATTTATAAACCACTGACCCATGGAAACCAACTGATAAACCTGCACAGATACACAAATCTTACTTGCATATAAAAATATAATGCTTATCTCCAGTACCATGAGCAGACAATAAGCCCTTCACATTATTACCCCAGCTGTTGAGTAATGCCGAGTCTTGTGCCTGCTGCCATTTTACAGGCACTTCACTAGAGGGGCTTACACTTACCCAAAAGCCAGGTTCCTATTTCTCGTCTAAGTATGACAAAGCGAGCAGAGTACAAGTGACCTAGGCTTGCAAGGGTCACAACCTGGTACAAGATTTGAAACAGCATGAGAGATTTGAAACAGCATGCGTTTCTACTGCATACACACTGGCTGTACTCTCTGGTCTGATTGGAATATTTTTTCAGCTGGTGTGCCCAGCAAATGTCTGACCAAACATTTTGGACAGAATTGTTCTGTTCTGATGGCTGTAACTTTTGATATAATCAACTAATCGACTTTTCCACAAAGATTCTATTTCTTTTATAGTTTAGTTTCTCTATATCTCCAAATTGGCAGATGACTCATTGCATAATCGAGGTCCCAATGGGTGTATATCACAATATTCACCATTTGGGAACTTCAAACTGAGTCTATGTCTCCCATAGCAGATGAGGTCATGCAGAATGAGGTACCCAGAGGGTGAATTTAGTGATGCTAGCCTGCTATGCGGGATATATAGTGTCACTAAATTCATCCTCTGTGGACCGCATTCTGCAAATGACAGGAAATCTAAACTCAGGCTTGTGTCTGATGAGTGGATACCGTTAATGTGTTTTTTCTTCTTTCTCTCTCTCCCACTGCTCCCTACCTGCCCCCACACAAGCCAAAAGGAAAATAAATTTAATTTTGGCCTAATGTATCAATGGTCACTTTTCTGAATGTATAGATTTTATTGGATTGAGATATCACATTGAAATCCCCACAGTGTACATGTGGGAACCGCTAATCAGCACTAGCTTGTTACACTTCCAATTTCCTGGAATATATCACTTCCTGTTTACTGGCTGAAATTACATGTGATTACATGCGAAATCAAAAGTGATTAGATACTATGATTACTACATCCTCCCTAATCACTTTTGCTTAACCATATTGTGGTTTCAAAATGATAGAACGTCAGACAATAGGGCAATCAGCACCTCTATGAAGATGTTGGGTGCACTTCAGTTCACACTGGTTCACAGCACTAAATATGTGGAGCTGCATTGGGAACCAAGCCTGAGTTTAGTGTGCCTGTCATTTGCATCTCACTGAGAGCTTTCCGATGAATTTCAACAAACCATATTTCCGACTAAATCCTGAATTATTTTTAACCAAAATTCTGCTGTGGTTAAGGAGTCGATTATTTAGGGCATTACTGTATGCGAGTCTACCTATGGGAGACTCACATATATAAGAGAATTCTCTGGCACAGGGTCCCTTAATGCTGCACCACCACAGTTTCCAGAAAGGGTTAAACATGCTGTTCTTGGAAATTGTCTTAAGAAATGAGAAAATGTTACAAAACAAATTTAAGATCCTCTTTGCGTGAAAAATATAAATGATCAGCATTGAGGCTAAGTGAAGTATTACATAATAATTCCTTCAAGATACTGGCACAACATGGACTGCAAGAAACTAGTTAGGATGTCATAAAAGAAATAAGTTATAATAACGATGGTTTATAGTCCTGTTATATGGATTATGGAAGTATAGAAAAAAGAAGAAATGCATCAATGCAGGTAACCTTTGTGTTTATTTATTAACTGTTAATGTATCCATTGATGAAAGAAAACAAATTGCATTAATTATGCTCATCACTTATCTATGTCCCATTTACCACAAGAAGCCACACTTTCTACAAAAAAGAGATATCAATTTCTGCATCATATTAGAGAGTTGCCAAGTTTTTGCATGCAAATTAGCTATTATCAGAAACAGGAATGAATATTTGCATTCCCATTCTGTATCTAGTAACTTGTGCAATTTATGTAATGATTGTAATCGATCAGTGTGTGTTTATAATGGCAACACAATGATTAGTGCCTTGTGCCAGGACTAACATTATTAGATTATAAAACCAGATGTTATCTCTACAATGGTGTCTTAGCCCAACATACCCAGCATTCATCAGATGTTTTACTCTACTCCTCTGCTCTGTTATATGCTGTCCTCTGAGGCAAGATCTAACAGCATTTTGTTCTTCATTTTCTGAAACACATAAATCTTCGCAATTTAAAATTTTTGAATATTATTTAAGAAATATAAATTTAGTCTCATTGTAGTCAATAAGCTTTTTTGCAATCACTATAATATTGGTTAAACCATGCATATGAATCATGAGTACATGTACCATTAACCCTTTGAGTGCCAGGGGCCGATCTCATCGGCCCTAAACCTACAAAATAAGTCTGTTAAAGAATATAAGAATAAATTATTAAAATTGTAAAAAAATTAAAAAAAAAAAAAAAATGTTAGGCCAATGCATTCTCTTATATATGCGAGGCGACCTATGGTCGACTCGCATATATAAGAGAATGCATTGGCACAGGGTATATGGGTTGATACAAAAATCGACCTGGCACTCAAAGGGTTAAACAGGGGATATGAATCCCTGCATACCAGATAAAGATCAGTTCTTTATCTCATGCAATTACTGCAAATTTCTGTCTACAGCTAGTCGCCTCTTTTTGATCCAGTATTTCGCCTCCAAATGACTGTACATGGTTTTAGGAAATATTTTATTCAACAGTGATATTATAAATCGCAAAGAATCGACCATTCTGACATCGCACACCATCCATATACCTTCACATTGATGTCAGAATGGTTGTTTCTTTCGGATATACACCAGTAACTCATTAAAAGGAGGATATTTAGCCTGATATTTGGGTGCGACTTATACATCAAATTTATAATGAGACTTCAAACAAATTGTCCTTTCCTTGGAATAAGGCTTCTGATTTGAACAACAAACTCGTTGAGTTGAATTAAATTTTGGGATTGGACCCGGATTCATTCTCTGATATCATAATTGATACCATTTATCTTACATTGGCAGGCACCATGATATCGTGCTGCGCTTCACTATAATCCCGTCTGGTGAGGCTGAGTCGCACCTATTGTCACCGAGCTCTCAGCTATTAGCTTTGAACAAATCAATGCTTCCTCCTATAATGGAGCCTGTTGGACCTGAACAAGCACCGGTAATTAAAGAGAGGCAGTTAGCACTCCATGGTATACAGACTGGATATTTTGTATATGCCCTATTGATAGGTCCTTGTAAATCTGGATATAGTTTAGTTCAGTGGCGATAAAGTAATTAAATTTTTATGGGCCATTTAATAGAATCAATCATAATTTAATCGTACCTTATACGTAGTGGAGCAACCACACATGATGTGGCTCAAATTTGTGACATAACACTAAGAATAATTTATGTAACATCATGTAGTGGTCACGACGGAGACGACATGCCAAATTGACAAGACGTGTCGTGGATTGTAAAATCTTGTCTGGATTATCGTCATGACTTCTTCATGTTTCGTTTTCATTAAGCTGACCAACGAAATTGGTCTAAAAGAAATCAATAGACTTAACCCTTTACCCAACAAACCGGCCAAAAAACGGCCAAATAAAGCTGCAACAGCCTAAATTATCTTGGGTCTGTCTCAATAAAACCATACAAATATGGATATCATTGGAACCGGCTCATTGACCACATTGTGATGGTTACAGTTATGCCCTGTGCCAATGCATTCTCTTATATATGCGAGTCGACCATAGGTCGCCTCGCATATATAAGAGAATGCATTGGCTTAACACATTAAAAATTATAAAATTGTTAAAGAATGTAAGAAAAAATGGTAAAAAGTGTTAAAAAAAGATTTTTTTTAGGCCAATGCATTCTCTTATATATGCGAGGCGACCTATGGTCGACTCGCATATATAAGAGAATGCATTGGCACAGGGCATAACTGTAACCATCACAATGTGGTCAATGAGCCGGTTCCAATGATATCCATATTTGTATGGTTTTATTGAGACAGACCCAAGATAATTTAGGCTGTTGCAGCTTTATTTGGCCGTTTTTGGCCGGTTTGTTGGGTAAAGGGTTAAATCACATGTGAATTCTTTGTAAGTTGTGAAGTAGTTACTTTCATTTTTATCGCGATGCTTCATTTCCAATTCCGTGTTTTTTGTAATCTCCACACGGTTGCTAACCGGAAGTCATGTTACAATTTCTCCAAAAACTATACCCGCAATCTTGAAAAATCACTGATGGATATAGAAAAAATTATATGACATCATTCACCTGCCTTAGGTATAAGCACCCTTGGTGGTTGCTATTTTAAAAGGAGGCGTCTAATTAAAGTCCATCTTGTTAGTGCCTACTGGTTGAAGAGTGAAGATCCACACTCTCTCTCTTTTTATTTGTGTGCTGATATTTATTTTTCCACAACAGTTTATCTTCATCAGGACCGGGATCGCGTGGGAACATATTATGTTACCAGTCTATCCGTCTGCCAGGGCTGTAAATTGTTGGGGGGGGGGGTGTGTGTTGCAATTAATACCAAGGAATAATGCCCGAAATAATTGTAAAATGGAGTAAATGTAAACCAAAATGCCCAGCATAAAGTTAAATCACAGCAGCCCATTAGAATGTGCTAAATTACCATTATCTGGGTTGTCCAGTTCTAAATTTTTTGCTGAGCAGGCTTGTAAAATTGTTTTATAAGATTCTTACTGCCCTACACCACTGTACAGAGACTTTAGATTAGGTGTAAATTTCCAAGGATGTCCATTGTGAATTATTCTATATTGTGAGTACACATTGTTTTACATCCTCATAATGAGCTGGTTTTCGATATTAGTCTTCAGTATGTCCTGAATTATATAACGTCGGGCAAGATGGCGGAGACGTCACGCAAGGATACATAGAGGGTACCTATGGGTTTTGGTTCATTACTCAAATTATCTCATGATTGGCTACAAGGAAATTCTGTATTTTCATGTAGCCACGAATGAGAAAAGACAGTTATTTAATTCAACCAAAACCTGTATGTGTTCTTTTTATTATATGCACTATATTATAAAGTTCCCAGAATGTTGAAAAACTGATAGTTCATGCACTCCCAAACTACACTATAGTAAGACAGTCAGATAACCTCTTTACGTGTTTTAATCCCCATAACAAAATTATGGGGGGGGGATATTTTGTCTGTCTGTCCGTGTTCTATCATGGGAGCCTGTGCACCTGTGATTATGACGTCCATCCGACTCTTTTTAGGGGAGTTATCCCCTTTTTTGACTTAGAAATTTTTCACAACATGCGTAATTTTGTCTGAGCTTGTATTAACAAAAATGTTAATATTGCTACCCTTAAAGTAGCCCAATTGCACTCCAGAGGGGGTATCCTTAGTCCCATTAGGACAGCCCCACCTCTAGTTTCTTCTATATTCAGGTCAGACTCTATCATAGATATCTGCGATATTCCTCCCAAATCATATGTTTGCGGTCATCAAAAATATTAACCCTTTCAGTGCCAGGGGCCCATCTCATCGGCCTTAATTTACGGTCTGTAAAATCGGCCCTTTTTAATTTTTTTTAAATTTTTTTTTAGATTTATATTATTTTGGGTTGAATTTATTTTGGGTATGCTTAAGCATATTATAGCGAATTTTAAAACAAACTGGATAAAACCTTAGGGGCATGCTATAACTCAAAACTATCACCAAGTATTCATAGTAATAATTTTTATGCCCATGAAAAACGTAAGATTCCCTGGCATTAAACCTACAATATAAGTCTGTTAAAGAATATAAGAAAAAATTATTAAAATTGTAAACAATAATAACAAATGATGAAAAATTGTTAGGCCAATGCATTCTCTTATATATGCGAGGCGACCTATGACTCGCATATATAAGAGAATGCATTGGGACAGGGTATATGGGTTGATACAAAAATCGGACCTGGCACTGAAAGGGTTATGGTCCACTCAATATCTACCAGAGTACACCAGTCATACATCATTTCTGACTCTGTAACCATGCAGCTATGTACCAGTCTGGTATTCTATATTTAACGTGTCTTTTTTTCCAGTGAAACAATGGTGATCCCAATTCGCCAAAGTCAAATTTCCTATGATTTCCTATGTGCTTTGAGAAGAATTCCCTGGCATATTGAGATATAGAGCAGGTACCAGCCTATAGGGCGACTTGGGAGACATCTTCTCCCTAAAATATGCTACTTCTCCTTATTTTAATACTAGGGAGAAGTACCTTGTCTCTCATTCTCTCTAACACACCAGTATGCATTTGTCCAAACAGCATATTTAAATTTTTTTGCTTATTATATATAATGGTGTTCTTACTCAGTGGCGTAGGAAGGTTATAAATATTCCTACAGACCATAGGTATCATTCCCTAGCCGCGTGTGGAGCGCCGAAAAGGGGGGATGGTATGGAAGGGGGAGTCCCCCATTCCAAAATTGGTAAATTTTTAAATATTCAACATTGAAATGGCGCTTTCTGGTGCATTTTGGCGTAACCAATGTTACATTACACATGCTGGGAGAAAAGAATGAAACGTGCATCAATACAGACGGATAACATGATATAGTCAACGACGTTTCTTCGATAAGAACTATAAATTAAGCAGCATGGCATCGTAGAAGTTCCACATTCCATGTTTTATGACTATCCCCAATCGCACCATTCCCATGTGTGTAACAACAAAAAACTTCACTGGTGCGAATATTGGTACGGCCAAAACCGTCCGGCCGTACCCGCTCCTACGCCACTGTTACTCACTATACTGGTGTCCTTACTCACTATAATGGTGTTCTTACTCACTATAATGGTGTCCTTGCTCACTATAATGGTGTTCTTACTCACTATAATGGTGTTCTTACTCACTATAATGGTGTACTTACTCACTATAATGGTGTTCTTACTCACTATAATGGTGGTGTTCTTACTCACTATAATGGTGTCCTTGCTCACTATAATGGTGTTCTTACTCACTATAATGGTGTCCTTACTCACTATAATGGTGTCCTTACTCACTATAATGGTGTCCTTACTCACTATAATGGTGTCCTTACTCACTATAATGGTGTTCTTACTCACTATAATGGTGTCCTTGCTCACTATAATGGTGTTCTTACTCACTATAATGGTGTTCTTACTCACTATAATGGTTTTATAAATGGGCCCTTGTGTTGTATAATACTTATTTGATCATACATGTAGAAGGGTGATGTTGTGGTGTAAATTAAACTTCAGCCTATGTTACTTCTCCATGATAACATTACACTTCTCCCTAATATTCAAATGGGGAGAAGTGACTTCTCCAAATTTGAAGCCTCCAGACTGGTCCCTGATTTAGTGAGGTATATTTTTGCATTCTACTCGTCAAAATAGCAGCCAATTAGAATGCTTGTGTTTGACTTGACGGACTGTTTACCATGCGTGTTGCTCTCCATGTGCACTAAGCCATTTGTTTGGATAAAATAACTAGGTAACCAAACAAGCCTTGAAATTGTGTAAATCATATCTTAAGTTTGGAAAGTCCCACTGGAACCAAAGAACTAATTCCAGCAATGGTGTGATTTGCAAGCCTTGAAATAGTGTGTCTGTCATTAGCAGAATGAGGTCCCCAGAGGGTGAATTTAGTGATGCTACCCTGCATAGTGGGCTAGCATCACCAAATTCACCATCTGAGGACCTCATTCTGCTTACACCTCAGAAGAATGAGGTTCCCAGAGGGTGAATTTGGTGATGCTAGCCGACTTGTGGGACAGCATCACTAAATTCACTCTCTGAGGACCTTATTCTGCTAATGACAGACACACTATTTCAAGGCTTGCAAATCACACCATTGCTGGAATTAGATCTTTGGTTCCAGTGGGACTTTCCAAACTTAAGATATGATTTACACAAACTTTGTTAGATATGTTGTGTGCTTGAAATTGAAGTATATATTATAGTAATAGCATGGAAGTCCACCAAATGTGGGTCAAATGTCGCTGGTAGCAGCGGTCTTATCGAGTCATCAAGGGAGATAAACCATGCATGGAGTTTGATGTCCCCTGGCGAGCCAATGAAAACTGACGACCCTGATTTTCTTTCCATGCACTATTTCGGGATGATCTGGTCTGCCCTGGCAATAACCATGTTAATATATAGGCCTATCATTTGATATGGATCAGACCAACATTGATTCATTGTCCTATTCCCGTTTTTTAATATTTCTCTCAATTTCCCTATCAATATTCAGCAGTGAATTCCAGGTTAATCTTCCACATTATTGAACATCACTAAAAATGAAGAATGGACCATTCTAATGTATAATTTTAACATCAGATGGGAGAACCTATTCAGAACTAAAGGTTAACCCTTTCTTTTCTAAATCCTCATTCATGAATAGTTCCCTTAGGAAATGTTCAAATAGTAACTTCAACAAATGACCAGCTCGTTTGTTCAACTTTCCCACCAATAAATAGGGCTTCTTCAGCACTTTTATTATCTGTCGTCTGCTATTTTTTTCTGAAAACCCCTCCAGATTAATAATGGACTGTTCCAGTGTATACTTTTATAACTGAATGGGAGAATCCATTCTGTACAGAAAGGATTAATAATGACATTTTAGTCAACCCTGGGACCATTAAGAATGCTGCTTGGAATCGTATGGATATAGAAAAACATAATAGGTCAATCCTCTGATAACGTTTCGACTGTCTATTCATCTGATAACGTTTGGACTGTCTATTCCTAAGTTTTTGAATATTTATGTCAAATTCTCTTACCAATATTCAGTAGGGAGCTCCAGGTTAAGCTTCAGCGTTTATTGATCATTGAAAGGCAGCAAATGATGCATGAAATCGGTAGTGACTACTGGTGGGAGATTCCCTGCGGTGAGCGAACCAAGCACGCTGGCTGCCGAGATTTCATTGTCAGCATCACAAAGTGCACTTTATTTGTTTTTAATTACAAACCATTACAAACTCTGTATGATTCCTGTCACACTCATTCATCATCACGATGATAACTAACGCCCCGAATCGCTCCACAATTGCTGCCGGTTGCAGCCGTTTGGCACCCTCTGAAATGTCACCACCTTATCAGGAGCAGGGCATTGTTGAAATCTGTTCCGTACCCAATCACTCATCTTGACTGGTATATCTCTGGCGGTGAGTGGGATTTTTTTTGTCACATTATATCATATTACCGCCTGAGTTTAGTGTACCTGTCATTTGCAGAATGAGGTCTCCAGAGGGTGAATTTAGTCACGCTATCTCGCACAGTGGGCTAGCATCACCAAATTTACCATCTAGGGACCTTATTCTGCATGACATCATATGCTATGGGAGACATAGACTCATATTGAAGTTCCCAAATGGTGAATATTGTGATGTACATGCACCCATTTAGAACCTCGATTATGCAATGTGTCGTCTGCCAATTTGGGGATATAGATAAAATAATCTAAAAAAATATATAATCTATGTAAAGAAGTTTCTATAGAAATTTGATAATAAAGAAACTTTCCAGAGAAGATGAGGCCTAAGCAGAATGAGGTCCCCTGAGGGTGAATTTGGTGATGCTAGCCCACTATACGGGATAGCATCACTAAATTCACCCTCTGGGGACCTCATTCTGCAAATGACAGGCACACTAAACTCAGGCTTGCATTGTACCATTCCACTGATCACTATTGTGATGAATTTATCCACTGTTGCAGTGTTGGTTTTCAATGTGCCTGGTCTAACAAACTTGATGGATGATAGCAAGAACAAAGTGCCATACAAAAATAATATCCTGGTACCAGGGACGTGACACTACAGAGGGTCCCTAATGGGGAGGGGTGGCCACCTTAACATTCCCAACTTCTCCCCCCCCCCATACCAGACCAAACTCCTGGGTTCAAGGAATTATATTTGCTCACCATATCGGCACTTAAAAGTGCTATTTTAATTTGCCAGTTGATTGTGAACATAATTGATAGGTGTTGATTTTGTTGTGGAAGTAAAATGGGGTGTGGAATCGAAGGAGTATTGGCCTAATCGAAGACTGCCAAGGGATGCAGTTTGACCACTCCCCAATTGGCACTATTCATTAAATTCGCCAGAATTCATTTAAAATTCCCGATAAGGCTGTGAGACCAACACAGTTACAACACTGTACGACCTCATTACAGATACCCTGTCCTAACCTCTGTTCATTTCCTATGCCAAAAATAACAGATCGGGGCCATTGATGGCAGGTTTTGATGGCCAGATTCCCACTATCAAAGTTTTAATCAGACTACATGTAATGCTCTAATTAATCGACTCCTTAACCACAGCAGAATTATGGGTAACTTTTCAGGATTTAGTCGGAAATATGGCTTGTTGCCATTCATCGGAAAGCTCTCGGTGAGAGCTTTCCAATTAATGGCAACAAGCCATATTTCCGACTAAATCCGGAAAAGTTACCCATAATTCTGCTGTGGTTAAGGAGTTGATTACTTAGGGCATTACTGTATATAACCCAAATTCCAATGATTACATGTTTAACATAATATATAAAAAACATCCATGTTAATGCTTCTGTTGCCCAAAAGCTCTAGATAATTTAATAGAGAGTGTTCTGGATTTTGAGCACTTTAAAAAAATTATTTATGGGTGCTTTTGTGGATTATACCCACTTTATCACGATGAATATGTGATATGCCTGATGGTGATTGAAACTATCTAGTTTTCACTTTCTTTAAATTAACTTAGGAAATTCTGAATTATTTGTTGTCATTTCGGACCATGTGTCTTCATAGAATGATCAGTTTTCAGCGTTTGGTGCAAAGCACATTAGCCGAAAACTTTTGTATTCACTGTTCATGGTAATAATGAGTGAGCGATCAATTTTCGCTTCGTGCATGAACAATGAAAATAGGTCACGCTATTATAGAGCGTGTGGTGTCATTTCTAGCCGAATCGCCTTGTATGTCGGGTCAACTCCAAATTTTTGGTTTCAAACATTTCAGTAATGTTATGGATTGACGGTTCAATAACGTAATGAGATGCGTATGTTGAAACTATATCTGATAAGCATATATTCTTATAACGCATGAAATCATGCATATTATAGAAAGTTGACGTTGAATTTTTTTTTTTTTAATTATCATTAATAAAAGTTAATTGTAACTTTGAAATGTGCATATCGCACCTTATTCAGGAAGTAATAGTTTTATATGTAGTCATTTATATTAAACGCATATAAATGTGTCATCCGATCACGATCATAGTGTATATATTTGAACATGTTATATATGTTAATTTATATTTGTATTATATAGTGTGTACACAGGTTTGTGTTGCACAATTGATCAATTAGAATGAATTTCCGAACATTCGAGCTGCGTTTATAGTGATGTTGGTTTCGGAAAGCAGGTTTCCATCGTTTTTCCCAAGAGGTTTTTCGTTGGTTTTTCCTGACCGCCAACGCAGACACAGTAGGATGTAATTAACCTGTATGTGAAGACGTGTCCGTCCCTTAACTTGTAAGCATGTATACCAATAAACGCTGATGTCGACCCCTAGTGGACTCCGGCACGGCTTGATGGCAATGATGGTGTTATCATTATTGGAGAATTGGGAATACATTGAGGTGATTGATAACATCCATTGCATTGCAAAGTGGCGGTTGTGTGTGTAGAGAATTGCTAAACAGTTAATTTTAATTTAACCCAAGAAAACAACAGAAAATGCTGACATTTTCATTCTCATCTTGACATGTGAGGGGGTGGAATAAAAAATGCATGACCTATTGCCTGCAGTGCACATTTTGTACCGCGGATGATTGTTCCAGACATCCAGCGACATATGTTTTGGTAAAATAACGTCTTCCCAGCCGGACTTCCAGTCACAACAAAAACAGAGCTTTTATATAAACCCATCATTTTTTACGGGCAATTCCCTAGTGTAAATTATATCTCCTGGAGTTTACTATTTAGGTTATTCTACAAATACAATATGTGAAATATAACAGACAGTGTCCGCACTGGACCAAAATTAACTTTTTCCAAATAAATTGCCAAATGAAAATATTTTTTGCCAAATTATTTTTAGCATTTGCCAAATGCTATCCCTGATAGTATCATTTTCTGCAACCTTAAGTCCTATGTTTCGACACTCACGGTTTTAACGACTTATGATATTGATAGAAAAGCAGTTAGTTAATTATACACACATCTCTATTGTGGTTTATCATACAACAATAATCTAATCACCGAACAATACAATACTACAAGGGTTTTTTCATCATAATGAGCACATTACAGGAGGATTAGCTATGTAAACACCACCACACTAAATACTAGTAATCCCTCCGATCATCGGTACTAATGCTGTGAGATTAACTGCATCTTAATAGAGGTGTTAACTTTTCTTAAACCTTATAAGACACTACTAACATAATTATGTTGTAAGAGTTTCCTGAATTATGAATGGTATTGATTGACGAATTTTTTCAACTTTCTTGAGGAATTAAAAAGTGACTTGCCAAAACTTTGGCCAAATGAAAATAATTTTTGCCAAATGTGAATTATTTTTGCCATTGACAAATTTGACAAAAGTGGCAGCGCGAACCCTGATAACAGATATACAAAAATTATGTTGTCAAGGAACCAATTTGACATGAAGGAAGCATTATATAAGTCATTTCTGAGAACATTACGTAACACCCCATCCCACTACAATGTAAAACTTGAAATTGACATATCAAGTTCTGATGCAAATGGCAATCCACTCCAAACGTTTACTATTTTCAACATTTTATTTCCATTCTGTTGGTTAAATAAACTCTGTGGTAAATGCAAATTTTGCCATGTGACCCAATTTTTATTGGAGGTTTTCTCCACCTAAATAGTGTAAAAATGAATTTAGAATACATTTAGCACTTGTCCTCCAATCCCCTTTGTCATAAACTAATTTAATTTATGAACAAATAAAATATGTTTAAAGGTACTCAACCTGATAAAACTCCTCTCAATTACTATTTCAATGGCTTCGGGGGTCAAAAATATTTGATTCGAGTCGAGGAAGTCACCCATCAAAGCTCAGATTTGTTAGATATCGATTTTAGAAATCTATTATTTTTCATTATCGGGAATTCTTTCTGGCCCAGAAGATAGTAAAAAATTCGTTATTATTACCCACTTGGCGTAAAATCTCGAGCATGTTACCAAATTGACGGCAGTTATAAGTACTCATCTCGAGAACATAAGAATTTTCAAAAATCAATATCTAATGACTCTGAGCTTTGTTTGATGGGTTCCTCGACTCGAATCAAATATTTTTTACCCCCAAAGCCAAAGAAATAGTAATATAGGACCCTCTGATCGGATTGTTGTTGTTGGAATCTGTTGAGATGGGGACCCTCTTTACGGGTTGAGTACCTTTAAACAAAAAACAAAAAAAATGAATTTATGGGAACATTTATATTCCCCTTTATTCCTGCTCATTATGTACTATAGCTCCCCAGAGACAGATGAATGGCATGAGAGTGATCATCTCTGAAGGATAGGATAATAACGCCCTATTCCACAGAAAGCATATTGTCGGATAATGGATCGTGAATACATCTTTTATAGGGTAATGCATCCTTTATTGGGTATTAATATTTGTAGTGTAATAAAATGACACAACAATATGATGGCTGTATTATATTATGCTCATCATGGACTCAGGTTTCCCATGACTCAGGAGTGTGTTGGATTTGTGATGAATGGTCCGATAGAGATTCATATCGAGTAGTTTCATCATAATTATGGTTCCTTGCCTCAATTCAGTGAATCATCATATTATGCACTCCTATCCAGTTCAGCTGCAAATAAAATCCCAGGATTGTGAACTTGCATGATTCTACAAATACAAACTTTTACAAAGTAATGTTTGAGCTATTGCCATGGGTTGGCATCCGTCCTCCATTCATCCTTCAACAATTTCCTTCAGCATGCCCTACATTCATCATCCGCATTCCTCATCCGATCTTCGCCAAACTGCATATGTAGCTTCAGTGTTACCTATAGATAGGAGCTATAACAAAATTCTGAATTTCAATGAAAAACATGGCCGCCAGCAGCTATCTTGGATTTCAAATTTGAATCCATCGACACACTCTACAGCCTTTATTTATGGGCCGGATTATTTTATTATTTTCCAGGCACGATTGTGATCACCTGTAGATGGGAGCTATCAAATTTGAATGATTTTCAATAAAAAACATGGCCGACAGTGGCCATCTTGGTATTTACTCTTTGTATGACTAAATCCTTTGGTGCATCCTACAGACCACATCCCTCATCCGATCATCACCAACCTTCATATGGATCTTCGGGGTCCTGCTAGTTTACTTTCCTTCTACTTTATCATTTTATTCATTTTACAGCAAAAAAATTTACTTTCCTCCTTCTTTATCATTTTATTCTTTGCTCAGAAAAAAATTTACTCCTTCCCAAGTTGAGCTTCAGTGTCATTGAAACTTTTGATGTACTCTGGTGGTGACTCACTCAGGAAGCTGATGGTTAGAATTCTTATCTCAATGTAGTTAAACCTCTATTTTTCTCTTTCACTTTCCTCCATTCTGATTAGACAAGTCCTTACAATGCCTTAGTTACTTGTTGCTTGTATTTCTCGGAAAGATGTAAGTGGCCGAGTCACCTGCATAGGAATTCGGGAAGGGTTAACATTTGCATGTGTAAATTGTCCGCAGGGAGAATTTACCTGAATGTTTATGGTGTGTCCTTGGTTACCAATCCATTCTCGGTGAATTGAAAGTGTTCGCTTCAACGTAAAATCTTATCACTTTGTTGCATGATTTGATAATAAAAGATGCCAGACAATTATTTTTCTCCAAATTGTTGCTAAATAACATGGCTGTGGTGATAACTGGCTTCACCAGTAACAATTAGATGATAAATAGCTAAAATTCAATTTTCAAAGCCGTAATTTCAAATTCCTGATATAATTGCAGAATGGCAATGCATTAGGTGGATTCACGTCAAATTCATAAAGTATCTAATTTGTATTTTCCAAATCTAAAACTGATTTTGTCAGTTTGTCAGTTGTTCCTCCGCGTCAGTTTCATTTTGTTTGCATTTAAGTCTATCTTGAATTGAGTGGCCTTGAACTTATTTTGTCGCTCTTATTGTTCGTTTGCAAAATCCGCCAATAAAATGTCATCCAATCACTCGAACTGGATATTCGACTAACAGAACTTGTGATTTTTTTTTACAGCAGACATATTTGAGAAAATTCTTTCTAATATGTTAAGCAATCAACGTAATTTTGGTTGCATTTATGGGCTTGTAAAATTTTAAGTGGCCGAACAACATACTTGGTATAATTTCCTTCGCAAATTTATACAGTATGTTGTTCGGCACTTACAAGTTTATAAGCCCATAAATGCAACAAAACATACATTGACTGCATATGTCAGCTAGGTGATGGTGCTGTAGGTTCGATTCATGGTGTTGCTCCAAAATCACAAACTGAAGTTTTGTGGATTCATTTATAATGATGAGTTCCTATATATAGCATCCTCAAGAGGCCAAAACATGCATTTTAGGTGCCTTATATATAGCAGTCTCACGATATTTATGGTTACTTTTTAAAAATGGGACGTATTATGTTATTGGTTTGTCTGTCCTGTCCGACCATCCATTTGCTTTTTCGTTTATGGATGATGCCTTTAGTAAGTGAACTGAACGGAATGAAATTTGGTATGTGAGTTTACTTACCCAAAATACAGGTAATGTTTTAATTCGAGTTCCGCCCGCCAATTTTTGCCAGAGTTATGGGCCTTCGTTGAAATTACCACAGGCGTATTTTGCCACGCCCTCAGCAATGCTCTTGTTTGGGCATGTATGATACTATTAAAGTAAGATATGGTGATTTTTGGGGTCACAATAGAGTGCAGCTTATTGGTTAGTGTTTTTGCCCTATGACAGCTGAGCAGATTTCATGGTATCGAATCGGTTATGGTCCCCTAAATTTTCAGCTTGAATTTTGTTGTTTGATTTAAGACTATACAGATTTTTAAATTGATAAGAAATTCATGTACTTTCGCACAGCAGTACACTTTTTGTTGATGAAGAATCAATGTAAGATTTTATAATATGCATGTATAAACGTGTGTCATGCTTTGTTGCAGGTGATATGGAAGTAATACACATGTATAAATGTATGTCATGCTTTGTTGCAGGTGATATGGAAGTAATACGCATGTATAAATGTATGTCATGCTTTGTTGCAGGTGATATGGAAGTAATACACATGTATAAACGTATGTCATGCTTTGTTGCAGGTGATATGGAAGTAATACGCATGTATAAACATATGTCATGCTTTGTTGCAGATGATATGGAAGTAATACGCATGTATAAATGTATGTCATGCTTTGTTGCAGGTGATATGGAAGTAATACGCATGTATAAATGTATGTCATGCTTTGTTGCAGGTGATATGGAAGTAATAGGCATGTATAAATGTACGTCATGCTTTGTTGCAGGTGATATGGAAGTAATACGCATGTATAAACGTATGTCATGCTTTGTTGCAGGTGATATGGAAGTAATACGCATGTATAAACGTATGTCATGCTTTGTTGCAGGTGATATGGAAGTAATACGCATGTATAAATGTATGTCATGCTTTGTTGCAGGTGATATGGAAGTAATACGCATGTATAAATGTATGTCATGCTTTGTTGCAGGTGATATGGAAGTAATACGCATGTATAAACGTATGTCATGCTTTGTTGCAGCCAGGTTATATGGTAGTAATACGCATGTATAAACGTATGTCATGCTTTGTTGCAGGTGATATGGAAGAAGAAGAACAGGAAGACACCAATTTCTATCGGAGAGCTTGTCTATGTGCCTGGAAGCACATACGAAGTGAAACACATAACATATAAGGATGAATGGAATTTATATATATATAATGTGCAGCCGAAACATGCTGGTTTGTACGAGTGCCAAGTCAGTGTCAAACAGTTACTACATTGGCGGGTTCGTCTCAATATTATAGGTGAGTGGAAAATCAACATGTGCCAAATATTGTTAGAATCGACTCACTGTTTTCGAGACTATATGAAAAGTGAAAATATTTAAGAAGTTTATCTAGTTTGAGCGTGTTTTATTGAGTGATTTTCACTAAATGTGCTCCAATGGTCACAGCACATTATCCTTCAATAAAACACGCCCAAATTATAACCATTTTCTTACATTTATATAGTAGCCTTTTTACTGATTAATTTCCAAAAAAATCAGCTTAAATTGTTCTTATTTTTTAGTCTGAAATCTTTTTACAGTATTGAAATTACACTACGCAGCACAGTAAGTTAGCCTGATTATCTGCCTCAGAATTATAAATCAATTGTGTATGCCCAATTATTGTACCAACCATATTTAGGTTGACAATATTTGAAGTTGGTTCATTTTATTGGGCCATAACACATGGACCCAATTAGCAATTGACCAACCAACGAACAGGATTTAGTCTACAAAACATGGGCAGTATGTAAATTTAAGTAGTTAAAAATAATGTCCAATGCACACTGAACTTGACAATATTCTCAATTATCACAGCTTTCACTAGTCCATGAGCCAATTCTCAAAAGGAGCTTAGTTTTTTATTTCGTTGCACCCCAGGTCCTCCCTCGCATTTTTAATTTTTATATATCAAAATGTCAGGCTCCGGCCAGTCAAATTGATACTATATATCCTGTTATAAAAGATGTTCTAAGTTAAAGAAAAGTTGGAGACTCTGATTCTCGATGTAAATTTTTTCTCCATCTTTGGCCAGATAAGAGCTAGATGCCCGTGACTGTATTTTTGCATGTTTGGTCCTGTTTGACATATATAATGAACAGAAAGTTCTTTTCGGGTGATTGGAAGATACTCATGGACTGTTGAGGAATATATACCTTCACCACATGGGATGTTTTATATTTTCTTATTCAGTAAATTGTCCTGAACAAAAGAACCAAATAGAAAGTACAGTAATGCTCTAATTAATCGACTTCTTAACAACAGCAGAATTATGGGTAACTCTCAGGATTTAGTCGGAAATATGGCTTGTTGCCATTCATCAGAAAGCTGTCAGCGAGAGCTTTCCAATGAATGGCAACAAGCCATATTTTTTTATTTCGACTAAATCCTGAAAAGTTACCCATAATTCTGCTGTGGTTAAGAAGTCGATTAATTAGAGCATTACTGTACAAGAGACTGTCAAAGAGATTCAAAGGTCATCACGTATTTTACTGTGTTGACCCGATTATTTGGCTGTCAATCAAAGATAGCCTCTATCTTATTATTTGATGACTTGACATGAATAATTAATATTTTTGTGTCTTACAACAGGGTTCCCTGGTATGATTACATATGCTCGCAGCTATTTCCTGACATATAACATTGAAGTATAGTCTGATAACAACTCACATGCCTCAGGCTCCCTCATAGATTTTCTAGCTTCAAAACATGTTGACAGAATATGTCTCACATCTCGGACTCCTCATAGTAATGTATGGGACCCCCCAGTGGGGTCAGCGGGTAAGAAACATAGCACTATAGGCTGTTGACATAAGCCATTCAGCAATTTACATTTTCATGTGTACCATACCCTGTATGGTACACATAATGCCGACATCCGGATCAAGATCAACCATCCGTCGTTCATCTGTCCATAGACACTTGTATCTGATGCGATAACTCAAGTATTTTTTTATTAACACTTTTCATCCACACATGGTCATGTTCTACTCGATGCCATAACTTAAGTATTTTTTGTCTGATTGTGTTCATATTTTATATTAAGATGATCGACACATGCCTGAGCTGTATAGTTATTGGTATCGATTGGTTGATCAGTTTAGAAATAATTAACTCTTTCACACACGTGCCATCCGATTCAATAAGTCAAATACTTTTCTTCTGATTTACCTCCAGATTAACCATGACACACTCTTCACCTGTATAGACCTTGGTATTGATTTATCGGTTTTAACCCTACCTATAACCATAACATGAAAACATTCTATCCAAAGCAATACTTTATCTGATCAGTCTCATATTTATACATATACAAGCAAATGATGGAAACGGTTTCCCCTTAATATTTCTTTCCAATCATCTCTACATGATCTGTACAGGTGTATATTCAGTCCAGATCGAGATGGTATGGTGGAAGTCATGGGTTAAACATCTGCCAATCGTGAACGGCCTCTCACGATCGGCCTCTCATTTCTGTAAACATAATACATAGAAGACTCAATCTTTTCTCTTTTTTTCCAGATGAGCCGTATGTTAAAAAAGCAAGTAAGTATCTTTACTCTGAGATTCTACTTCTATTTTGTTCAGAAGACATACATGTACAGAGTTATGTTAGAGCTTCGAGATTCAATTTGGTTCGCGAAAATCGGATTGATATTTATGTGGCTCCTTTTGAAGTGTTGTTCAACAAATAAAAATTAGAAACTGTTCATTTAAATATCACCAGAAAACTGGTAAGAAATCAGGAATAAATTCCTATAAACTTTATTATTTTTATAGTTCCCTACGATAATATTTGTGTTTCAGTGCTCACATTCATTCCTGTGTTCGTATGTTGAGATAGTAAGTTCAACAATCAGCCTCAGGATTAGGCAATGTGTTGAACTTATTAACTGAACTTCCCTACAAACGAATGAATGGGAAACTATGGTTTCCTTGTCTCCATGTTGTGGTTTATACATGTATTATATTATCATCCAAACAAGTGATGAATATACTAATTCATTGTTTGATTTTTTAACTGAATGTAGGGCCATGCGAATGGGGGGGGGTTAAAATTGAATTAAGGGTGATATTTGCGAATCAAATCAAATCGACAGTGATGTAAACATGATTTTAATTCACTAAATCTAGCAACTTAGCAAGTGACTAAACTGAATGATTGTCTGTGTTATTGTTCACAAATCGCAGCATATGAGTTTGGTTCGCATCCGTAAAAATGGTTTCACTATTTTCAATGACCCCCTACATCTGTGGTGTCAGGCGAGAACGATGCTATCTTTCTTTTCCTTGCTGTCATGTTCATCGAGTGTCTAGATTAGGCTGAAATTAAATATGAAATTTAGAACAATACATCTTCGACTTTAACCTCTTGTTCTTTTTTATGCACAAGAATTAAAAGAAGGTGATTTTGAAATCATTAGAATCATATTATTGAATACAATCAAACCGAATCAGAAGTCTGATTTTTGTGAATCAAATTGAATCTCGAAGCTCTAACTGAATGAGAGAATTAATTGAATAACCAAAGGGTTAATTTCCTCTGTTGGTTCCCTCCATTTCAGATAATTGTCCCCCCAAATTTGTTTTGGTGACCATTCAAGAAGGGTGGCTAAGTCGGTATAGCATTAGACTCCTAACCGCAAGGTTGGAGGTTCGAGCCCCCTCGTGAGCATGTCCTTCAAAGCTGTCGACCCAGGACACATTTGCTGGTACACATGTTCAATATGCGATGTACAGAGGATGACTGTTCACATCGACGTGCAAACGGCTGTGGAATCGAGAGTGTTTGAGTGCCGACCTACGTCAACTCCAGATGTAGACTCCTCGTGTGGAGTGCATCGCCAATCAACAGTGGCTTTCAGTGAAAAATGGCTGGCTCGACCCACAATAAGTAACTGTAACCGCTTGTTAACCGACGTGCCCAAGCGTGTTCAAACATATCTCGATCTGATCTGTTCTAACGGCGGTCTTAAAAAACCATCCCAATATAATCTCATTCTCTCACATGAAATTTTTTGATCGCTTCTCGGCCTTTTGGCTAAGATCAAAGTGTAGTATCTGTTCTTATCAGATTCTTTGTCAGCCAATCGGTTAGCGCGGGTCTTGCACCTACCTGCCCGCCAGAGAAGTGAGTCTCTTGTCTCCAGGGATCTTACCTGTGACCTTTTTTGTGAGGTTTGATAACCCGACTGAGCACTCCTTTACCTAACGGTTTAGTGTAGTCGCTCCACTCACCATGTAGCATCCGTGCCTTCGGGCCATTGCCGCCAAGACCGCCTTCTCAGCCGAATCTGATAGTGCCACTTCTTTCTTCTACGTCGTTTCTGCAGACACAGGGACGACTGGCAGCTTAGGAAGGGGAACCCGCGAGGGGGTTTGTTTAGTCACTAAGGCCCAGACTGACGGCTACCTGTTGGAATTACCCAACTGCAAGGGTCGGTTCTGGTTCCCTTAGTGGGTACCTAGAGTCTTGGAACACCATGGAAGGAGTCAAGAGGTGTCACCTCGGAAATGAGTACATTAACAGAACATGGTACGACTTTACGACGCAGATAAAGGTGAGTCAACCAATACAACGGAAAGATCTTGTGAACACACTTGTGCAACAGAAAATCGATTTAAAGAGCGTTGAGTCGATTGCTAAAGTTCAAGGTGGTTGGATAGTCACTTCAAAATCCTGTGTTGCTACTCAAAACATCAACTCACTAAACTCTGTAAGAGATAATTGTGACAGACAATTTACATTCGCGCCAGTTAATGAACAAAATTACGTCATTGGGATCCACTGGCTACCAACTTATATGAATGAATCCTTTCTGTACAAATTCTTTCTTGAATACGGAAAGGTTACCAGCATAGTGAACGAGAAAGACGACGCTCAAATTCACACTTCTTCCTTCTTTCAGTCTGTCCATCCGAAATGCTTGTTGTTCAGATGATAACTTAAATGTTATTTGACAGAATTTCATAAAACTTGATATATGGTCTTCCTATGACAAACTCCTGGTCAAGTTTTAATATGGGTCCGGTCCGAGCTTTTCTGATGGAGTTATGCCCGTTCTCGACTTTGAAATTGCTGATTATATTGTTGTGTGGACGTTATTTGAATATTGTTTTTTTTAATGTTTCGTACATGTATTATTCAGAAGATTATTGCTCAGACGGTTCTGTTTCAGATATTGTTCTTGAAGGCAAAAATGTTGTTGAGAAAGGAGAGAAACTTTTACTAATGTGCAATGCGACAGGAATTCGATATCCGCCAGAAGATGTGGACTGGTTTAAAAATGGCGATAAAATTCGACAGGACAGCCATAATGGAGTGTTTATAACTAAATATAGGTCATTTCCGACCAAATCATTGTTCAGTGAACTAATAATAGACAGAAGTGATCTTTCTCATCGTGGGAAATATCTGTGTCGGAGCTCTGATTTGGCGATAGCGACACTGCCTGTAACAATCCTTAATTGTAAGTATCGCTTATCTCCCTTTATATAGCAATATATGATTTTAGTCCAGCCTTGAAATAGTGTGTCTGTCATTTACAGAATTAGGTCCCCAGAGGATGAATTTAGTGACGCTATCCTGCACAGCGGGCTAGCATCACCAAATTCACCATCTGGGAACCTCATTCTCCTGAGGCCTCAACTGCTAAATATTGAAGACCTAGGATCAGATTGAAGTTCCCCAGTTGGAGTTGAGGAATTCACCCATTAGTCACCTCGATTATGCATTTTATCTTCTGCAAATTAGGGGATATAGAAGCTGAACAGATTTAGGGGAAAACATAACTAAAACCATTAATTTGAGACTATAGAGTATTGATGCTTCCCACATGATGAGGCCCAAGCATAATGAGGTCCCCAGAGGGTAATTTAGTGATGCTAGCCCACTGTGCAGGATAGCATCACTAAATTCACCCTCTGGGAACCACATTCTGCAAATGAAAGGCACACTATATCAAGGCTTGATTTTATTGACGGCAACACTGTATATACAGTAATGCTCTAAGTAATCGACTTCTTAACCACAGCAGAATTATGGGTAACTTTTCAGAATTTAGTTGGATTTATGGCTTGTTGTCATTCATCGGAAAGCTCTTCCCATATTTCCGACTAAATCCTGAAAAGTTACCCATAATTCTGCTGCGGTTAAGAAGTCGATTACTTAGAACAGTAGTAAGTATGAATGAGTTTATACATATAGCTTAGGTAATCCAAGATTGTCTGAGATCAAAATTTAGGTCCATTCATGGACTCTCGATATTTACTTTTTTATAACAGCTCTCAACTTAATGATATTGTTCATTGTGTTTACAAAGATCATGTTCATGCTAAACCATCAGAAATTGATCATTTCACTTTTGAAAACAATACAAAACCTCCCTTTCTGCTGATATTTCAATATTTTAATGTCCTTCTGTGGAATCTAGAGGGTTTGTATCTAGTCACACTGCATCTGGCGACCATGTCTGTGAAACTAAATAGACAGTGGATGTTGTACTTTTAACGAAAACATCTTATATAGATGACCTTGACAATTAAAAAAATTAAACCTAAACTAACAATAAATCAACTAGTTCAATCACATCTTATAATTACATGTTAGGTGAGGACCAAATGCTAGACTCATTAGTAGTGTGTTATTCTCATTGAGTGCACACACAGTTTAACATGGCATTCATCAGCTCCCAAGGTAAATGTTCTCATGAACATTCCATTACTGAAGTCTAGAGGGTATCGAGATAAAACAAAAAGCTGGAAACTTCAAAGTACATCACTGTGTTTTAAACAGTTCTTGAACGAATTTCTGAAAATCTGACAACTGTTCTGGGAAATACAAAACTCTCAAGGATAAAAAAAGATAAACTGAACACTCTTCAAACCTTGAACACATTAAGCATTGTGCTATTCTGATTGAGTGACAGCTGTTCTGGGAAAAACAAAAGTGATTTATATAATGCATTTGTATTGATCACATTCTCCGGTGCATTGGGCATTTTATTTTTTATTACTTGGTTTACGGATTTCCCTACCCAAAAAAGGCTGTTTGTCAAAAACAAAAAAAATAGGTTTGCCCGTGGACATGGACAAAGCATAGACACAGGCGATCTGGTGGCTTGTTTTAGATGAGATTATTTCCAGCAAATATTTTATTTCTTCCAACCCAATATTTTGACAAATTAAATTAAAAAAAATATACAGATTTTATTTATTTTTTAAATTCCCTCCCACCTCCCCTCCCCTCCTATCTCCCCTACCTTTGAGTCCGAAAAATCCGTAAACAAAGTAATAAAAAATAAAATGCCTAATGTGAATTTGGCTTGTACAATGTACATGTATGCTATATTTCCCTTACAAACAAATTTATATTGAATAATTATACATCTCTTCATGTTTACTTACCATTATATCAATTTGAACAAAATAATCAGCATCCAAGGAACATTATAAGGTGTTTATATATGTTAACTCTTTCTATATTAAATACTCATTGATGAGTAGTTCCCTCAAGACATGTTCAGATAATAAGTTCAAAAAGCAATAGGTTGAACTTATTATCTGAACATTTCCCACCAATGAATATGAATTATTCTGCACTTGTATTATCTTTTCATTTGGCTGACATCTGCTCATATCAGTAACATCCCTCAAGATGAATAATAGACTGTTCCAATGTATACGTTTATAACTTAATGGGAGAATCAATTTAATATAGAAAACGTTAATATATAAACTTTTATAAATGTAAATGTACTCAGGTTGGATGGAGAAAACGAATTTTGAATTATTCTGAATCAATGAAGTTATTAATATTAAGCACAAGTCTGGATTTAGTGTGTCCGACATTTGGAGAATGGTGTCCCCAGAGGGTGAATTTAGTGACGCTATCCTGCACAGCGGGGCTAGTGTTACCAAATTTACCCTCTGGGGACCTCATTCTGCTTAGGCCTCATCTTCTCGGAAGTATCTATAGTCACAAATTAAAATAGTTTTTGGTTACTTATCCCCTTCTGTTCAGTTTCTATATCCCCTAATTAGCAGAAGTTAAAATGCATAATCAATGTGACTAATGGGTGAACATCACCAACTTCAATTGTGGCACTTCAATCTGATCGTACGTCTCCCATAGAAGTTGAGGCCTCAGCAGAATGAGGTCCGCAGAGGCTGGATTTGGTGATGCTAGCCTGCTGTGCGGCATAGCGTCACTAAATTCACCTCTGAGGAAATCATTCTGCAAATGACAGATGCACTTTCACGGCTTGTTTTCATCCTGCATAGCACATTTTTATTTGTGGTGTGCAATCTTCAATTTACAATTGCGTACTGAATAATTTTCATTCATAACCAGTTGTCGGACATGGAAAGTTTTTTCTCATCATATATTTGTCTATGTTATTTTTGCAAAAACTCTCTAATTTTTTTAACAATTGTATACCAAATGCAGCTCAATTTGATTCATTATTTATAAAAAAAGCTATAATCTTATAAATGAAATTTGGGTTCAATATATCCTTTGGCAAAATTTCTAGAGAATTTTCTTTATTAGAATTTGCAGGTTTTTTTTTTTATATCTGTGCAAATATCTGTCATGTTTTATGTCACATTTAAAAAAAATATATCTGTCAAGATTTTTAAATATGTGTCAATTTTTCCTTTTACTTGTAGCCGCCGCTCAATCATCTCCTTTATCTTTTGTAGCTGAAACCAACAACAAGAAAAGAGGTAGGTTGGTTCCTGTCCACGCTGATAATATTCCTACACCGGTTCCTGTCCACGCTGATAATATTCCTACACTGGTTCCTGTCCGATTGGCTAAGAACACATTTACAGAGAGTCAGTTCTTAATTCTGAGTTCTTGGGTGGTTTCTCCAATTTGGTTACCATTTTGACAATCTTCAATTGTCTTTGATCGCTGGCAATATTGCTGCTGAGGTCTAGCATCAAACATGGTACCACCTGATGACAACCGTTTAAACTTCAGTCTGTTAACTTCAACTGCCTGTCTGTTGAGATGTGTTGGTTCAATAATTATTTTAGTTTATTAGGTCATGCAGAAATAAACACAATTAAAGACTAATATTATCCATCATGACCTGGGATGTGGGATGGAAAAATCTCACCCGAGGGACCTGAAACAAGGGTGAGATTTTTCCATGCCCACATCCCAGGTTATGAATGATAATTTTTTCTCCCAACTCAAGAGCCTGATTCTGATTTTAGTCTTCTTGGCACATTTCAGAATGTTCGTAACTGTACATCTGTGGAGAAATCTGATATTCATGATTATCGGGGATGATTTAGGTATTTGAAAAAAAAAGAGCTTTACATGGACGACCACTCGTTAACCCTTTCATGACTGGAGCCTCCTGAATTTTTGCAAAAACCCTGTTCCAATGTATTCTCTTATTTATATGAGTCGACCATATGTCGCCTTGCATATATAAGAGAATGCATTGGCCTAACAAATTTTATATTATTTGTTATACTTGTTAAAGAATACCATGAAAAAAATGATAACAATTTTTTTTAAAGAATGTAAGAAATAATGATAAAAATGATAAAAAATTGTTAAAGGTACTCAACCCGATAAAACTCCTCTCAATTACTATTTCAATGGCTTCGGGGGTCAAAAATATTTGATTCGAGTCGAGGAAGTCACCCATCAAAGCTCAGATTTGTTAGATATCGATTTTAGAAATCTATTATTTTTCATTATCGGGAATACTATCTGGCCCAGAACTCATTAAAAATTGCGTTAAAATTACCACTTGATTTTAGAGTTATTCATCCTTGTCTGTTTGAATAGATTTTGAGTACACATCCAGAGCAGATTACGGCAGTTATTAGTACTAATCTCGAGAACATAACAAATTTGAAAAATCAATATCTAATAACTCTAAGCTTTGTTTGATGCGACTCGAATCAAATATTTTTTACCCCCAAAGCCAAAGAAATAGTAATATAGGACCCTCTGATCGGATTGTTGTTGTTGGAATCTGTTGAGATGGGGACCCTCTTTACGGGTTGAGTACCTTTAAAGAATGTAAGAAAAAATGATAAAAATTGATACAGAATGTAAGAAAAAATTACCAAAATTGTTAATGAATGTAAGAAAAATTGATAAAAAATTGTCAAGCCAAAGCATTCTCTTTTATATGCGAGGCAACCTATGGTCGACTACATCTATAAGAGAATGCATTGGCACAGGGTCTTTAATTAAGAGTTCTGAAACTTAGCACCTGAATTACATGTAAATTATTGACAGATCTTGAGGTCTTCAACTACTTAAAATAGTGCACATCAAATGCTTGGTGTACTGTCAACAGCAGAAAGATAGGATAAAATAGGCGGTTAAACTTGTTTTTTTAATTTAACAAGAGTTATTTTCTGTTTGGCAACATTGAGTATACTTGGAGGTGTATTACCCAGGGACACTAGAGGTAATAAAAGCAGCAGACCATTGTTGGGAGGGCTATGAAAACGGAGTATAAAAATGCTCAGGGATGCCTATCAATTTGGCGTGTTTCAGAAGAACGGAAAATCATTTAATTTTGTAGTTGTCAAGCAGACATGTTAAGTTTTGAAAATAGAAATCCCTGAGATCTTTGCGGGAGAGGCCACCTCCAATTTGCAACCGCATTTCCTGTTCACCGAGTGGTTTATTCTATATATCACCTGCAATGGGTTATCACTTGCTAAACGCGACCACCTAATTTTTGGTTCAAAACACAAATTCCACCTGTGTTGATCGAGAGACCGCCACGATTTATTGAAGAGAAAGAAACAGACACTTTTAATAAACAGAGTAAAATCCGGATATGCGGGAAACCGAAAGTAGCATATCAGACAGAATAAACTACAAAATGGACTCGTCTTATGGTTTAAAAGAAACGGACACATTCCACCATTTATTAACAAATTTGAAGAAGCAGAAACTTTGTTTAAAATAAGTAAAATCTAACCCAAGTTACACAGGGTACAACCAGACATGTATGCGTGAAATAAAAGTACAAATTGACCGTCTTACATTCTGTTCGCAATGCATACCACTAATCCATTACTAAGAAATTCATCAATGGGGCCTTATAAAATACAGCTACACTTGTGATTATACGAATTGTTTCTTATAACACCCTTTATATGTGTGGCTTCACCAGATTGTGAAAATAAATTAATATTAGTCACAGTCCACCACTGATCAGTCTTCAATCAGAGGGAACATCAAAAGTTACCGATGGTACATTCTGTGAATGTTAATGTGTGGATATTTACTGTACCGGAAATAAGGAAATCCCTCCCCGCAAAAGCACGGATATTTGAAACATAAAATAACATCGTTTTTTTTTTATTTTGAATGCCGGGTTTTGCTGAATCTGGGAGAAATTGGGGGTAATCCTTATTTGCGAAATTGCCGTGGCTATCCGGGAGTCTCACGGACAATCTGTGAAACTTAACAGCTCTGTTGTCAAGTGACAAATTATCACATTCAGTTATAAAATAATGATAGCTGGTGTAAAAACCCCACAACAGCCCCATGAGATCTCCACAGGAAACAGAGGGAAATTTAGTAAAAAAAGTTTAATGGGGTAATTTAATTTAACATGTCCATATCTGATTAGTCAACCCACCCATGGGATAATGTCCTCCCCCACCATGGAGGAGAGGAAGAGATTAAATAGCCTTGTTGCTGATTTATTGACCTGTCATTTAGACTGTTGGAGCTCTCATTGGTAGTGGAGCAGGGGTTGGAGCCCCTCTACTCAACTAACGCATGTACAAATGCATAATTTACATTGGGAAAAGTGCCTTTTGAATGTTGCCCCCTCCCCTTGCCCCCCTTGCCCTTGGGCTGATCCCTGTATAGTGGTTGGATCCAATTAAACAACTACAGAGTAGTAGAATTCTCCCCCTTGCTATGCTGAGAGAATACAGCCATCATGTGTCCATGCAAGAATTTCTTGTATTTTTTATTCCTCATTCCTCACTTTCCAGAGAAACACATATTTAATTTTTGTTTTAATTGGCCAGGTAATGGCAATTTATTGGGAAATATAAAGAAAATCACTTTCTTGTGGACTAAAAATATGTGGGTCAACGGCAAATATAAAATAAATTAGTTTTTCAAAATTTGATTTAAAGGTCAAAGGGTTGTCACTCTAAAATCACATAATCTGAAAGCATGACATAAATAAACTAACACTGTCAGAAAGGCTGTTGGTGCCTGCATATATTTAAACCATAGATGGTGCTAAATAGTATTAGAATTTGTAAAACGGTTTGGTAAATAATGGTTCTGGACAATCGGATGTTTCTTTACTAAACGTCATATGGGCTAAAGCCAAGATTTACTTAACAAAGATGAGTTTCTGCAACTTCTGAGTTCACCAAAATAGGCACATTTTCCTCATAGCCACTCTCCCCCTCCCTGAAAATAGGAGGGAACAGTTCCTCTGTTGGGCCAAACTGTCATGGTGTCCCTGCCGATACTTTGCTTTTAAACCTGGAGACATTATTCATGGGAGACACACCTGTATCCTGTCTCTCATGTTACCAGAAAAACTGCATCACCCCCACCAAGCCTGAGTTTAATGTGCCTGTCATTTGCAGAATGAGTTCCCGGAGGGTGAATTTAGCAGGCTAGCATCACTAAATTCACCCTCTGGGGACCTCATTCTGCGTGGCCTCATCTGTTATGGGAGACATAGACTCAGAATGAAGTTCCCAAATGGTGAATATTGTCGTGTACACCCATTGGGAACCTCGATTATGCCAATTTGGGGATATAGAGAAACTAAACTAAAAAAGAAATAGAATCAATGTGAAGAAGTTTCTATAGAAATTTGATAATAAAGAAACTTTCCAGAGAAGATGAGGCTGAAGCAGAATAAGGTCCCCAGAGAGTAAATTTGGTGATGCTAACCCGCTATGCGGGATAGTATCACTAAATTCACCCTCGTGGGACCTCATTCTACAAATGACAGGCACATTAAACTCAGGCTTGACTGGAATACCCATCAAATGAGGACGGAATACCAGTTAACTCTTTCTTTGATAAATGGATTCTCCCATTCAGTTATAAAAGTATACATTGAAATGGTCCATTATTCATTTTAAAAGCAAACAGAAAAACAGATAATACAAGAGCAGAATGATTCATATTCATTGGTAGGAAATATTGTTGAACTTATTATCTGAACATTTCCTAAGAGAACTATGACTATTTAGTATAGAAGGGCTTAGCCACCTAGAATTTTGAATAACAGTTAACATAAATTTGCCATAAAGCCACGTTGTTTTTATGTGGGCGTATCATGGTTGCAGATATATGGTCAATACATAATTTCATATATAAGTATCTAGCTTTATAAATGAAGTCAATTTTCTAAAGGGGGGGGGGGGGAATTAAACTACCATTAACAGACAATGAACATCCTATTATTATGGATTATCATTTACCATAACAGTCCTCCTGTTGTAAACTTTGCGATTCGGGCCAAAAATTGTCTTTGTTATACCACTTAACTTAAGCAGGTGGAATACAGTGACTGTCGTACGGAATGTCGGCATGGAATACTATGTACCAAAAAGGCGGGGGTGACACCATCTAATAGTCTCGCTGTCTCTATATAATAAGAGCAACGACTCTAGTTTGCATTCTTTTTTCTGTTTTAAATAAAGGTGGATAACTCTATTGCTTGTGAGCTTGGCAGGCAGTATGAAATATCATGGCACAGTTCCTGTGGTCTTGTATTTAGCTCCTGAATTCCAATTCTCATCCATAAATACATTGTGTATTTTATTTCACAAAATATATATAATTGACCTAATTTATTTATTGCGCTTTGTAAAGTAATTGCATAATAAATTTAGCTCTCATTTTGTAAGGGTCACTCAGTCTTGTATTTCAAATTTAGGAATTATAAGATTATAATCAATATATTTTGGACAAATTTGAAGTTGGATTATGTTAAGTTTTTGGTTCACAGTAGATGGATCATATTTTAGTTTCAGTAACATATCTCTAAGAACAGTCCTTCGATTTTGAGGCGCGCAATTGCGCTTGTGCGCCTTGGCGCACGCGGATCTAAAAACCAGCGAGTTATTAAATGCGTACGCCGAAAATTTCAAATGCGCGCCTCGGAAATTGCAACCAGTGAACGAGATTTTAACAAACGACACAGCAATGGTTAAACGCCGACAAGACTATTCACCATGTATCTTTCTCAGCAGGGATGACGTTGATTACGAACCTGGTAACAAAGATCAAAGCGGCGTCTTTCGCACTCAATGATTGGGGTGACACCTCATCACAACTGCTGCACGTGCGAGTTCCCGCAAAAAGCGTGTCAATTCATTGGCGGCCTCGTTTGATGTTTCGGCATGCGGGATTCGCCGATTCATTTGAATGTTAGATTAGGGTTTATACTGTATCATCATTCATGTCGGATAGTGATGGTGACACTGCCTAAAAGGGCAAAAGTGTGCAATCTTAAAAGCGCTAATTCTAAAGATAATATGTGACAAATTAGTCCCAGACAAGCTGTCGCGTGTGCTCACTGGGACGTAATTCACAGGTGTGACATTATTACTTTTAATTCACCGAGATATTAGGCCCATAAAAATAGCTATTCAATTCGGAATGGATGCTATTCAATTACAATAATTGACTAGCTATATACTAATCAAAATTTTAAAAGTAGTTTGCTCCCTGGCAATCTGATTCCGGTAGCGATTCGGATTCCACTTCCGAGTTTGAAGCTTTAATCGAGTCTGATGAGCATGCGCTCTCAGAGGCGGAAGTCGACTAATTACCGTGATCAGATTCACCGGGATTGTTGATGTTATTATCATGTGGACTATTGTATAATATAAACATGTTTTTATTTCTGTTTCTGTTGCCACACTTGGAATTATACGTGTGTATCATTATACTTGAGTTTGTATTTATTCAGTAATCATTTCATCGATGATAATTTGAATTGTGCTCCCTCAAAAAAGGCGCGCGCAAATCCCAAAAGCTCCGAGCGATATATCGCGCACCTACGTTTTCCAAATTCGAAGGACTGTAAGAATAAAGCATGGTATCACATAAAGTTTGCACGTTATTATCTGCTAATTTATGCCAGTTTTGCAATATAATCAAGACCTACTGTAATGCCCTAAATAATCGACTCTTTAACCACAGCAGAATTATGGGTAATTTTTCAGGATTTATTCGGAAATATGGCTTATTGCCATTCATTGGAAAGCTCTCAGTGATACTTCCGACTAAATCCTGAAAAAATTACCCATAATTCTGCTGTGGCTAAGGAGTTGATTATTTAGGGCATTACTGTATTTAATGACTTCTTTATAATTTGCATTCATATTATCTATTTTCAGATAACCCAGGATCGGAGTCAAATCCCAAATATACTCAGTTTGCAAAAGATGCTGGGAAGCTTTACACGAACAGCGTGCCGCGATTACAGCCTGCAACTTCTTCAGCATTCATTATTTTAATTACCTCAATGTTCGTTTCATGGAATCTCATCTGAATCTCATGTTGTGTGTGGTGACTTACGGGCAAACTTCAGTTGTTGAGTTCATTTTACATGTTAGTAAACTCAATGGCATGAAACATGTGTTATGTAATGATTTGATCAAAATTTATCTGTTCATGCCATAAATTTAGTAGGCAGATTTCAGGGTCAACTTGAATATCTACACAAAACAGTCATGCAATCAATTTGCATGATATAATAACCATGGCATTGTGAAAGCAACCTGCAAATATAATTTTTCTCCAAGTTTGGCAATGGAATTGAAAGTTTTAGTTATTCAAGTTTTTTTATGCATGGTTACGTTGCTTTGAACTCAACTAATAATTTTATTTACCCTTTACCCAACAAAACGGCCAAAACCGGCCAAATAAAGCTTCAACAGCCTAAAATATCTTCGGTCTGTCTCAATAGAACCATACAAATACATTGTATGGATATCATTGGAACCGGCTCCTTGACCACATTGTGATAGTTACAGTTATGCCCTGTGCCAATGCATTCTCTTATATATGCGAGTCGACCATAGGTCGCCTCGCATATATAAGAGAATGCATTGGCCTAAAACAAATCTTTTTTTAACACTTTTTACCATTTTTTCTTACATTCTTTAACAATTTTATAATTTTTAATGTGTTAAGCCAATGCATTCTCTTATATATGCGAGGCGACCTATGGTCGACTCGCATATATAAGAGAATGCATTGGCACAGGGCCCTTCTGTTGGGTAAAGGGTTAAGGTTGATAATTGCAATTGCTCAAGTCTTTTCTGGTTGTGTATTACCATAGGAGCAATATTTACAATCTTTTGAGAATTACAATTAACAGAGCTTGCCTGTGGGTCACTGTGTCAGTACTTCTCATAATTCTCATTATACGTTTCATTTGAAAAAGGTGGTTGATTTAAACACATCATCCAGGTCATCCAGTTGCTGAATTACAGCTTGATTATAGTGACACTGTTTAATCCCTCACAGTTATACATGGTTTTAATTAAATATAACTGATGGCATCAAACTGATAGACTCAAATAAAGATATCCTTCATATTCTGAGCATTGAAATATGATCGCAAAAATCACCGTTACTGAAGCATAAGTCCCTTTGATAATGTATTCCCATTCATTCCTTTGTAGAGTTGTTCAGGTTGAATATTATCTGAATATCCCAACAAATGAAAGAGTTTAGAAAGGGTTACACATTAGCAAGTATCCAGCTTTAAACTGTCATGGTATATTCTGATTTGGATGTATGTTAGAAGAAGAAAGAAACAAATTCCATGATTCAATAAATTCATCATCTATGCTTCATTTTATTGTCTTTTACCATAATTATAACATGAGAGTGCTGGTGTAATCTTATGCAATTTGAATGTGCACTGTCTTTATAAATATGCATGCAGAACTGCTTATCACAGTTTTGACCCGACCTTGATATGTCAGGTGATAACAACATTTTAGTTAAGGATCTATGGGCCTATGAACATCACTGCATGACTTAACACAATCATTTTCTGATATCGTATTTAGTCATGTCTGTCAGAATGTCACTTGTCACTATTTTTTCTGTTGTTGCTTAAAATAAATCTTTAAAATCCATGCAGGATCTGTTTGAGGCATGTACAGTAATGCTCTAAATAATCGACTCCTTAACCACAGCAGAATTATGGGTAACTTTTCAGGATTTAGTCGGAAATATGGCTTGTTGCCATTCATCGGAAAGCTCTCGGGGAGAGCTTTCCGATGAATGGCAACAAGCCATATTTCCGAACAAATCCTGAAAAGTTACCCATAATTCTGCTGTGGTTAAAGAGTCGATTATTTAGGGCATTACTGTACACAGCGGAGACTCACTTTAAAAAGCTAATGAAAATCTCATCAGATTTATATCTCTATGGAATTCCTTGTCCCAATACCATTGCTGTATTGATTGGATTTCCTTTGTTTTGGACTTGGCACTATTTCATTGGTTTGGACATAACAGCTCATTGCAAGGCATAATTCAGTCTTGTGAGATCGGATCTCAATGACGTGTTGACAATTTTTCCATGCATAGCAAAACATGACAAATTGTATAATACAGAATTCAGGAAATATATTCATAATTGAATGCATTAATAATAGTTACTCATCACAATCTAGGAGATATTATCTTCAACTTTTAGTCAGCCAATGATATTTATTACTGTTCATTTGTTCCCTTCCTGTTATTTTTATAACTACTACTATTAAAGTACTAGGATTTGCACAAATACACCATACATGTGCTCCACATTTGGAAACAATTTGTTACGTCATCTTGGGAAAGCCCAGTGGTTCTATAAATAGTATCTTGAGAGGGATTCTATGAGATTTTCATAAGTTTTTTAAAGAGACAGGTACACAACCCTGAGAAAGAAAACATCAACTTTGTGGTCGTTATAATTAAGCCATTTAATTGCATCAAGTGACATTGGTATCAAGACTATAGTTTACAAATTCTCACTTAGCCGTTTCTAACTAAATACTCATTGATGAGTAGTTATCGGATCCCTAAGGAAATGTTTATATAATGAGTTCAACAAATGAACTTATTATCTGAACTTTTCCCTCCAATAAATAGGGACTCCTTCTGTGCTTTTATTATCTGCTGTCTGCTTATATATCCTGAACACCCCTCCAGATGAATAATAAACCATTCCAATGTAAACTTTTATAACTAAGTGGGAGAATCCATATAGTATAGAAGGGTCAAAACTATCAAGATTTAGTCTGGTGCACCTTTCAAAGGAGTTTCCTGAGCCTCACCAAATAACAATTGGAACAGTTCCGAATTTCATCCTGTGTAATGAGTAATTAGTACGATGCCATAACCCTTTCTATACTAAATGGATTTTCCCACTTAGTTATAAAAGTAAACATTGGAATGGTTTATTATTCATCTGGAGAGTTTTCAGGAACAATAAGCAGACAACAGATAATACAAGTGGATAAGGAGTCATATTTATTGGCGGGAAATGTTCAGATTTAGTATAGAAAGGGATTAAGTGATGTAGCATTAAGACGACTGCTTTGCGTTGGTCCATTGCCATGACAAGATCCATTGTCTGCGTTAAACTGGTCACACTGTTGCATTGCCAACGTTACATTATAATAATAATAATAAAGGTACTTCTATAGTGCCTATCCCTGCAAGTCTTCTGCCATGCATTTTTATAGGCACTTCACAAGAGCGGCTTACACATACCCAACAACCAGGTCCCTATTTCTCGTCTAGGTACGTCGAAGCGAGCACAGTACAAGTGACCTTGCCCATGGGTCACACCTGGTGCGAGATTTGAAACAGCCTGTGGCTATATATAGCACACTCACCACTTAATCTGGCCAAGCCACTGTTGCGGAGACGATAGTCCACCGACGGGGCGCAAACCCATGCTGGTGCGTTGACACCATTACAAGTCCGACACTCTGACCACTGGGCTACCACTTCTGCTTCTGATTACAGCTAATAAGTTCAATATTTGAATAAATGCAATATTATATTACAAATCAATCTTACCTGTTGGAAATTAATTCTACAGTTAAACTTCGATAAGTCGAATCGCAAGGGACCGTTGGATTACTTCGAGTTATCCATGTGTTCGACTTAACCATTTCGACCATTTGGTGACCACAAATTCCAACTAGTTGAATTCATTTCGATCCAATAATAATTGTTTTCATCCTTGTGCACGCAATATACCCACGCTAAATCAATAGTCAGTGACTATGCTGATCACATGCAACAGACGAGATGATATTTGTTCTGATTATTTATTGAATAATATAATAAAAACACATAATATGATAAGAAAACATCAACAAATTCGCGGTAGAAATAACAAACGTACATTTGACCTGGAAGTGGTTACAATAGTATTTACAAAAATTGGGATTCAGGATTGGAAGTGACTGGTTATCAAATTGGATTTAGTTGTTGAATCTTTCTTTAGTTTATCGCTGATGCCCAGCATCTTCATTAAACATTTTAGCGATCTCTGATTTTGACTTATGACCGCTTTCGACGAGAATTAGGGCTTCATATTTTGTCTCGAGTTTTCTCTTTGTTCCTGCTGCCGGTCGCTGAAGTCGCTGCAAAAAGCCGTTCTTCGATGCTAAAATTTTAACGTCCATTTTTTTCTTTCCATCATCAGATGGATGGCGTATTTCTTCGTTCGGAACATTGTTTTCGTTTTGGGAAAGCATGACTGAATGAAATTATTCGTTGTTGTTGAGTTGTTTCAGGTGATTTAAATATGATTTTCATTTCGTCAACACTTCTAATCATCAACACGGGGGAAATTGATCCACGCACCTCGTTAATATGTTAAAGAAACAATGCCTTAGGACAAATAAAGACTCCAGGAAACTTCACAGCTTTTTAGGCAATTGAATAGAAGCACACTGAGTTATAATCACATGGCGATGCGTCGCCGACGGCGCTTCGACTTAACCATAGTAATTAGTGTTATAAGCTGGCTGGTGGGACCAAATTTTGTTTCGGCTTAAGCGGGAATTTCGACTTATCCACTTTCGACTTAACCGTGATTATTCTGTTGGCTTTCCACACAAGCCCAGCCGGGACCAGGCAATGGCTTCGACTTAAGTGGGGTATTCGAGTTACCGACGTTCGACTTAACGAAGTTTGACTGTACCATAAATTCAAACCTGTCAAATCCCTGCAAATAAAACTTTATTGACATAAATACAAGTTCAATTTCCTTCTCTTCACAGATAGTCAATCTTTTATTGATTGAAAACAAGAAACATCACGACTTACATGCATAATTACCATATATGGTATGTGTTACGGCTTATGTTGCGTTGAAAATAGAATATCTCCATTGTGTGCATTAACGGATATAATGTAATGGACGCATCGCAGTCATCTAAACACCTTAGTATTATTGTCTGCATTCAAATGTTAATGCAAAAGATTCATCTAAACACTCCTTTATCAGTGTTATCAACAGTTTTCATTATGTAAATGTGTCCTCATTGTCTAAAATTTCAGCATTTTATTCCTTGAGATGTTTTTCATCCTATGCGAGTTATTACCATCCACACAACTTATTTCTCATTGAGTATATAACCATATAATTCTTGGTTCTATCCAGACTTTGAATGAACGTCTTGGGTGGAAATAATCATTCAGCATGCTTACTAGTAGTAACAAGTTCATCTTCCTAATAGGTCTCAACATCATTATCCATTCAGTTGACGATTTGTGAACTTGACGGATAATTTATACCAGCATTATTTTAACCAGCAAAGCTGTTAGTTTCTGATCACTGGTAGATTGTTGTGAAGATCATTATATCAGATTGTTGTGAAGATCATCTTATATCAGATTATTTGTCGTGAAGATCATATGTCAGGCTGAAATTGTTTGAATCTGTCGCTGTGACAGAACGTAATTCTAACAAAGTTAAATGAAGTTTGAAGATATACATTACCGATCCGCTGACAAAATAGCTAATAAGACATTACATCATCATAAAATATATTTATCAATATGCTTACCAACACATTAATAAGACTTAGGAGCAATATCTGCCAGTCCCTTGTCAAAACACTTTACCCTGGATTTTGTATTAGCTTTACAAAGGATATGAAAATTATTTTCGGCCTAGCTTAACAGACATAGTGTTTGAATGTGGTGAACATTATCGCACAAGTTTGTTGTAGCGTAATATTACAACAGGAGTCCTGAGTTGTAACTTGCAGCATATTAACAAATGAGTGTGATAAAGTTCACCTCCTTCACACATCTGTGCGGTTCTGTATTAATTACACACCACCAGTCAATATTCTTTAATATCAAACAATTGTTTCTGTTTGGTTTCCATGCTAGTTAGTCATCTACTCAACACAATACGAGGTTGAATCATTATTATACATTAATGTCCTAAATAATCGACTCCTTAACCACAGCAGAATTATGGGTAACTTTTCAGGATTTAGTCGGAAATATGGCTTGTTGCCATTCATCTCACTGAGAGCTTTCCGATGAATGGCAACAATCCATATTTCCGACTAAATCCTGAAAAGTTACCCATAATTCTGCTGTGGTTAAGGAGTAGATTATTTAGGACATTACTGTAGTACCAGTTTAGTTTTCATGCTTGACATCATACAAGCTATCAGGATCTCTCTAGAGAATTGGGTGTTATTGCCAAAGACTGAAGTAATGTAATCGGCCAAAATACAGTAAATGGTGTGCAATAAACATCAGTTAACATTGTAGAGCTGACTCTGAGTTGTGTAAAACATTTAAATATTAGGTTTGCCAGACCTCAGCTTGAGGTATGGTTTAAATTTAACAGTTTTGTCTCCCTGTTCTATATATGCTATAGAAAAAATTTCCATAATTTCTTGTGACATATTTATATGGTGACAATTACAATAATGCCCTGAATTATCGAATCCTTAACCACAGCAGAACTATGGATAATTTGTCAGGATTTAGTCGGAAATATGGCTTGTTGCCATTCATCGGAAAGCTCTCACTGATTATTTAGGGCATTACTGTATATGTACAAAGAAACTAACTCGCCTGGACTATACAATTATATGGATGCCATCTACCTTACATTAGTAAGTACTCCCTCTATGTTTGTTATATCATTTTCTGCAGTCCATGAAAACCAAAAAATCATTCAAATCAGAAATTTATCTGAATATAAATGCATTGAATTTTATGAATTGTCTTTTTTTGTATATGTTGATATTTATTGTTGTTGTGCAGGATTGCAATAATTTCACAACAATGTTGTATGTATCATAATAAATCATTCAAGTCTTTCTTTCTATCCAGTTCATGGGTGATTTGTCTTTCCTTTGCTTCAAGGGGTCAAATTTGAGATATTTTCCTCACAGATTCTTGACCCATGTTTAAAGTACATGGAACTACTAAAAAAAGTTTAAAATAAAAAGAAACATATCCGCTCTTGATAATATAGAAACATAAGATAGAATAATAACAAATAATTAATATCAAAGGTACTCAATCCGATCAGACGGTCCCCATATGATCCAGATACAACAACAACATTTCTTCAAAATATGCTTTAGTTATCAGAATCGATTAATTGCAACAAAATAATGCTAACCACTGTCAACTATGTTCCAAAACGTTTTATTTATCAACATTTTGTTCAACGAAATGTGGCCGTATTATCACTTGAGTATCAAAAAAATTGGCCATATTTACCACTTGATTTTTGAGTTATCCATCTTCATCTGCAATTTTGTCAGAGACCGACAACTGTTTTCTGGGCCACAAATAATTGCACATCTCGAGAAATAACAAACTTCAAAAATCGATATCTGATTACTCTGAGCTTTGGTGGGTTGGTTCCTCAACTCAATTCAAATATGTTTTTACCCACGAAGCCTAAGAAATAGTAATTTGGGAGCGATGATTTGAATAAGATATCTTTAACTTACTGTGACTTTTTTATTTAACTAGTCGACAAAGAAGTCCTGTGGACCTGCAGTTACATTCACCAGCCTTCTTATTTTGTAAATCGGGTGGCATTTTTCATAATGAATCAACACATGGGTATCCGTGGCACACATTGTTAAATCCCCTTGATCAGATAAACCTACCACCGCGATGTCTATCCGAATGATGACTGCAGATACCCTGTCTATTGAGCCTACTTGGATTATAAAATAGTGTCCCTGGTTATTATAACTGCTGGGGTCCAAATACTGATGCTTTGTATGTCATGAAAATCAACTTTAAATAAACATTTACCCATCATCATTATTGGTTCCAATTTTTATAATGATGATGGAATTATGATAGTTTAGAAAAGACATATAGACCGGCCCCCAGATGAGGGTAGTGTCACACGAAAGGGTAGAAATTTTGATGCTATCTCCAATTATACTTGCCCCATGGGTGTTCCAAAACACTGAGGTATCCAGGGCGGAGCAGGTGGGAAATATATTTTTTGTGTTTTTGACCTGCAAATTTCAGTATAATCGGGAAAACCAATAAAGTAAGACAAATGTTGAATAAAATATACTTGAATATCAGATACTTATTCTATCTGGGTTTGTTAACATTTATGATGTGCAAAAAGTTATATTTTCCAACAATTATTGTGAAAAATTCACGAAAATGACAAAAAAATGCATAAATTGCAGTGCTTTTTCAAAAAAGTTTTCCAGAAGATTTCCTATAAAATTTTCATTTTTTGGTATAAAGCTCTCATTAGTGCATCAAAATGTTCAGCATTATATACCTGATTTAATGATATCCAAGAAGCCGAGATATTACCAAAAACTTAACCCACCCCCCCCTAAAACTGATTTTCTATCTGAAAATACCTATTAAGTCAGAATAGCCCGTTTTCATTCCTTTTTTTTAAAGGCACGTGAGGCCTTAGTTGTCGAAAATATTCATATTTGTTCCAATCACCGTAAACAGAAAAACATTAAAACGCATACAGTTTCGTTCATATATACCATGACCATCGCGTAAACAGCATGTTATCATAAAGATTTACTATATTTTACCTAAGCAAGAGCCTGATTGTGTTACAGAAGACAGCACAATGCTGTTGGCTAATCACACACAAATGGCATAAACGCTCTTTATTCGTTCCATATCAGGAATTCACCCACAAAGAACGCTCTTTATGTTTACTATCATAATATAAACAAACACCAGAAAAGTAACTTTTTATGCTTTTGTTTACATAACAATGGTCAAAAATATGACAATAACATACTGTTTATGCGATATTTCTTATTTGTATACGGACAATGTCTGTCTACATTTTGTTGTTCTGTCTGTTTGTGGCGGTTTTTGACGGGTGGAAATATTTTCACAGGATACCCACCGCCAAGGCCAACCGTACCTTTAACCAATTCAGAGTCTTATCATATATCATGGAATTAGTATGTATCTGAGGAGGTTTGTGTTATGATAGAGTCTATTTTGTTTAAATATTTGATTTTTTTTTGGGTAAATTAGCTAAAATCTTGATTATTTTTAAGTGAAAAATGTTTGAAAAATTCCCATGACTTGTCAGCTTTATGGATACAGCTGCACAACATGCACCACAATAAGCATAAATTCTTCCCCAATATCAGACATGAAATGCTATAATCATGTACCAGACCAGAATTAAGAAATAAAGTAAAACTTATCCCTACCCCAAGATAGTATTCTCAAAGCTTTCAATTTTATGCTATCTATTATATATTTTGGAAGATCTGTTTGTGTGTGTGTTTGTGTATGTGAGTGTGTCAACCCAACTCTGTGAGGACATTCATATAGTAAAACAATGTCCTCACAATGTTAAAAAAAATTTCCCTTAACCCTTTACCCAACAGAACGGCCCTGTGCCAATGCATTCTCTTATATATGCGAGTCGACCATAGGTCTCGCATATATAAGAGAATGCATTGGCTTAACACATTAAAAATTATCAAATTGTTAAAGAATGTAAGAAAAAATGGTAAAAAGTGTTAAAAAAAGATTTTTTTTAGGCCAATGCATTCTCTTATATATGCGAGGCGACCTATGGTCGACTCGCATATATAAGAGAATGCATTGGCACAGGGCATAACTGTAACTATCACAATGTGGTCAAGGAGCCGGTTCCAATGATATCCATATTTGTATGGTTCTATTGAGACAGACCGAAGATATTTTAGGCTGTTGAAGCTTTATTTGGCCGGTTTGTTGGGTAAAGGGTTAAGGCGACGGAAATTTGTATTTTTTGAATTTTTTGATATTTTTTCGTCCGCACTAGGCGGAAATGATACTACGCATGCGTTACAAAGATTGCCGTTATTTCGTTAAAGGTACCCTCCGAGTTTGGATATATTTACGAAATAACGAGGTCCTCACAACTACGGTATTGTTTGAATTTCTAAAGAAATGTACCCACAACGTATGTAATACAAACAAGGGTGTGTGTGTGTGTGTGTAATCGATGAACTCGAAAACGTCCGACCCGATTTCGTTGAAACTTGGTATGTGGGGGTATTTTCGGCCGGGGGGTGACATAGGCCTATTGGTTTTCAGATCCGAGGTCAACTTTTCACGTGCCGAGGTCAAATCTGTTTTTACGCTGTGTTACGGGACTTTCATTTGAGTTCGGTGCTTACAAATCGATTCGAAACAGCGCGAATAATAAAATGCCAGTCGTAATAATGACACTGAGATTCTTTCGTGTTTCCTCTTTCCAACGATATATAATGCGTATGTATCCGTTTTAGTTATCTGCCTCAATTATCAAGAAGAAGTGGTACTATCTTCCATCAGGATAAAAACAATGCGTAACTTATATGACGTCGTTAGAGGTCATAACGTTAGATCACGTTAACGCTTAACCGGCCGATGCATTTGACTGTTTCAGACGTCTTGGCGATATCTCGGGCACCGATGGTAATTTATCTTTACGTTGAAACTTGATAATTAATGAGCGTGTGTATATGAGGCGCGTTTATATACTTGAGTGGAAATCAAATCGGGTTAAACTGGCGGATTTTTACGGACGAAATTTGATGCATAGGGTATCTCGGTATCCGCTGGGCCGATTTCCCGGTATCCGCTGGGCCGATTTCCACCATTTTTGGGGTGTTGGTGTTTGACCCCACCTGACCTTGACCTTCAAAATGGTCAATTCAAGGTCAAATCCCGGACGAAGTCGGGTCACCTTCTAGTACTATATAAACTCGAAAGGTCGTTCATACTAGTTGATAGAATTCATATCATAAATCGCAATAGTTCTGCCCACGGATTATGTAATCTCATCTTCACTATCACTGTCAATTTCATCAAATGTGATGGTATCATTCAATATAATTTCTGTGCAACATCTTACGCGAAAGAATGGTTCAAACAACTCAGACTGCCTATCGACCGTCCATCTATGAAGTGCTACACCGGGAGTGGTTGATTTGGCAATGGTTGCAAGTCTCCACTGTTTTGCTATCATGTTGGCTTGTTTTGAGTGTAGAATTAAAGATTCCTCACATGGTGGAAGTGCAGAAAGATCAAGTACCTTTTGCTGATTCTCGAACTTCTGCTGGAACTTTACCCACCTAGCTTAATTCACTTTACTCGAATTTGGACCATACATGTATAAGGCACATGTTAACTCCTTGATTGTATTAAGCGTGTCGCTGTCCAAATCCCAATTCGTTCCTAAATAAGCCATGACTTCCATATATCTTGATGGTCTTTCCAGCAACTGTTTTTTTCCTTTTCGGAACAACTATGAAAGGTAATTATTATTTGTGAAGGAATGGAACCCAACAACTGCATTCTTCTGTATATTTGGCTGCCAAAATGTGGAAATGGTAGATATTGACCCAGCTTTTCCCGCAATCGCTTAGAAGTTGTGGTTGATGTATAAAATTGGCTATTCTGCCTTCTATACATTGAACACTAACATGTCTGATGCACCTTAGTTAATTTTTACTATTGTCACCACTGACATTACCAGAAGTATTGGATTTTTCTCTCACAAACTTGATATAAATAATGGCAAAAAAAATTCAAGTAAAATGTAACTATGTTTGGTATGAAAGGTGTTTATTGTTTTGATCTACCTTAAATGTGTCACACTAATGTGTTTATAAACTAAATTACTCAAAATGGCAACCATTTTTCACATATATTCTCTGCGTTTCCGAAAATGTAGCAAATTGTGACTCACTTCGTTATTTTACATGTTAGCTAATCAACTGACAACTAAATGTTCTATTCTGGTTGTCCCATGAATGGGGTGGCCATGGTGAGATGTATAGGTATGTAAGGAGTGAGTGTATGGTCATGTGTGAGGTGAATAGGTATACAGGGAGTGACTGTATGGTTATGACTACCCAGTACAGGTGTACACAATGTGGCTCAATGGACATTGTTGTGGTTTATGTAAATAACGAGAGTACATGTACTTACATTGTCATATGTGTTTTTATGTATATATGGAGTGACTGTATGGTCATGGGTGGGATGTACAGGTGTGCCTTGTGTGTCTGTATTGTCACAGGTAATGTGTTGTCTGTATGATCATGGTGGGCTGAATGGATAAATAGATGTGCAGCTATGTGTAATGCGTATAGGTGTACATGGAATGGCAGTAGTCACAATGTGTGTATGTGTAACTGATATGTGCTGAATGGTCATTGACGAGCATGTGGATGGTCATGTGTGGATGTGTATATGTATATATCGAGTGGCTATATGGCTATTGACATGGCAAATATGTATAGTGAGTGACTCTATGGTCAATAGTGATGTGAATATGTTTTCAGGGAGTGACTGTATGGCCAATGGTGATGTGAACAGGTATAAAATTTAGTGACTGTATGATCATGAATGTGGTGAATAGGTATACAGGGAGTGACTATATGGTCATGGGTCAGGTGTAGGAGTTTACCTGGTGTGGCTGTATGGTCATGTGTATGGTATACGGGTGTACACAAGAGTGGCTGTATGGTTATGGAGAGGTATGTGTATAAAGTGAGTGGCTATATCACCATTAGTGAGGTGCATATGTTTACCTGGGGTCATTCTATGGTCATGGTTGGGGGTATATGTATATCTTGCGTGGCTATTTTGCCATGGGTTTGGTGAACATGTATACAGCGAGTGAGGTATGACCAATGGTGAGGTGAATAGGTATACAATGATTGACTGTATGATCATGAATGTGTTGAATAGGTACACAGGGGGTGGCGGTCATGGGTCAGGTGTATGTGTATACCTAGTGTGCCTGCATGAGCATGTGTGGAGTGTACAGGTGTACACGAGTGTGGATATATATGGTCATGGGTGAGGGATACGTATATAAAGCAAGTGGCTATATGGCCAATTGTGAGATGCATATGTATACATGGAGTGACTCTATGGTCATAGATGGGGTGTATATGTTTATCTTGAATGGCTATTTTGTCCATGGCGAATATGTATACAGGGATCGAGTGACCGTATGGCCAATGGTGAGATGAATAGGTATACAAGGATTGACGTATGATCAGGAAAGTGGTGAATAGGTATACAGGGAGTGACTATATGGTCATGGGTTAGGTGTATGTGTATAGATTGAGTGACTATCTTGACATTTGTATTGTGTTTATGTGTATATATGGAGTGACTGTATGTTACTGGGTTGATTGTACATGTGTACCTTGGTTGCTAATTTGCTTACCACAATAACTCAACGATATATTAATCGATAGAGAGGTCATGTCAGAGAGTTCTCCATCTTGATGGCGCTTATGCGCGATGGAGGAAACGTTAAATGATTTCCCCCTGATAATAGTTAATCAATTTTTATGCTAATGGGCAGGTGATATCAAGTCAGTGATATCGATATTTCAAATATACAGGAGAATGCACTTATTGGGTTCCATTCCTTCACATTCCTTGCTGGAAAGATTATCAAAATATATGGAAGTCATAGCTTATTTAGGAACGAATTGGATTTTGAACAGTGACACGTTTACTACACTCGAGGAGTTAGCATGTGCCTTATGTTCAACTTTCAAGAAAAGTGAATCAAGCTAGGCGGATAATGTTCCAGCAGAAGTTCGAGAATCAGTAGAATGTACTTGATCTTTCTGCACTTCCATCATGTGAGGAATCTTTAATTCTACACTCAAAACAAGCCAACATGATAGCAAAACAGTGGAGACTTGCAACCATTGCCAAATCAACCACTCCCGGTGTAGCACTTCATGGATGGACGGCTGATGGGCAGCCTGAGTTGTAAGATGTTGCACAGAAATTATATTGACTGTTACCATCACATTTGATGAAATTGACAGTGACAGTGAAGATGAGATTGCATAATCCGTGGGCAGAACTATTGCAATTTATGATATGAATTCTATCAACTAGTATGAACGACCTTTCAAGTTTAGTATAGCATAAAATTGAAAGCATTGAGAACACTATCTTGGGGTAGGGTTAAGTTTTACTTTATTTCTTGATTCTGGTCTGGTACATGATTATAGCATTTCATGTCTGATATTGGGGAAGAATTTATGCTCATTGTGGTGCATGTTGTGCAGCTGTATCCGTAAAACTGACAAAGTCATGGGAATTTTTCAGAAATTTTTCACTTAAAAATAATCAAAATTTTAGCTAATTTACCCAAAAAAAATCAAAATTGAAACAAAAATAGACTCTACCATAACATAAACCGCCTCATATACATGCTAATTCCATGATATATGATAAGACTCTGAATTGGTTAACAAAATGGAACGAAAACGGGCTATTCTGACTTGACAGGTATTTTCAGATAGAAAATCAGTTTTAGGGGGGTGGGTTAAGTTTTTGGAAATATCTCGGCTTGTTGGAAATCATTGCTGCTGAAGTTGATATTAATAAATCAGGTATATAATGCTGAAAATGTTGATGCACCACTGAGAGCTTTATACCAAAAAATGAAAATTTTATAGGAAATCTTCTGGAAAACTTTTTTGAAAAAGCACTGCAATTTATGCATTTTTTGGGCATTTTCGTGAATTTTTCACAAAAATTGTTGGATAATATAACTTTTTGCACATTATAAATGTTAAGCAACCCAGATAGAATAAGTATATGATATTCAAGTACATTTATTTTAACATTTGTCTTATTTTATTGGTATTCCTGATTATACTGAAATTTGCAGGTCAAAAACACCAAAAAGGTCAAAAAATATTTTTTCCACCTGCTCCGCCCTGGATACCTCAGTGTTTTGGAACCCCCATGGGGCAAGGATAATTGGAGATAGCGTCAAAATTTCTATTCTTTCGTGTTACACTACCCTCATCTGGGGGCCGGTCTAATACATATAGCTTTTCAAAGTAGATTGGTGCATCTCATGCATCTCATTCAACTGGATATTGTAGGTTTCACTTGAGTAGTGCCGTTATAATGCCTATCTTCCAATTTCATGTTATTTTCTGCCTTGTGTTATATATTATCAAGAATGGATAGTTTTTTTCCCCCAACATTTTTATCTGTGTTTTCTGATCATTGAAACAAGCATTTGCAGTGTTCATTATTAGCTCAAGTTTAAAAGCTGCTATTCTGGCCTATTCTGTTAGAATTCCTTATTACCAATATCTTAATTTCCAAGAATATTAACCCCTTCATGACCAGAGCTGTGCTGGTGCAGCATTAAAGATCCTGTGTCAGTGCATTATCTTATATATGCGAGTCTCCCAAAGGGAGTCTCGCAAATAGCAAATATAAGGCAATGCACTTGCTTACAAAATCAAGGTAATTATTGTTAGGCCAATGTATTCTCTTAATTATGCCTGGTATGTGAGGCTCCCTGCAAGAGACTCACATATATAAAAGAATGAATGGTACATGGTTTTCACAAAATTTCAGGAAGCTCCAGTCATGCAAGGGTTAAGGATATTTGCCTGGGTCATCCTATTTAGATCCCCCATATTCAAACTTGCATCTTCAGATATCAACAGACTATAATATCCTATATCCATGTCCAGGGGATGGCTCCATTTCTTTTTCTAAGTAAAAGTATGTGCAACAGGTTTCCTTATTTGACAGAGAAATCTCAAACTCATGTAAAATGTGCGGCAAATACCTGCACAAATCACTAATGCTTGAATGATGATTGACAGTTATCAACAAACTATTGATCAACTACCATTTGATGATTTTTTTTTTCTGCCTGGAAGGCGACATAATGGCCCAGTGAGACTAGTTCACTTCAACATTAGCGAGGTTTACAAAGTTATGGATTAGAATTATAGGAATCTGTTTGGCGTCCTCCTGTGATGTTACATCTAGGGAAACATTGGAGATATTGTTCCTGCATAAAGAAGTCATCCCACTCTGTTCATAACTTTTAACATTTTCCAATAACTCTTTCCATTGGTTACCATTGAACGGTGAATGATCTCAGACCATAGATATTATTTTATCATGCTAGCCTACCAGATTAACCAATGCGAATGGAGATCTACATACAGGAGAAGAGGCATACCTGTATTAGGTTCACCTTGATTGCACCGACCCCATATTTAAAGCACATATGGGGTCAATAGACACCATCTTGTTTTTTGTTTTTTTGGAACTCTTGCCACCTGGGGAATATTTTTGGTGTATTTTGGAACCAAGAAAATGGATATATGTCAGAAATCATTTTCTAAGAATTTAAACACATAGTACCATGTACGAATACCTGCATGTGATATATTTGTGGAATTCAATTTGTTGTCCTGCTTCTGGCAATTAGCGCCATTGACTCAATGTGTTGAAGTTCAGCAGCCATAGTGCATTACTGCGACATTATATAAGTTAATGGCCATAATGAATATAAATAATTACTAGAAATACATAATTGTTAAGGGTGGCATCTTAGCACCACATAGAATTATGTTTTTGGTTATATATAACTACATGGATATATGGCCATAGGTATATATTGGTCATCTTTCAAAGCGTCCTACAGCTCTCATTCCTTCTGGGTTATCATTGTTAATTATACATGTTATACATTTAATATTGGTGAAGTAGATATCATTTGAATCCACACATTTGTTATGAAAGTTCAAATTAACATTATGGGTGGGGGGGGGGGGGGCCTCAGGATCCAGCACAAATGATGGCTTCTTCATTAAAGATAAGATAATTTTTATTTAAAAGTCCGAGGTAAAAACATTAATATACAAACACTTTTGACAAAGAGCTTTTGACCAACTAGAACAAATACATACCGGTATATAAATTAAACACATTATCATATAAATTTCATACAAGTTAAATAAAAGGTCGGCCAACCACAGTGTCCCCCGACAACATGGCAAGTCGATGGCCGCTTTGTTAAAGATTTTTTTTTAAATGTCTATGGCCGCTTTGTTAAAGAAATTAAACCAGAGTTTCATATCTCTACATTTAAAACTGTAGGAGGAGTTGATTACACCATGAAGGTACCCAATCTCATCCAAAAGGCAAAAATGTTCCAAATTTTCTAAGTCGAAAACCCCCCAAAAATATGGAAAAAATGATATTTTTTATTAGCTATATAGATGTTGCAAATCACCAACATGTTAGGAACAATATCCCAAAGTTTCAAATCTCTACATTTAAAACTGTAGGAGGAGTTGATTACACCTTGAAGGTACCCAATCTCATCCAAAAGGCAAAAATGTTCCAAATTTTCTAAGTCAAAAACCCCCCGAAAATACTGGAAAATATGGAAAAAATGATATTTATTATTAGCTATATAGATGTTGCAAATCACCAACATGTTAGGAACAATATCCCAGAGTTTCAAATCTCTACATTTAAAACTGTAGGAGGAGTTGATTACACCATGAAGGTACCCAATCTCATCCAAAAGGCAAAAATGTTCCAAATTTTCTAAGTCGAAAACCCCCCAAAAATGTGGAAAAAATGATATTTTTTATTAGCTATATAGATGTTGCAAATCATCAACATGTTAGGAACAATATATCCTAGAGTTTATAATCTCTACATTTAAAACTGTAGGAGGAGTTGATTACACCTTGAAGGTACCCAATCTCATCCAAAAGGCAAAAATGTTCCAAATTTTCTAAGTCAAAAACCCCCCGAAAATATGGAAAAAATTATATTTTTTATTAGCTATATAGATGTTGCAAATCACCAACATGTTAGGAACAATATCCCAGAGTTTTAAATCTCTACATTTAATACTGTAGGAGGAGTTGATTACACCATGAAGGTACCCAATCTCATCCAAAAGGCAAAAATGTTCAAAATTTTCTAAGTCAAAAACCCCCCAAAAATATGGAAAAAATGATATTTTTGATTAGCTATATAGATGTTGCAAATCACCAACATGTTAGGAACAATATCCCAGAGTTTCAAATCTCTACGTTTAAAACTGTAGGAGGAGTTGATTACACCATGAAGGTACCCAATCACGGACGGACGCACGGACGGACGAGGGTCATTTCTATAGTCCTCCGACGGAAACGTCGGGGGACAAAAAGTTATCCTAGTTCAAATACTCAGCTGTAAGTTGTAACAGTTAAAATTTTGATTTACCCCTGATTTATCAAGTAACAAATTTACTATTTTATTTTTTTTAAATAAAACACCAGAATAAATCAATATAATTTTATTCTACATTGTATTGGCTTCTTGAGGCAAAACCTGCAGCAATGCCCTTAAAATTGCAGTCCTACAACCTATGTTACTCTGGTGAAGCTACTAACGGAGTACATACTCCTGTAAACTAGCTATAGCAAAGAATAGTACTTACATGTATCTGGAAAGAGTACTCGTATAAAAGACACTACCAGAGATTATAGATCGAGATATATGTCACCAAGATGGTTGAGCCACTAGAACATACAACACTACTAAGTGGTGGAATGATACTGAAATCAATGTGTGGCATTTTCTCATAAAGTGTTTCATGGAAAACACCTTCTATATCATTTAATACATATCTGACAAGAACATGCATATAAAAATGCAACATAGATGTGAAGAAAATTGAGGACTGTGTACCTCAATCAATTTCATTTATAGTATAGGTGCTTTGGTGGTAGATTTCTGCTGGAAAAGGTGGAGTACGCAGAACAGTCGGATGCTACGTCACCAAAGACCTGAAATAAAGGATGTGCAACCAGGATGCTTCGTCAACCAGATCTTCCATCGTTTAAGTAGTCACAGAAGTCGATACATACACAGAATGACACGATTGTGTTAATGGGTTTGTTGATATGGCACGAGTGTTAGCCAGCCTCAAGTTCTATCTTTCGACAATGGCACAAGTGCCATATGAACAAACTAATTAACACACGTTTTGTTCTGTGCTTATTACATGTCATCTGTCCTAGAATCGGTGCACTAAAAAATACAGACTTGCAAGGTTTATTTATGCACATATATCAGCCCTCTTAATTCAGATTATTTGGCTTCGGCAATCCGCTACGGCAACAGTATGCCGTGGCCCAGTTTGCTTCAGCAAATTGCTTCGTCAATGCTGATTGCCGTAGCCAATTATGAAGGCTGCATATATACACAAGACTAGTTTCTTCATGTGTGATGCTTTTATTTTATGGTTACAGTTTCATGGTTGATGCGAACGTAGTGTATGTCATTTGACGTCAACGAAATGCATATGGAACATACGTTCCATACCTATTGTAAACATGGAACACTATTTCTAGGAACAAGTTTGTAATAAATATCTTCATCCTAGTTGCTCAGGTAACAGTCCAGACTAAAACATATTTCATGTTGAAGATTGAGCCTCTTGTAAATATAAATGTTGTGGATTGATCTGACATGAGCAACAATCAAGACTTATGAGAAGATCCAGGTAAATTCCAAATAACTCACATTTTTTTTGCCTGCCATTCTCCAGTGGAATTACTTGGATACTGACAGTCAGGTGAGTAGCCTGTCCATACCTCAGACTTTCTCAACTTCAAAAGTGATTATCAAGGGAGAAGAATCAGCACTTATCTATATTATAAGCTATATACATGTATTTGTATTATCCAACATGAAAATTATGAAATGACATATTTCTCTTTTCATTTTTGATTGGTCAATTCAATAGAGTGGTTAAAATTACTCTTGTTCACAGTCCACCAAAGTAGACTCATTGAGAAATGGTCATATATAATTGGTCTTTTCCTTATTGTTTCTGGTTGAAGAGGGAAACAACAACCGAAAATATGAAATTATTAAATTGTTTGTTTCTCTGAGCATCTAAGTACTTTGTTGGACTTGTGTGACTATCCCGGGATAAACCAAGTTGAGCTGCATTGTCCTTGATTTTTATAAACTTACAAATTTGCAAAAATTTGGCCTGAAAACTCATATTTTAAAGAATTTTCATGTCATAATAGTGTGCAAGTGGGCTTATAATTTTCAATTGATTGATGGTACTTAAATCTGAGTCGCATTAATCCCATGTACCAAATTTCAGAAAGAAATTCCTGACAGATTTTGAAAAAACAATTTTGAAATTTCAAAATTTTATGGAAAATCTTCATTAACTTGTTCGCATCGGCATTAAATTGGTATATAAAAAAATATATATATTATTTGTAACACTTTGCATAAATTTTCTGGCAAATGCAATGAGTAAAATTTGAACTTGAGACTCAAATATGTTTTTATTGATACAGGCAAATAAGGTGGCACTCAAAAATGTTGATATCTACTATTTGATTGGCAGAATTCAGTAGTAGGAAGGACTTTTTAGTCACCTCTCTTCTTATAGAATTCAGTAGTATTTGATTCACCTGGCGAGTGCCTTTAAAAGAGCTCATCGGAGCAATTACATGCATAACAGTGGAATTACTGAGAAATTATCTTATTTTATATGCTCACTCTAAATCTCCCATACTCTTTAAATGCATGTGACTCAAGCAAATTAGTGTTTGCATGGACGTATATATATACATCGCTGGTGTTTGCAACAACTAGAACAAGTGTTGACAAAATTCTTTACCCACCCAACTCGCATACCACCATTAAGAACGGATCGACTGCTTCCGGTTTCGGCGTTTGCAGCGTTTGGATTGTCGAACATGATTTGCCAGTTTTTTTGGCGACAGAGGTCTCTTTAAAATGTGACAGTTCCAGGTTCTTGTTTACATTTTATGAAAATTGGCTATCGAGGAAGGTGAATACAATTCGGTATTGCAAGGTAATTATTGAATTTATATTAACAGTTTCCTCCAGGCGCCGCTCCCAAACGCAATGCGTAAATATTGCTCAATGTAGTAACTAGTATTTGGGCGTATAGCATTTGAGTAGAGACAGTAAATTGTAAACACAGTAATTTGAGTAAAGTGATTAATATTAATAATTTAGAATAGAAATCCAGGTGTCCACTCTATCAGACTTGTAAAAAATATCTTTTAGAGAAACTGGTAGAATTTAGAATGTTAGAAAAATAAGGTACGGCACTGCATCCTAAAACCTTGTAAATGTAATAGAGATTAGAGGAGCAGAGAGCTCATGTTTGTAGTTGTACATGTACAGTAACTTAGTGTAAGTTACTAAGTAGTAAGTAGCAGGGTTTCCAGCACAGGCCTCTAATTTGTCTAAACAGTGATAATTGACTTGAGACTTAACTCTTGAGTGATATTATATATTTTTGAAGTAATTACTAAATTAGTCCACTTACCTCAGGCCTACTATAAATAGTATAATAAATGGACCAGGTATGCATAAAGAATTTTGGACGAAATTTTGTCATATCGATCAAGAAAATAGGTTAAAGTTGATTTTATCGTACAATTTACTATTAAACTGCAGGGTTTTTACAGCAACTGGTGCTTCTATTTTTGAAGAAACAGATGCCATTGGCAGAATTGATGTATCTCACTGTAATAGGCTGTATCATGTCTATTATTCAACACATGTCACTTGTTTTTAGCCATGTCCTATTTCCACTGGACCACAATATAAGTTATAACCACTTGAAAAATGAATTGTAAATTGAAATGGTCGCACTAAAGAAGTCCGCCGAAGACTGTTGAAGTCAGACGTAGACTAGCGGCTTAAAAAAATAAAAATTATGCTGGATTTCCAATATCCAGTCGTCGACATACTCACTCTGCTTTAGTTTAGCAGCAGTTGTTTATTTTTTGTGTCATTAATAACAAAGAACTCATTTTATTTTACACCTACAAGACTTCGTCAGTCACCGACGGCCTTCGCCGTTATTCCTTTAGTGAGACCCAACATTTCTTCGCTTCCTGTAGTGGACCACATCGGAGCCATCTTAGTCAAAATAACGGGCGAAATATACCATCTAAAATGATGGATAATTCAAGAAGAGGGCGTCCTACGACAATTTGGACAGCGGATTACTGTTTATCGTAATTAGAAGCACATGTTGGAGTATAATATAGTGGTAAAATGTAATATTTGAAATGTTTTGAACACTTTGAAAAATGTTGGGTCAATCTTTGTAAATTTGCCTGCACAGATGCAAAAAAATACACCACTTCAAAGGTTGAAATCAATTTTGTGTATTCAATGATTGGTCTGTTAGCAAAACATCACACATGCGACAATCATCGAACATCCCAACAAAACCAACTTCATCCCAGTCAACATTAATTCTGATGTCAACTGCTTCGATTTCACTTGGAACAAAATGAGTGATCGAAAGCGCGAGCACCAACACATAACACTATTTCGCACCAATAACACAAAATGATCAATTAGCAATAACAGAACAGATCATGATTCCAGTTGCTCCGCATTGTCAACAATTCAATTATATAAATTACATAATTAATTAGCAACGCCGGTGGACCTTACAGGATTCAATGAATTCAATTTGTTAATATCAAATCCAGTGATTATACATGTACTTCTCTAGAATCATATATGTATACTAGTATTTACATACTAAGTGTTGTCATCACTAAATCCAGCATTCTGATTGGTCGGCGCCCACATGGCTAGTTGCAATTATTTCTCGGTGAATGGGCAACAGCTCATAACAACATCGATACGTCCGCTCATAACAACATCGATACGTCATTTGGGTTTGGAAAGACGAACGCGTAATTTTTTGGGCGCATTTGGATTCGTGCAGGATTGACTTAATAAATTGTCGGGTTTCAATTGTTCCTGTTAACTTTTGCCAAGGGTGCTGTGGGATATTTTGGGCTGGTTTTGTCGCGATACACTTTTCGATTTAAATACATTTACAAAAGTGGCTTTTTCGCTAAATGTATATAAATATAAGGATTAACTGTCATGTGGACTGTTTTTATGGAGATGTAACCGTGAGGTAAGTGGTCATAACTTGTATGTAAAACCCTTTGTATGTAAAACCCTTTGGGTTTTACACAAGTTATGACCACTTACCTCACGGTTACATCTCCATAAAAACAGTCCACATGACAGTTAATCCTTATATATTCTCAGGTGCAAGGAAATTGGGGAATTCTCAGATACAAAATTTCTAAATTCATGCATGAGTGGTGCGTAACAGACACAGTCTGAGCGACCTTGCTCAAGGAGTCAAGCGTCACAACTTGGCACGGGATTTGAAACAGTGAACAATCCGACAATTACACATTGCTCAAAGTGGCCAAGCCACTGCTGTGTGAAACCTCACAATAGATCAGCAAAGCGCTGCGAACTTGTGTGGTCATACCGTTGTGTGTACAGCGAATTCAAGTCCGAGATGCTGCACACTGCACCATGGAGCTCCACTAGTCCACCAAAGACTGCAAAGTAGACTTATCGGGTAAAGTAGCATTCACACGAATCCGTTGCATTGACACAATCCGTTGTCTGTGTTGTTGCCTTTAAGCCATTGACACGAGTGCTTACTTTGCCTAATATAATGCCTTCAAATTCATAGTTTGAAATTCAGATTTTTTTTAAATTCACGAATGAGGTGCCTCCTTAAGTACATTTCCTGAGTTCAACATATGCCGCGAATTATTGCGACAGGAATTGTCATACCAGTATATGTTCAAAGTCATTTAATTTATGTTATTAAACCAACACCCCATACACATATCAATTGGGTTAATAAACATATCCCATACCCATGGATGGCCCATACATGTATGTCTAAATGACTTTGTTTTATTTTGGGTTAAAGTTGCCTATTTTTGAGGCATCCCGTATTTGGATGTTAGTTAGCCCACTAACCCCTGTTTGGTGTGTTCTGTGAGCGCGAATTTGCAAGTTAATTGGGCTAATGACTCATTGAATTAAGTCCGCAACTCAAACTAATAGAAACTGGGAGAAATAAAATCAAGTGGGAGAATTAGATTGGTAATTTTCAGACTGTAAATTGTGAAAAATCAATTTTGCAAATAAAAAGATTATGGCGAAAGGGCGGGCAAGTTACCGGAAACAAAGGTATTATTTTTTTTTAGGCCTAATAATAGTGTCGACACTAATTAATTTTGTAAAAAAAAAATTCTATGATCACTATTATTTGGCAAAGAGAAACGGAGTGAAATTGCTATCACTTAATTATTAGCTCAACTTGGGGAAGTCAAGTTTGAGCATTTACCTTGGGTTGGCGTCAATCTGTCAGTCAACAATTTCTTTTGCCTCACCTACAGACCACATCTTTCATCCGATTCATCAAACTTCATATGGATCTTCGGGGTGACCTCTAGATGGGAGCTATAATTATTTTCCGAAAATTCGTTAAAAAACATGGCCGCCAACTGCCACCTTGAATCCATCGCTGTAGCCCACGTTTATTGGAGAATTGTTTTTTAAAATTTGTAGGCATGTTTAGGATCACCTCTTGATAGTCCTGAGCTATCAAATTTGACCGAACTTTGTTGAAAAACATGGCCGCCGGCAACCATCTTGTATTTTACTCTTTATAACTAAATCCTTTGGCACACCCTACAGGCCACCTGCCTCATCACCAAACTTCATAGTAGCTTCGGGATGACCTCTAGATGGGAGCCGTCATTTTTTTTTTTTAAACTCATTAAAAAAACATGGCTGCAAGCAGCCACCTTGGATTTCAAATTTAAACCCATCGCCGCATCGTGCAGCCCACCTTTATTAAAGAATTGTCTTGAAAATTTATAGGCAATTTTTGGATCACCTCTAGACAGGGCTATCAAATTTTCAATGAAAAAAATGGCCACCGGCAATCATCTTGGAAATTACTCTCTGCATGACAAAATCCTTGGGCTATAGACTACATCCCTCTTCCGATCATCATATGGCCGCCAACTGCGACCTTGGATTTTACTCTTTGTATGAGTAAATCCTTCGGCGCACCCAAGAGGCCAACATTATTACCACTTTAGAGGTTGTTCTCTACTGCATTACATGTAGCTGTATTTTACCTGTATGGTAAGATTCCATCATTCCATAATTTGGAGGCAAAGTTGACTGGAAGCGGGCGTTAATTAATCTTTGTTTTCATTAATGCCCCGCACCCGCTTTAATAGTAATAACATGATTTTGTCAGGCGTCATGGTTTATTAATTGCCCTCCAGGAATGAGTAACAGCCCTTGGGCCTCTTAGCTGCTATCGACTGCATCTTGCCTTATTTTCGGGCCGGTAATAGGCCCTCGGCTGTTACATGTAATCATGGATCCTGTCGGGCCATTAATAAACCATGATGCCAGACAAAATCATGTTATTGGTATTTGAATTTTAACCAAAACTCCCATTCATCACTATTATTAGCCTATTAGGCACCTTAGAGTACAGGTATGTGGGTACAAGCTATCAAACCAATATTGACCGTGAAATGTGTGGGTGCCAATCATGGTACAAAGATGTCCCCTTTGGTATTTGCAGTGAAACCGCAAAATATAACCACTATACAATTCTCAGCATTGGAATTCTACTGCTCCTTTGCTCTTGATAGAGCACATGTTACAGCGCTCATGCAGTTTTGATGACTGGCGACTTCCTATTGCCTAGAAACTAACACTCATCAGGTGTGTGGTACCAGTACATACTCACAGGTTTAGAATTCATATTTTTTCAAATTTTATACAAACCGCCAAGAATATCAAATTTAGTTCAGTTGAAATAAAGAGAATAGCACGAGCAACATCCAGCAGGCATGTACAGTAATGCCCTAATTAATTGACTGCTTAACCACAGCAGAATTATGGGTAACTTTTCAGGATTTAGTTAGAAATATGGCTTGTTGCCATTCATCGAAAAGCTCTCCCCGAGAGCTTTCCGATGAATGGCAACAAGCCATATTTCTGCAGTCGATTAATTAATTAATTACTGTACATGTAGAGGCTGGCAGCAAGTTTCTAATCTATTACAGTGATTCATATATACATGTACATGTACTGTGTCGGCTACCAAATGCAACATGTTCACTGCTTCAAATCGTAAATTCATAGACACACAGAAAACTCTGCACCATGACTTAAATATTGTGTATAACGTCATCATGTAACTTTGAAATAAACTGAATGATGTCATAGCCTAGATTTAAGATCCACGGCTATATTTTATTGAGCCACGGCCATTATTGAATCATCATCATCTTAAATCAGACGGGGTATCAATCAGACATTTTATTATATGACTGCAATTTCTCAGCAAAATACAGCAATTTTTATTAGAAGACTGTAATTTTAACGAATTAATGGTAACCATTGTGGTTTTCTGAGTCTGTAATACTGTATCATTGACTCTGAAAGAATGGAACTATTTACCGGTACATGTAGATCCATGAACCAACATTTGAATAAACAGATTTAAAACATGTCCACTGCCCCACTCAATTTCCTAATTGAAACAAATTATTCTCCTATTCAGATTAGCGATAAAACATTAAGTCTAAAGTGTCAAACTCTACCAGCAGCATCGCTACTTCATGGAACATTTTGTGCTTTCAGCCACAACGTCGCTCTTGTTTTTCATTGAAAAGTAATCTTAAGCAACACATTTGCATAATTATAAAGGGGATGTTGTAGTGTTCATTTGCTTTCTCCACGAAATTCTCGTTCTAAACTCGTTTTAAACTTCAATTCCCATACAGGTAGGCCTACTGAATACTAGTATAAAAGTCATATCATTAATGCTTGATGTCGCTAAATCCTATGAAGTGAATGGATATTGGTCTCCACATTACATCTCTTTGAGAATGTGAGATCCGAGATAAGACTTGTAGAGCTCGGGTTAGATCCAGGATCTCGCCTTCTCAACTCGACGTGATACATGTATGAAGACCAAAGAGATCACTTTCATTGTAGGGATATGGTATGTAGTGATTGAGAATTTTGAGATTATTCTGCCTGTTCAGTGTTGCTGATATGGTCTTTGTCATAGCGCTTTATAATTATATAGTCATAAATGCACACCATGTGTACTTCTATAGTATATGGTGTCATGTAGTGTCATGGGTTATTGTCATATTGTTTTATGTAGTCCATGTTTTCTTCGACGTAAACCAACTGGTGAAATCGGTTTGGGTAATGCTGAATTACATCTAAGCCCTGTGTATAATGTCTTTCTATATAGGGTTTTAGTGTTGTTGACCGACTCATCTAAATCAATATTTAACTATTCAAATGTCACAATTGTGACAACCGGATATTCCATTGGAAATATTATATTTGTTCTGAACTCCGCAAGAGTTTGCAACTAAAGGTAGTAATGTAATACGAAAGATATATTTTATCACATTGTTTACTACAGTACATAAATACAAACTCATTTGACCTTGCAAAGTGACAGTGTGAATTAAATGTAAACAAACAGAGGATACTGGTAATTACGCAGCATATTCGATGTGCAATTTAGCATGAAAGTTAGATTATAATCCATCATTATGATTGTATGATGTTACACATTGCAGCCCACATTTATCTGATAAATTGTTTTATGTTTTTACCCATACCATAGTATGGTAAACATAGTGTCAAGGTCCGGATTGACCACTCATCGTTTGTGAGTAACTCAAACATTTTCTATCTGATCGGAACCAAATTTTGTATATGAATTTCACAGCCCAAAAGACAGACTGAGTTCGAATATGGGTTTGATCAGACTATTTTTAACTGAGTTATGGCCCTTTTTCGAAAAATATTAACACTTAAAAAAAAAAAATTTAGATTGAATTCCTGGCTCAATTAACAAAAAAAAAACAAAACAAAAAAATCCCAAAAAAAAATCAAAAATCCAAAAAAAAAAAATCAAAAAAATATAATTATTAAATATTTGTATTTTTAAATAATTAAAAAAATGTTTTTTGTTTATTTAATTTAGATTGAACTCCTTGCTCAATTTAAAAAAGTTTTTTTATAAAGTTAAAAAAATTTGAAAAACTAACATATTTATAACTCTACCAAGAGTACACCGAGTCACCACACCAAATTTTTTTAAATCGGTCCAAAATCTTGTGTTATGTACCGGTAAATTTGTTTTGAGGGATATATCCGTTTCCTACTTCATGCACTTGTTATCAGCAAATGAATCTTTTATAATTAAATGTTTTGCATATACATGTAGTATCATGTATTCAATATAGGCCGATCACTCAGTGAGGGGTCCATGAAGATGTAACCTATTTTTGGCGTGCCATGATTTGTGATGTCATTGTTCCAAAATGGCGGCGCCCAGTAGCCTAAGCCATAGACGCGTAGACAAGTTTTCGGTTGGCAATCACCATGGCAGGTGAACATGAGCAGAAGGAGCAAGAAGCGAGAGCAATTTAAGTATATTCCTGGATCCTATTTAAAAAAAAAATTAATTACATTTGATTCAAATTGTCGCATGCAGACATCTCATATAGCGAAATTACCGCCCCCACACGCATAATTTTCAAACATTGGTTGCCATGTCAACCAGTCGCAATTTGGTGGTATCTACCCAAATTTTTTGGAAGATTTATAGACTACGGATGATCACCAATATATATATTATGAGTTGTCACGTGGAGAATTCTGTCATGACAAATGGTCTGACCCAGCATTAAATTAATGCATACATTGCTATAAAATGATATGAAAGTAAGCATTTTAATGTTAGAAAACGGGGGGTTGGTGGCCATTTTGAATGGCGCCCTCTGTCGCTGATGGGTGATTTTCGAGCAAGGCTAGTTCCAGATGTTGGCAAAATATTCCTGGATCATTTAACTTTGGAAATCATTTATATTTGATTAAAAATGTCGCAAACATACCATCATATAGCGAAATTACAGCCCCCAAATGCATAAATTTCCGAAAATAGGTTGCTATGCCAACCAGTCACAATTTGGTGGTATCTACGTAAAATTTCTAGAAGATTTATAGACTACGGATGATCACCCATATAGTATGAGTTGTCACGCAGAGAATTCTGCCATGGCAAATGGTCTGACCCAACATTGAATAAATGCATTAAAATTATAAAAAGTAAGCATTTCTGCAAACAATCATGTCTGAGTAATGTTTTCTCAAAAGAATCACGTCCCAAACGAGCTCAACCCAATTCACCAATTCCATCCCATGCCTTTGAACTACTTAGCTATTAATATGGCTATATAATTTTCTGATGTCTCTTATGTTAATGTGCAGATAAAGAAAACTATGTATGGTATCTAATTTTTTTTAAATGTTTCAACAATACACATGACATCTAATATCTACACAATACAATCTCCTCACTAAATCGCTATGACTTTCTTTATTATCCCCCCCCCCCCCCCCACAAACAAAGATTGGCAGGGGATATTAAAATGTGCTCCATCTGTCCGTGAGTCCATCCATGATTCCATCTGTCCATAACAACTTTGAAGATCTATATCTTGGTCATCGTCAATCGTATTTTAATTATCTTCGGTCTGTTGAGAAGCAGCATGGGGGAAAGAGTATTTACAAACAGCAGGTTTCGTCCATTTATTTTACGGCCTTTATTATGTAAATGGGACTTGGTGTGAATATGGATTTTACACTTTGCATGATTAACTTCTTCGGGACAACCTACTGGCCACATCCCTCATCCAATCATCACCAAACATCATATGGATCTTTGGGGTGGACTCTAGATGGGATCTGTCCACACATACTGGTATTTAGATTACAAATTCAAATAATTTCATCACTGGTACCGGGCATTTATTTAAATTTGATGAAATCCGTATAGTGGCTCACATTTAAATTCAGCTATTAGCACAATCACAGGTTCTCACTGGCACTGTGCCTAGTGTGACTAATCATATTCTTAAGAGCAGGGACCAGCCTGGAGGGAGACATCTTAAAAGTTGCCACTTCTCCCTATTTTAATCCTAGGGAGAAGGGCATCTCTCTCATGTACACCAGTATGCATTGTCCAAACAGCATATTTAAATTATATTTTCTGATTATATATAATGGTGTTCTTACTCACTATAATGGTGTCCTTACTCACTATAATGGTGTCCTTACTCACTATAATGGTGTCCTTACTCACTATAATGGTGTCCTTACTCACTATAATGGTGTCCTTACTCACTATAATGGTGTCCTTACTCACTATAATGGTTTTATAAATGGGCTCTTGTGTTGTATAATACTTATTTGATCATACATGTAGAAGGGTGATGTTGTGGTGTAAATTGAACTTCAACCTTTGTTACTTCTCCATGATAACAGTCCTAATAACCAATTCCTGAAATTTTGTGAAAACCCTGTGCCAATACATTCTCTTATATATGCGAGTCTCCCATAGGAGCCTTGCATATATAAGAGATACATGTAACATGGGCCTAAATTTTTTTACCTTGATCTTGTAAGCCAGTGCATTCTCTTAAATATTCGACGCTTCCTATAGATGGGAGATGCTGCACCAGCACATCTCCCGTCATGAAAGAGTTAAGAGGTGTTGATGTCCAGATGGTGATATCCAGCGATTTCTGATAGCTCATTATTGGAACATGAGAGCAGAGTGAATATATATTGCTCACCATTGCATTACTCAGATACTCAGTTAAGCGACTTGTGGCTCCACAGTTGTACACTGTTTGGATTTTGTGACACTTGATTGCCTTGAGCAAGGCAGGGATATATCCAGGCCGGTTTTCATACCAGTAACCGGTATGGGCGCCCAAACACAGGCACCCTAATAAAAAAATTATAAAAAAAAATAAAATAAAATATTCAGGTCAGAAGTCTTTTCATAACAAGATAGAAATACATTATATATATTGACATAAGACATTTAAGTTTACAAACATATTTAAGTTCAACATGTGGAATATACTGTAAAGTATGTTCGGCTTTATCTAGCTTTCATCTGTGAAAACTTCAAATAGTTTGAGTTCAGATTTGTTATCATTCAGCCTTCAGACTTCATTTTTCAATCAAATTCAAATGATATACTTACAGTACAGGAACAATGACAATTTGATAAAATCAACAGGTCTGGTTGTCAGGTGGGATCTCATAATACCAATGAATAGTTAACATAGAGATTAGTACTACTAGTAATTACTAACTTAATATACATTGTTTCTGCACTATAATTTGTATGTGTCTCTCAGTTGAATTTTAGAAATTGGTCTATTATATGAATTATAGTGATAACAGTATTAAAGTCTCATTTCAAGCAGGATAAGCATAATCCACTGAACCAAAAGATATCTGACAATACAGGTAACTTATAAGCATTTCCAATCCCATACATGTATATATCAAAATATCCAAAGTTACTCTCGAGAAACTTGATCAAATTTACCTCTCAGTAAAATTTCAAAATACTGACTCAGAGAGCCCAAGATACACTCTCAATGCATTGGATTTTCAAAAAGTTTGTTGGGTAGAACCCCCCGGACCCCCACCATCATGAGGAGAACATCCCCTCACGAACCCCCATCAGGCCTTCAGGATATGCCTTCGCCATATCATTGACCAAAAACAGGTGTTCCCAAAAAATCCCTGGATCCTTCACTGCAAGGCCAGTGGTAGTTACTGCTGTGCTATGATTACTTATACATACAATAGGCACCTGGCTTTTTGGGTAGGTGTAATTAGTGTGAAGGTGTGTTGATATTAGTGTACCACTCTGTTGTCAAAGCGCCTGTATATACCCGTAACAATAGGCATTAATTAGGGTAGATGTGGCATTCATCAACTGGATATTAATGTCCTGGTAAATGCGCAAGAAACAGATAGGACCTTATAAGATTAAATGGTTATTGCTGTTAAAATCTGTTAACCCTTTACCCAACAAACCGGCCAAAAACGCCCAAATAAAGCTTCAATAGCCTAAAATATCTTCGGTCTGTCTCAATAACACCATACAAATATGGATATCATTGGAACCGGTTCATTGACCACATTGTGATGGTTACAGTTATGCCCTGTGCCAATGCATTCTCTTATATGCCCTGTGCCAATGCATTCATATATAAGAGAATGCATTGGCCTAAAAAAAATCTTTTTTTAACACTTTTTACCATTTTTTCTTACATTCTTTAACAATTTTAGAATTTTTTCTTACATTTTTTAACAATTTTTATAATATTTTTCTACATTCTTTGAAAAATTTATCATTTTTATTATGTGTTAAGCCAATGCATTCTCTTATACCCTGCTGGACAAAACAAGTGTCCACTTAACCGCGGTGCGGTTAGCGTTGCCACCGCGGCCGAAATGCAACTACACTGCGGCTCCACCGGCTAACAACAGTTGGGCTGCGGTGTACTTGCCATTCGGCCATGGTGTAGTTGCCGTGGTGTACGTTCATTAAACTGAAAAAAGATGATACAAACCCGAAATCTAACCATGATGTACATGCCATTCGGCCATGGTGTACTTGCCGCTCGGCTGCAGTGTACTTGCCGTTCGGCCCGCGGTGCTCAACTGCAGTTACAAACTCTGACACCGCGACCGAACGGCAAATACACCGCTGTGCCAATGGACACTTGTTTTGTCCAGTGGGGTATATGCGAGGCGACCTATGGTCGACTCGCATATATAAGAGAATGCATTGGCACAGGTCCGTTCTGTTGGGTAAAGGGTTAAAACAGCCATAAACATAAAGAATATTAAAATATGGTTCTTATACCAATCATAAATTTCACATAAATAGCATTTATTATTGTCAAGATCGTAGCCGGTGCTAGATTAACACAAGTCATATGATATAGAATAATACGCAAAGAGTGTGCGATGAGCAGACCACTCAACACCGGGGAAACACTACTTCATGTAAGTGAACTTTGGTTAAAATCTCCACCATTTTTTTTTACAATATACTGCTATAGCGCTCGCTAACTCAAGATTTCGGTTTTGAATGGGTGATTCACTCTCCCCAAAAAATCATCAATTAAATCCTTTGGCATACCCTACAGACTGCATCCCTCATCTGATCATCACTAAACTTCTTATGAATATTTGGGATGACCACTAGATAGCGTCATACAATATTTCTGTTAAAAATCATGGCCACATTCCTAATCGCTCCATTAACTGTAACACATGAAATTACCCCCCCTCCAAGTTGAGCTACAATGTCATTGACACTTTCCTTTTGATTTGCACAGTTATCAATTTGTTTAGGTGTGCTGTGGCTTTAGTTTGGCATCATGACCTACATGTAATTATTTACAAAAAATAACATAGTTTCAACTCCAACAAACCAAATATATGCAGCACTGTTTCAAGATGACGGTTATTCACATGGTATGGGGACAGACTTCCAGTTTAGTGACATGGTAGTGATGGCATAGCTCATACCAGGTCAGTACCAAATTGACCTTTGATTGGTCAATTTAAATGGGAGACATGGTAAATTCCCATACTGGTACATGATACAATCCATCGTTTTTGCGCTTACCCTCTTCTCTGTCCTGTGTAATTTCAGATTAATGATGTGTGCTGCTTGCTTTCTTCATGGTTGACTCGAGTAGAATGCCAATGCAGCTGATATCTGTGTCGCCCGTTGAAGGCATAGGTGCTGCCCAAAAATCAACGAAAGATAAAGCTGAATCTACTGAGGTTACAAAGCCTATAAAAACAGAAGAAACTACGGTTTGTGAATGACTGTTAGAAATTAGGCCAAAACAAAATATACATGTGTTTCCTCTAACTGGTACATTTATTTTAGGGGTGGGAGGTCGGCGTTTAAATTTTTTTGAAGTTATCAATTTATTTCATTTTTAGCTCAACTTTACTTGTAAAGTATGAGCTATTGCCATGGCTTGGTATCTGTCGTATGTGTGAAGACGTGCGTCAACAATTTCCATTAGATCGGCTACAGGTCATACCTTTGGTCTGATCATTATGAAATTTGTCATGGCTGTTGACATTGACATGTGGATGGGAACGAGTCATTTTGGGGTCAATCGGCCAAAAAATATGGCCGCTGGTGGCCATTTTGGATTTTAAAATGCAATCCATTAGCACGGGCTACAGGCCGTACTGTTTGTCTGATCATTATGAAATTTGTCATGGATGTTAACATTGACATGTAGATGGGAACGAGTCATTTTGGGGTCATTTGGCCAAAAAACATGGCCACTGGCAGCCATCTTGGATTTTACTCTTTGCATGACCAAATCCTTTGGCACCGGCTACAGGTCGTACTTTGGTCCGATTATCATGAAATTTGCCATGGATGTTAACATTGACATGTAGGTGAGAATGAGTCATTTTGGGGCCATTTGGCAAAAAAACATGGCCGGGCAGCAGCCATCTTGGATTTCAAAATGGCAACAGCCATCTTGGATTTCAAATTCAATCCATTAGCACGGGCTACCGGCTGGAGTGATTGTCTAATCATTATGAAATTTGTCGTGGATGTTAATATTGACATGTAGATGTGATCGAGTCATTTTGGGTCATTCGGCCATAAAACATGGCTGCCAGCAGCCATCTTGGATTTTACTCTTTGCATGACTATATCTTTTGGCACTGGCTAGAGGTTGTACCTTTGTGGTCGGATCATTATGAAATTGGTCATGGATAATAACATTGACATGTAGATGGGAACGAGCCATTTTGGGGTCATTTGGCAAAAAAAAATGGCTGCTGACGGCCATCTTGGATTTAAAAATGCAATCCTTTAGCATGGGCTACAGGCCGTACTGTTCGTCTTATCATTGTTAAATTTGTCATGGATGTTAATATTCACATGTAGATGGGAACGGGTCATTTTGGGGTCATTCGGCCATAAAACATGGCCACTGGCAGCCATCTTGGATTTTACTCTTTGTTTGACTAAATCGTTTGGCATGGGCGACTACTCGTACCTTTGGTCGGATCATTATTAAATTTGTCATGGCTGTTGACATGATGTAGATGGGAAAGAATCATTATGGGGTCATTCGGCAGAAAAACATGGCTGCCAGCAGCCATCTTGGATTTCAAAATTCAATCCATTAGCATGGGCTACAAGTACAAGCCAGAGTGTTCGTCTGATCTTCATGAAATTTGATGTGCATGTTATTCTTGACATGTAGATGGGAACGAGTTATTTTTGGGTCATTCTGCCATAAAACATGGCTGCTGGCAGCCATTTTGGAATTTACTCTTTGCATGACTAAATCCTGTGGCACGGGCTACAGATTGTACCTTTGCTCGGATCATTATGAAATTTGTTATGGCTTTTGACATTGACTTGTACCTGTAGATAGGAATGAATCATTTTGGGGTCATTCGGTCATAAAACATGGCTGCCGACAGCCATCTTCGATTTTCCTCTTTGCATGACTAAATCCTTTGGCGTGGGCTACAGGTCATACATACCTTTGTCGGATCATCATAAAATTTGTCAGGGATGTTATAATTGACATGTAGATGGGAACGAGTCATTTTGGGATTATTCGGCAAAAAAACATGGCCGCCTGCCATCTTGGATTACAAAATTCAATTCATCATTCCATTTATTGCACCTCACAAAAATTGTAATTCTTCGCAAAGTTGAGCTACAGTTTCATGGACACTTTCATTATACACCCGTTTGAAAAAACGGCTGTATTATGTGATTGGGTCTAGCCTTCCTTCCGTCCGTCCATTAACCCTTTACCCAACAGAAGGGCCCTGTGCCAATGCATTCTCTTATATATGCGAGTCGACCATAGGTCGCCTCGCATGTATAAGAGAATGCATTGGCTTAACACATTAAACATTATAAAATTGTTAAAGAATGTAAGAAAAAATGGTAAAAAGTGTTAAAAAAAGATTTTTTTTAGGCCAATGCATTCTCTTATATATGCGAGGCGACCTATGGTCGACTCGCATATATAAGAGAATGCATTGGCACAGGGCATAACTGTAACTATCACAATGTGGTCAAGGAGCCGGTTCCAATGATATCCATATTTGTATGGTTCTATTGAGACAGACCGAAGATATTTTAGGCTGTTGAAGCTTTATTTGGCCGGTTTGTTGGGTAAAGGGTTAACAGTTTTGGTTTCAGGATGATAACTTTAGTTTGGGTTATTTTTATCGGAACTAAATTTGGTATGTGAGTTTTCCAGACCAAATTACAGGTCAAGAATTTGGGTTCGTTCCGATTATTTTGTACTGACTTATGGCTCTTATCGACTTAGAATTTTCATTATTTGAGGTTTCCGGATGATAACTTTAGTTTGGTTTATTTTATAGGAACCAAATATTGGTGAGTTTTTCAGACAAAAATACAGGTCAAGTTCGATTATGGTTTTGGTCCAAATATTTTTTACTGACCTATAGCTCTTTTTGAATTAGAATTTTCAATATTTGAGGTTACTACAATTTAGTGTCACTGCCATTGTTTGTTTGTGTACAGTTCACCAGGCATATTTTGCCACGCCAAGCTTAGTTCTTGTTCTACTTGGATTGGTGGGAAAGTCATGCAGGTAAATCATCCCAGATCACTTCCTTTTATTTACCCGGGCAAAAAATGTGTTGCCTCAAATTTGTTTTGCGTCATATGTTTGCTTCTTACAAATTGAGATTTGAAATGTGCACTGACAAGTAATTATGCTGACTTGAAATATTAATAAAATGAGAGGGGATTTATTGGTTCTGGACAGGGCCAGTTAGGTTGGAGATAACACAGATAATTTTTTTACCTTAACCCTTCCATTACTGGAGCGCCCTGAAAAACCCTGTGCCAATGCATTCTCTTATATATATGCGAGTATCCCATAGGAAGCCTCGCATATGCAAGAGAATACATTGGCCTAACAATATTTACCTTGACCTTGTAAGCCAGTGCGTTCTCTTATATACCGGTATGTGAGGAGCCCAATGGTAGACTCACATATAAGAGAATGCACTGGAACAGCTTGTGAATCTAAGGAGCGTTATTTTATCGCCTTCCTAGCTTCCTACAACCCTCACTGAATTGACTCGTCGATGAGGTGTAATTTCATCCTTCTCAGGGCTGGTTAAAATTTTGGCTAAAGAAAGTTAAGTCATGGAACCACAATTAATTACATCATAATATATGTCATTTTCTGCAAATCTATGGATACATGAAATTTCTTCTACAAATAATCATAATCTATGTACTGTTCAAGGCCTCCAAAAGCAAACACTGTAAAGATATCCTCACTGGACAGGAAAACCAAACCAATAATTACATATTGAGCGATTTTGTAGTAAAAGTGCGTAGTCATTTCTGATCACCATATAAATCAAAGAAACAGTGAAATAGCTATTTTACAAAGCTCGCACTTTGAGTTTGCTCAGATTTTTTATTTTATGCAGGTACACCAGGATGTGTATAGAAAGCACCATTGAATTGTATAGTCTTTTTAAAGTTTACCCAGGAAGAGATTGTATCACATTAGCAGTTTTAAATGTTTATGAGAGCTGAAGTGGGAATGACCACAATGTATAAAGATACAAGTTTAAAATCTTTTGACATAACATTGAACAGTTACATCCTGGTTCAGTGCAGAAACAAACATTATGTACAGATATGTCAACAGCCTACTTTATTGTGTGAAAAGAAATCTTATTGCTGTCTCATGGTCTCGCATTTTTTGTTACTTTTATTGTTAAATCACAAAAGCTCAATTTATCTATGCTACCATGTGTGACTCAGAATATCATGCATTTTACCTCAAGGCTGTAATGTTCACAACATCCGCATTTCTAAAATTGGGATACTACAAATACCTGCAGCTATGGTTAAAGAAAATTACAAATCACATAATTAAAGTGACTGTTTCCATTTTCATTAGCCTATAGTCAGTTATTAATTTTCAAGTGTATTGTTTTTGGGGGTTTTTGTGGCCGACTGTTCTATTAAAAAGCTTTGATTAGAGCAAAATGTCAGCAGGAGATGTTGTACCAGTACCTGTACATCATGTACCAGTACTCTTGCTATTGTTACAGAGCTTACATTTTCATACTTTCTTTTCTAATTGGGATCTTCCCAGTACAGAGGTTGCATGTGCACCTGTATTGGGAATCTGTTATTTTATTATTTTAACTTAATTTACTGACCTGTGAAACATCTTAGTGTTTTAAAAACACGAGGTGAATTTAGTGATGCTAGCCCACTATGCGGGATAGTGTCACTAAATTCACCCTCTGGGGGCCTCATTCTCCAAAGGACAGGCACACTTAAACACATGCTTGTTGGTGCACTGTAATAAATAATACCTGTATCATGTAGTGTTGACATATGGTGAACATTACTTGATGGTCATTAACCATTTTGTATAAGTAAAACAGGATTAACTATATATTGTTATGAAGATACAAATTATTTTTATAAGCACTTGTCACTTGATCAATAAGTATTTAATCCTTACACCACAACATTTGGCTAGAGCGGACACTGTCAAAGTTTAATTGGAGCCTCCAAGTTCATACATGAATGTCACTTTAATTCTCGTCCAGACTGTCCTGTTTTCATGCACACTTTGGCCTTGTACTTATCAACCTACCTGATCTTGGTTTGGCATCTGATATGGCCTTATATAATATTGACTATACTATGATCATATTGGATTTGACCCTTTAACAGTGTTCATGCTGGCCCGAAAATTCATTTCGCCGATTTTTGGCAATTTCCTAATTATTGTGGCCATTGTTTTGCAAATTTGGCAAATAATAAAAACCAAAATTGTAGGATCGTTGAGGTAAATTAAACTAAAAACTATAGAATAAATAAAATGTAAAAAAAAAATAACAAAATCAAAGCAAAATAATAAAAAGCATGTAAAAATAAAAATAATAGTTAATACCAACATAATTCACTGATTTGCTAATCGTAACACAAAGCAGTAAAGTTTTGTCAATGATTAAAGACATAATATGGACTTGTTCGAGTGCGATAAACTTATAAGTTAGTTCTCAGGCTCTATACTAACCTGGATAATGTAGCACTCTACAAACATCACCGAAAATTTCAAAGAAATCGACCATACCACTCCATAGAAAACATTGTCTGAACTATGCTCAATTGTAAATATTTACATCTCAATTCAGGACGCAAGAATCGACGATAAACTAAGTTACTAACGCAAACTATTTCGCCATCTAGCATCATTGTATTTAATTAATTATAAGAATGAGGGTGTGTGTTGTCAATTTTGATTAATATTTGTAAAAATAACTACTTTGAGCAAGATTACTCTCCATTTCTATTTGCTCACCCTACCGGAGTATTTCACATCACTTTAAGACAGGACGCAGTAATAGTACCTGATCATCATTGTTTTGATAAGTAAGCATGGGCTACTTCTGGTAAATTGTTATCCAAACATACTGGGGGGGGGGGCAGCTACTCAGTAACCACCATTGTAATGGTTCTGGTGAGATTTGATGATTTTTTGAGAGGTAATTGCTGGCATAGGTTGGAATCTTTTTGCCAAATGTACATGTAATTTCCATTTGTCATTTTCAAACAAATCTGGCCTTTTGTCAATTTGGTCACTGACAGCATGAAACATGCCCTTTAATGACACTTGAGATTCACATCATTGTGCCATAATATCTACCAGTACATGTATCTCCACACTTCACCTCCTTCTGTAGACTATACTTACTTTATTTGCCTGGAAAGACTTATTGATGTCTTAGAAATAGATAATGTTATTTGTTTGCATCGAGATCGCACAGCAAATGGTAATAAAGAATGTTTTATATTGGTCAGATGTTCGTAGCCCGTTTATATATAACCATGGGTATATGCGAGAAATACACAATGAAAACACACTCCACAGTTTGGATCGATAAGCCTTGCCCTGTGTATTTTGATGCTGCGTTTTATGACAATCGGTCTTCCGTATCATTTCTACAATACAATTATCGTCTTACATGTACTTGCAGCACGAAGTTACCGTGTGATCGTCACGGAAGCGTTTTCATTCAGAGTATGGTCAGTGTATTCTATGTCGAAAGCACAAACTAAGTCGCGAGGGGCACCCCTGGTTGACAAAAGTTCAAACAGTAAATATGACCAGATAAGACATAGAAACCACTAATCTCATTACCAATCTAACAACACCAGTCGAACATGATTACATTTCAAAGCAATATCACCGGGCGCCAGGTTACGGACAACCACAGGCACACACACCATGGATAAATCAGGGTTTCCACCAGGCCGGCTGCTGGTCCGTCCCACGGACCCATTCCCCTCGCAGATGATCTGTTTGATTCATACATGTACCAAAAGTCATTAGCAATATGTCATAAAAAAATGGCTGCAACGGGAGTTCGGGGGGTTAAACAGAATACTGGTGAAAAAGCGGGTCAATTGAGCACAGTGTGCTACCGGTACAGCGTAACCCTTTGAAATCAAAGCGCCAAAACTACAATGTTTTGTGTGCATTGAAATAGTGACGTTATAAACAGCGTAATAAATGTCGCGGTAACATCAAAGAATGTCGGACTGCTGAGTACGGATATTATTTCGCACGGGATTTCTGTGGTTGAAACTACTCAGCTCGGAGATCCCGTGCTATCGTACGATTACATAATTTGATCAAAGAATGCCGAATTGCTGAGTTAGGCAGAGTAGGGATCAACATACGCCAACAGGCGGTTCTCCTACCAAAGGAGGTATCTACCTCCGAGATCCTGTGCTATCGTACTATTATAATACGGAACCTGTCCCAAATCAGTCTTTATATTGGGAATTCATAGTGACAACACCATTCATTTGACCCATATTACATGCATGGAGGATAAACACAAAAAACATACCCCCCCCCCCCAATATGGAGATAAAGTCAACGTACTGTCAATAATAGTTTCGTTGTCCCGCCTGGGTCCCCAAACGCAAACAACGGCGCACATGTTCCCATTTCCCGCCAAAACTCTCAATTATATTTAAAATATAATTGAGAGTTTTGGCGGGAAATGGGAACAATTTTGTAACACGTTGGCTAAAACTCTATAGCAGAGGTCGTCAGTTGTTGGACTAATACAGACTATTGACAAGGTACGCGTTCCGAGTTTGAAAGATTTCACTACCATTCATATTTCGCCGCTATAAATAACTCCTGCAGACAAACCCTGCAGTATATATGACGTCACAGCGCACAAATAGTTTTACGATTGAAAGAATACATGGAATATATCCGTTTCATTTTCACGGAAGCTACTTGAATTCTAGGAAATACTTAATTCAATTCTCCCAGCTAGGTATTATTGGACAATGCATAGATGCTTTTTAGTGTTTAGTTTCATTATACCTGTCGGAATCTTATTGTAAGTTATAAATTTTTAAACACTGTAACTTGTAGCTTGATATAGTCTTCTATCAGACGGCAGTCTTAATTGCGTAATTACATGATTAATTATCTGGATACCATCAACAGAACGGAAAATGATCGACTTGCGTAAAATACGTAGCTTTGGATTGCTTTGTGGGACACTCAGGTGCAAGGAAATGGCCACTTTTCAGTGTCAAATAACAAAATTTTCGCCCGACAAGACGAAGCATGGTCGTCCCGTCGCGTTATGTGTTTCCCCAATACGGACTCATTAATTTCCCCTTGGCGGAAACCCTGGATAAATACATGGTCAAAAGAATGGCCGTTTTTTTTGTACGGTTATATCTGGCATATATACCCATGGTTATATATCAACAGGATACGAGCATCTGACCGATGCGTGTTCAGATATAACAGAATAACAAAGAATCATGCTAAAATAAGTTATTTTTCATAATTTGATATAAAAATAGGCAGAAGACAGCGAAATTGTTATAAGCGCACTAAATGCATGTTAGGCGTAGCTTAATCATTGCCCTAATGTTTATGCCAAATAATTTGTCCCGAATACAGTTGTAAATATTTACATTTGTGCACAGTTCAAATGTTGTGTTCTCTGAAATGGTACTGTCAATGTGGTTGGAATTTTCCATAATCTTATTTGATTGCCACATTCTTCCAGTGAAGATATATATAGTGTTTAGATACTAACTTATCCATTTTGTTCACTGAATTAAGTCCATAATATGTTTAGGGGCGCTATTTCGATGAGTTTCGTTTGAAATATTCAGTGTAGGTACCTGTACATGTTTGATACCCCTCCTCCTAAATTATGTATATAAGCCATATCTGTTTAAATTGGATTTCCAGAATAGAGTAACCCACCATGTTGTTTGTTTGTTCCTGTTCAGGGGAAAAATAAGGAGGGTTCATCTTACCGCTCTGTGGAAAATTGAAATATATTACTTTTATAAGAATTGCATGTATTTATTAACTGATTTTGATCCCCGGATTGCCAGGATGTGACAGAAGTGAGCTGTTATTAAGTTTAATTTGAGCCCCCAAGACTATAAATGTATGTCAGTTTAAAGTTAAACAATCCGATTCGATGGTCTCCATATCATCAGATTCCAACAACAACATTATTTGAAATGCCGCTTCAGTTATCAGAATCGATGAATTGCCAAAAAATAATTCAAACCACTGTCAACTACAGTATAAAATTGCACAAAAAGTGATAAATATCAACATTTTGTTCAAAAAAATTTGGTATCGAGAGTATGTCTGTTGGCATTCATCGAATATTTGCCAGCCCGCCAAATATTTGAGGTGTTGAAAAATAACAGATTTCAAAACTTAAAATCTGATAACTCTGGGGTTTGATGGGTGGGTTCCTCGACTCAAATCTAATATTTTTTACCCCCGAAGCTGAAGCAATATTAATTTAGGGGCGTTAAATTGGATTTTGCATCTTTAAGATTTTCCATACCAAATCCTCATTGACAAGTAGTTATCCCTTAGGAAATTTTCAGATAATAATTTAAAAAAAACGACGTTTTTGAATTTGTTATCTGAACATCTTCTGCCAATGAAGAGGATTCCTTCTGTGCTTTCTATTGTCTGTCATTTACTCATATTTCCTGAACATCCCTCCAAATGATTGATAGACCATTCCAATGTATACTTTTATGACTGAGTGGGAGAATCACTTTAGTCTCATCCAGACTGTCCTGTTGTTCACACACTCTGCACTTCTGAGCTATCCTTCTCTTACATGTATTTTAACATGAGAATATTGTGACCGTGATCTTGGGTTTAACCCTTTACCCAACAGAAGGGCCCTGTGCCAATGCATTCTCTTATATATGCGAGTCGACCATAGGTCGCCTCGCATATATAAGAGAATGCATTGGCTTAACACATTAAATATTATAAAATTGTTAAAGAATGTAAGAAAAAATGATAAAAAGTGTTAAAAAAAGATTTTTTTTAGGCCAATGCATTCTCTTATATATGCGAGGCAACCTATGGTCGACTCGCATATATAAGAGAATGCATTGGCACAGGGCATAACTGTAACTATCACAATGTGGTCAAGGAGCCGGTTCCAATGATATCCATATTTGTATATGGTTCTATTGAGACAGACCGAAGATATTTTAGGCTGTTGAAGCTTTATTTGGCCGGTTTTGGCCGGTTTGTTGGGTAAAGGGTTAAAAGTAATTGTCTTCACTGTTCTGATAGAGATAATATTACATCCTACGATCTTACTGGATGTGACCCTCCGATCACACTCGAGATTTTACATTATCATTTATAAGATCTCCACACACTTTACTTACTTCCTTGAGGGTATTTCTTGAGCTGTCCTATGGACCTGCAGCTTTGTACTGACACCTCCCCTGTTTAATATCTCACCTCATATTCATATGCACTGCTATAAAGGGATTAGTCAGCTCAGTTAAATGGTGAGTTACTCCTGTACGGCTATCTATAGAGAGACTGATATAGAGGAATATGTCTGGTTCAATGGTGAGTTATTCCCATACAGCCATCTGGACAGACTGATTTATAGGAATATTCACATCTAGTTCAGATAGTTACAATGGTGTTCTTACTCATATTATAATGGTTGTATAAATAGGCCCTTGTCTTGCATAACACTTACTGTAAAAGTCCATTTATTCCTGGTGGTCCAATTTTCATGGTTGTTGATATCCACAAAATTAAAAACTCCACAAAAATATATTATCTTCGAAACGAACACGGTTGCCATTTTGAGAATGTCATGCGGGAGGTACATGTAACTCTATTCACCCAATGTACATTCAAAGCCTAGGGATTTATGTTATGAGAAGAGAGTGACGTTCACCTAGGTTATTTAGGTTTATGTAATACAATCCCGTTGTTGACATTCTCCATAGTCGTCAACAAATGCTTGGACGCGCGACATGCTCATGGGCGTAGCCAGCTAGGGTTCGATGGGTTCGGACGAACCCGCCCTTGAAGGCAGAAGTGCCCTCGTCGCCTGACTTCCAGGGTTCGAAAGGTCGTTGGCTGGGTCAACTTCGGGGGTTCGTTAAGTTAATGCATGCCCCCCGAAGTTGCCCGAGCCAACTAACCGTCGAACCCTGGAAGTCATGCGACGAGGGCACTTAAGCAGTCGGCAAACGCATGATCGGCCTATACTGGATTTTAATGTTAATCAAATCAGTATAGTCCCATGGCAAGTCGGCATATGACGTTGCTAGTCTAAAGTGGACAGCATTGTGTTCAGTTTCAATTAAAGTGATGCTATATACGTGCATGTCAAACTTGTTTTCACAGTCATTGGCAATTATGAACGAATAGACACAATGTATGCAAACACTACATGTACATGTACATATAGGGTACATTTTTGGGTGTCAAGTTGTGTTCCAGTGGGGCCACGTAGTATATCGAGGACGATGCGTACATTGCTAGGGTTTGAACACAGCTTCTTGACATGAATTTCCCCCAAAAACAGGGTTTTAGTCCCACTCCTATCAACCAAAAAGGAGCACACTATTAGTTGGTGGTGGGCTGTTAATTAAAACCTTGTTGTATGGGACTGTACATGCCTAATAACTTTTCGATAGGTCCGATATATAGCCCCAGGGTGAGAACAGCACGTTAGTCCGATGGCTCGACTACATTCCGGGGTACAGCGCGCTAGTCCGAGCCACTCCCATGGTTTAATAGTCAAAGGGTTCATTGGTCCGAGGGTTCAATAGTCCGATAATAGAACGATAAGCCGAGGGTGCGACACTCCGAGGGTTCAATATCCCGAGTGTCCATTGGCAGGACGTGGTGACGGGGATTTGCGGGTCTCCCCCAACTTTGTTACAAATTCCAGTCGGCATGCAATAGGTCAGGGTTATAGATTACATGTATATAGAATAAGTCATATACAGTTTGTTCATGTATATTGTATAGGAAAATAAATACGCAGGACATTCCGAGCTTTACATATCATGTTCTACATGCATATAGATCTAACGATAATGGACGGTATGCAATGAATGAGTAACTGTCGTTCAATTCCATATATTATATAGCCCACTTCAGCCAATAAAAAAACAATTTTTAGTGCGGGCCTATTCATAACTTCATAAGATCGCAAAGGGATATAATACGCAGTTATATCTGCATGGGGATGGCTGGGTTTTATCATCGTTCTTTAGTATCCGAGTCGATACTACACGCGGTCACGGTCCCATACATGGAGAAAACATTAGTACATAAAACTTTATCAAGTATGAAGACAAACACTGCTATGTCATACATTCTCACATAATCGGTTGATAAAATCCAAAACATTATTACCTCTCTAATATACAAATATTACACAAATAATCGTCAAATATGCTCCAGATTCGCGCTCGATGGGTTCAATTTAAATTAAATTCCGGGGTATGCCCCTCGGACCCCCACCCGCGGGAAAGGGACACCCGCGGTCGGAGCTTTTCACCTCGGTCGTGTGCCCCTCAAGTTAATATTCGAACCCGACTTTTAAAAATGCTGGCTACGCCCATGGACATGCTAATTAATTCTATGCCCACAGTGCAGATGCGCAATTTCCGATGGATTGCCTGAGGTGTCTGCACTTCTATTAGTTGGATAGTTGGACTTGATTGTTATTATTCAGGGGGTTTGGAGGCGACAGTTAGTACTGGCAGACCCACAAATTTACGAACCCACAAAAAAGTAATAAATGGCTGAACCAAGAAAATCGATTCCAACGAATTTAAAGCAATTCACTATATTGGATCATACCGGTAGAAGGGTAATATTGGGGTGTAAATTGAACTTCAGCCATTGCTACAGTAATGCCCTAAGTAATCGACTCCTTAACCACAGCAGAATTATGGGTAACTTTTCAGGATTTAGTTGGAAATATGGCTTGTTGCCATTCATCGGAAAGCTCTCGGGGAGAGCTTTCCGATGAATGGCAACAAGCCATATTTCCGACTAAATCTTGAAAAGTTACCCATAATTCTGCTGTGGTTAAGGAGTCGATTACTTAGGGCATTACTGTATTTCACCCTGACAGCAGTCCACTTCTCCCTAATATCCAAACTGGGAGAAGTGACTTCTCCCTATTTGAAACCTCCTGGCTGGACCCTGGAAAGAAGATGGCCTAACAATGTTTACCTTCACCTTGTAAGCTAGTTCATTCTCTTTATATATGCGAGACTCGCATATATAAGAGAATGCACTGGCACATGATATTTAATGCTGCACTAGCTCCACTCCAGTCATGAAATGGTTAAGGAAATAGCCGGTATACATGTATGACGGTATGAGCTTCAAAAATGCTTTCCAGGTCCCCCTCCAAATTCTTTTAAAGATGTGATCAGGTTTCCAGATCTTCAGTTACAACAACAATATAAAATATCTACCTGTAATTGCATGAATGTTGTTTTCAGTTAGGCTTGCCGCGATTTTGGGAATAATCGAACAATCGTCAGTGGTGCCGATTAATCGATTTTCATTTTGAGAATCGACTTTTTTAGTTCAAATAACAATGCATATTATACAACAACACAAGAACGCTGGCATACAGCGTATTTGCAAAGAACCTATCTCAACTTAAGAGGCAATATTTTGCACCGTATTTACAGCACTAATCTAACCCAGAAACCCACCCACGCAAACATTTGTGACAATGTAACTTTCAGTTGCGGCGTCTTTTGAGGTCAGGCCGACAGAGTAATCTAGTTCCGTCTTGGTTTCACGTCACGGCGGTTTTTCTTTTAATGTGCCGACGCATGTGTATACTCCGCGGCATGCGTGATAGCAGATGTTCAGCGGTCACGTGCTATTCCGCTTTTGAGAGATTCCCGACTTTGAATTAAGGCACGATCCCGAACTTCAAATTCAATTAATGCACGATCCCAAATTCGCGAACAGTCTCACGAAGCACGTGGCCCGACGAGAGTTGGGAGTATTTTTCCGATTTTTTTCGTTCAATTTGTTTAATCAAAATGATTTCTGAATCTGCTTAGTGCTTACATAAAGTTCATAAACTACGAGTAATTATTTTGTTTTTATTGTTTAATAGAGGCATTTGAATTTATATGGGAGCAAATTCTCAGAACTAATGCCCTTCATTTCCGACGTGCGGGAGTTATACTTACCATCTTACACTTACCAGACGCACCTCTTAATAGTGTCTTTTTTGGCATCTATTTACTACAAATTAAATCTCTATATGAGATTTAATTTCATGGGTAGAAAAATCGATTAATCGTCGATTATAGCCACCGATTAATCGATTTTGAAAATCCAAAATCGCCTATTTTCAGTGCTTTGTTCTGTTGAGAAATTGCTGAAAACCAATTATGACATATTGTATAAACCAGTCTCTTTTAAAAGCAGAGGAAAATCCTACAGTAATGCCCTATATAATCGACTCCTTAGCCACAGCAGAATTATGGGTAACTTTTCAGGGTTTAGTCGGATATATGACTAAATCCTGAAAAGTTACCCATAATGCTGCTGTGGTTAAGGAGTTGATTACTTAGGGCATTACTGTATATCGGATGTACGTCTCAAGAACTCTCTATTAAAATTAGGTTCTGTTTTGAAAGGATTCCCTCCATTTTATTGGAGAGTGGCGCAGACCTCGTGTGATTTCATTGGTTTATGGCATAGCAGATCACTTCACAGATCTGAGGTCAATGACTCGTTCACAATTTTCCCCACACATTATCAAACTCAACTATTGTTGGAAAACTGAATACAGGCGATATATCCATAATTATTTTTATTCATTTCTCATAAACATTTACAATGGCAGGAATGCACTCCATATTTGGAAATGGTTTATAATGTTACGTTGGGAATGCTGCGTCGTCTTAGAAATGAAATATAAATGGACACTTCTAGAGATGTACATCTGTTAGCATATTCGTTGGCTTTTCAAAGAGACTGGCTATAAATTAGACCTATAAATACCAAAGAATGTCATTTTTTATTGAAAAAATAACAAAATAATTTGTGGAGTCCCTCTAAAACATTGAAACTACATGAAATAAATGCATAACAAATATCAAACAAGCCTTGAAATAGTGTGTCTGTCATTTGCAGAATAAGGTTCCCAGAGGGTGAATTTAGTTCTGCATCACCCTCTGGGAACCTCATTCTGCTGAGGTGTAAGCAGAATGAGGTCCCCAGATGGTGAATTTGGTGATGCTAGCCCGCTATGCGGGGTAGCATCACTAAATTTACCCTCTGGGGACCTCATTCTGCAAATTACAGACAAAATATATGTACAGTAATGTTGCCATGGCATTGCTTATTGCTGTGGCCAATTTCGAGGACTGCTTTATATACTATAGAACCTAAATAAAAAGTTAATTTACGTTTACGTTTCGTAGATAATTACATAAACTATAAAGTAGAAGGAAATCAAGAACTTGGAGAAGGAGTATATATGAATAAATTGTTCGTAAGGCACTCTGCACTGGTTTCGTCGCTAAATGCAACTTGTCAGCGAGATTCTGTTTTGAAGTGTGATGAACGAGCAAACAATGAGTATCCTTTATATAGTGTTGCTATGTAGCCAGTAGCCAGTTTCGTAGCCTGTAGCCTGTTTTGTTTTTAAAAAGGTTACTGCTTTTTAATTTTTGTGGTACATGTATGGTAGCAGGTAAATTTGCCTGTTTATTTCAAATTTTGCTGGTTTTTAGCTCGTTAGGTTACATATTATGTGATTTTTTAATTTGGTTGCTCTGCGCGTTTTATTTACTCAAATTTGCCTGTTGTAAATGTTCAATATTCTGGCTCTTTTTGCCATTTTTTTTCCTTTGCTATGATACATGATCCTTCGTAAATAATTAGCCTGGAACCCTGAATACATCTTTAACTGTTGGCCTTTGATATTTCTCCAAACAAATTGCTTGGTGATATCTTAACTAGCGATATCTTTACCAGCTTGTTCTGGAGACTATATTATCACTTATTCATTTGGAGCATTGAAGCTTCGGACATGTGCTATTAGTCTAGACAGCAGACATCATGCAGTAGATCGCAGATTCCTCAGCACTGTAAGCCTTTTGTATGAGGTATATTCCATAATCGTGATCATAATTCGGGGAATACACTGATAACTCTCTATAATAATCAATAAATCTCTTTGTGATATATTGTCCACCGTGACTCGACCGTCACGATTCCCATGATGTATAATTGCCCGGATGCTCATGTTGTGTGTCTGAACAAAGAACATATCTGCATTTATTATGACTTATGACCCTTGACTGCTAGCTTAATCATGCATTCAGTGCATTCGTACGAAGTGATTCAACAGCGATCTTCAGGAACGTGGTGATGGGGGGGGGTGTAAATTTTCAACAGTTGGAATTTTTGTGCCAAACACAACATTCATATTGTTTGAAATTTAAGGCATAAAGTTGTATAATTTCCTGTTTATAAGACGTTATTATGTTATTGGTCCATCCATCCATTTTTTTCGTTTCCAGATGATAACTTTAATACTTTTATAAGTCAAAAGTGAATGGACTGAAATTTGGTATGTGGGTTTACTAGCACAAAGTATAGTTCAAGTTCAAATTCGGTTCCGCCCGCCAATTTTCACGAGAATTAATGGCTTTATTATTTGAATTTGCACTTTATTTTTGTTTCCGGATGATAACTTTAGTAAGTCTGAACTGAATGGAATTAAATTTGGTTTGTGAGTTTACAAGTCCAAATACAGGTCAAGTTCGAATTTGGTTCTGCCTGCCAATTTTCACCTGAGTTATGGCCCATTGTTGAAATTACCATGGGTTTATTTTGCCAAGCCCTCAGAGCAATGCTCTTATTCTGTTCAAATTTTATGACTGAAATAGCCATCAGTTTGACAATTTCCTAGCATAGGAGGGAAATTTCAGTCTAGTTTACCTGTTTGTGGTTTGGAGTGGATTTGAAAATTCCAAGTTGGACCCTCTAGCCACGTCCGTGACTTACATGTAGCTTATAACACCCTGTAACCTTGTTTTCTTATTTACTACATATGAAGAATGTCTTACATGTATATGACATGCACCCATTTACTCAAATATCTTAAAGGATTTATATGGTCTAAAAACCACCAAACGCAATTGGAAAGCCCTCCCGATTGTGATTAAAATGATCCGTCCCATTCCGATTGCATAATAAATAAGCAGAATAACTAATAAATAATGCCACCACTGGTTTTCGGAGATCTAGACTATGATGATGTCAAAACAGTCTTTCGAAAAACACAGATTTGTAGCCAGAGTTTATTATGCAGACTACGATTACGTAATTGTCGTCAGCCGATACTAAATTGCAGAATTGGATTTTATTTAATGATCACCATTTATTTATCGTATAAAGGCATTTAACCAGCGATATTTCATATGTAATTAACAACTCGTTGCGCGTTTGGCTGAAATATTTTAAGCTCCGCCCACGGCTGTCACTGTTTAGCAAAACAGGTGATACTTGCCGGAAAATACAGTAATGTGACCATGGCGATCAGCTGATCGGTCATGTGACTTACCTCCGTAAAAAAAAATTGGAAACTTCTGGGAGTTTTTTTTATGTCAAAATAATAATAAAAATTATCTGCTCGATTTTGATTTTTCTTGGCAAAATGGGTCTTTTAGTCATATATAATTTGTATTATGAAGAGAACAAAAATATTTTTTTGACAAAATAATTCCTTTAAAGTGTCATTTAAATTTCAAGAAAAATTTAAATCAAGGTTTTTTTTTTTGTCACATGCAATTGTGTTCCTGTGTTCAAATTTTACTGATAAATGTAAATTAACTGCTTTCAACTGCACCAACTCTGAAAGAAGTCACGATAGCAAGGAAACTTAATTTATAGTAATATACTGCTGGGGAAATAGACCTGTTAAGGTGACAATTTCCATCATTGCATAAAGTCTACAAGTTTAAAATTTAATACTAAATACTCATTGACGAGTACCCGGTAATACCAATTTGACTGCATGGTCTCTCTCAGGGTATAAATTTATATATATATATTCTGTGACCTAACCATGATAACCACGACTAAATTGGATCAATATTAGCTTTTTCTCTTGAATTGAGTTTGAAAAACAGAACAACTTCAATTTTGTTGAGGAGTTACCTATGCATCCTGGATTATTCACCGAGTGTCTTATTTTTCTTCATAAACGTGATAACTCTAAAAATGTAATTCAATTTTGACCACATTCAGTTTTTGGGTTCTACTCACAAGCTCACATTCCTTATGCCATAACTCGACCATAGTATCTACGATGTGTACCACTGTACCTGGTGTTCATATATGCAAAAACAAACCATTGGATGGTTACCACACTGAGGGGACCACATGCCTTCAAAAAAAGATGGAATATAAATTTTAATGAAGGACGGTATGAATGGTGTGAGGTCAAAGTAACGCCACAAACATTCTGAGCTTTTATGAATTCCAGCAATGGAAACATCCCTTTCAGTGCCAATGTCCGATTTTTGTATCAAACCATATTTCCTTGATCATTTTTCAAATTTATTGGTTATAATAATGTTTCCATCAATGTATCACATTATTATAATCAATAAATTTGAAAAATGATCAAGGAAATATGGTTTGATACAAAAATCGGACTTGACACTGAAAGGGTTAAAATTGAAATTCTCCAATAAACCATATCCTGGTCCCCTGCACCATGCTCATGTAACCCATTATATTATGGCAGTAATTACAGCCTGGTGTGCATGGACTAACCTGTGTCATATTGATTGCCATGAAGATGTCATAAACAACCTGAGCTACCTGACAGGTATGTCCCTGATTGTGATTACTGGGGCTTGAGACAGATTACTGGGTTCCTCCAACTCTTTCTAAGATCAATCATTGGTTTATGGGACTTCAGGTAATCATGTCTGAGTTCATAGGGATGTTTTTATATCTGCATGTCATTGTAATCATTGTCCCTGGGGTGTTTACTTCTGTATAACATAATGTTATGTAACACTATCATTGCCTCCCCCCCCCCCCAATAAATTCATGTAAGCACTATAGAAATTTCTGAATTTCTGGTGATAACTACAAATTGGTTTCAGAAATTTCAGTTCATAAATCTGAAATGGTTTGAGAATAATATTTTCAGTAATAATTAATTAAATATATTTCTACTGTAATATGAGCTGCTTATTGGCACAGGTGAAGTCCGATTATGGGTGTGGTCCACCCCTTTTACCAACCTTTTGGCCCTTTTCAGCTCAGAATTTGCTGATTATTTAGTTTTTTTAGGATAAAATCATGGGCAATATGGTCAGACCTAGCACTAATAGAGTTATTTCTACAATTACTCTCCAAATTAATCTGCCGTCAACGTAAAACAGATGCACTAATACAAGTGTGGTATGATTCCTATTATTTCATGGGAAATGCTTTGAAAATAAGTTCATCAAACGTCTAGTCATTTCCTAAGGGAACTACAGTAATGCCCTAAATAATCGACTCCTTAACTTGTCAGGGGAGAGCTTTCCGATGAATGGCAACAAGCCATATTTCCGACTAAATCCTGAAAAGTTACCCATAATTCTGCTGTGGGTAAGGAGTCGATTAATTAGGGCATTACTGTACTTGTCAATGAGAAGTTAGTAAAGAAAGGCTTAAGGTAAAAAGTTCAACTAACAGCTTTAGGCTAAAAGACAGGTGATGTCCTATGACACACACACTGTACACCAGTCATTGCACACCAATATTCTTAAGGGGTTTCCACGGCTGAGCTATCTCAGTTTAGATGGACCTACACAGAAAACTACTTAATTGTTAAGCTAGTGCCCCATCTGAAGGAGTCTATACTACAGTAATGCTCTAAGTAATCGACTTCTTAACCACAGCAGAATTATGGGTAACTTTTCAAGATTTAGTTGGAAATATGGCTTGTTGCCATTCATCGGAAACATTCATGAGGCTCCCTATGGGATACTCACATATATAAGAGAATGCACTGGCACAGGATCTTTAATGCTGCACCAGTGCAGCTCCCATCATGAAAAGGTTAAACTGCGTTATGGAAAGTTATACTTAAATTCTCAGCCATGTTTTATAATTGAAATAAGAGATATAAATTTCAGAAAAATATTGTTCAGGCAGCGATGAATATTTTTTAAATTATTGTTTTCCTTGATATATCTACTTTTCCTCCACTCAAATGTTTGTAAACCAAGCTATAAAATAGCTGTTTCTTTAGCATCAGCTATAAGAATAAATACTAATACCTAGATTTTAAATGTAGCAGCTGCCACTTGACAACTATTAAACCAACCAATCTACTTTGTTTATTGAAGACTTGTGCTAGAATTAATGCAGCATCAATCACACTTACTCAATAACATGTTCCGACCATTGGGGAATTCCGGTTCCTGATCCCTGTTTTATATTGATTGCTGCACTGAGACATCAATGACTGTCAGCGGGCTATGCACTTTGCAGTTAGAATCAATTTGAATCTGATGTTACACCCCCAGATACCAGCTCTAATTTTCCCGATCTCATGGCCAGAATCAATCATTCACTCCTTATTTCACGATTTCTCAAGGATTTCTTCTTATTTAACTGTACCAGCTGTCTAAACTATTGTCAGCATAAATTGTTCTTCATGCACTAACTGCATGTGTCGCCTCCAATTCTTTATGCAATAGCAGTTTTTTTCTTCATGTTTTAAAGGCACGGATGGGCTTCGCAGTGGGTATTGCTGTTAAAAAACCCTTCCGTTAAAACCAACAAAAACAGAAAGAATACATGTATTAAAATATAGACAGACTTTTTCTTAAACGAATCATAAATATCGTGATACAGTATGTTATTGTCAAGTTCATACACTTTGTTATGTAAACAAAAGTAAAAAAAAGTGTACAAACTTGACAATAACATACTACTTGTATTTGCACAACATTTATGACTGGTATAAGAATAAAATATGTCTATATTTTAATATTCTTTCTGTTTATGGCAGTCTTAACGGATGTGACCATTTTAACAGCATACCCACCGCGAAGGCAATCCGTGCCTTTAAGGCTATACTCAGTAAGATTATAACTGGTAACTCTGCACAAAGATAATCTATATAATACAAGATTGTGTCAGGCAAAATTATACTCATTGATATGCAATTATTATACCCCTACTGAAGAAAGAGATTACCAGTGCCTGCCAGGGTGTGTGTGTGTCCATCCATCTATCAGTTGAAGACGAGACACACTTTCTCCTTAAGCCTATAAACACTTGCGATCAAAACTGATATCATAAATCGTGATTGAACCTGGACAGACACAACTTTAATAGTGACCTCAGCTTACTTATCTGCCTGATGAATCCTATCCTCTTCAAGTAGCTAAATTTCTTCACAGCGCTTATCAAAAAAGACAACATCTTCTTAATAGCAAAACCTTTTCTATTCTTGAATGTGCACAACATTTTACTTTATTATTTTGTTTAAAGTGACATATAGGCCTTATTGGACGGGTGTGTTCTTATTTTGATTAAAGTTACTTATAGGCCTTATTGGACGGGTGTGTTCTTATTTTGATTAAAGTTACTTTAGGCCTTATTGGACGGGTGTGTTCTTATTTTGATTAAAGTTACTTTAGGCCTTATTGGACGGGTGTGTTCTTATTTTGATTAAATTTACTTATAGGCCTTATTGGACGGGTGTGTTCTTATTTTGATTAAAGTTACTTATATGCCTTATTGGACGGGTGTGTTCTTATTTTGATTAAAGTTACTTAAAGGCCTTATTGGACGGGTGTGTTCTTATTTTGTTACTTGACATAGCTATCAACTGTATGTGATTACATTTTATACACTATACACACATGTCACTATAATAAACTATTTGTTCTTTCGTTCATTCTATCTGAGCAGATATATCAGCTACTGGTTTTCCTTCTCAATGAAATTTGGAGTGGATGCTCTCTATCATAATGGCTTCCAAAGGAGTATCTAAATTTATTTATTTAATTTGGTGTGGATCATGGATTTCAAAAGAAGATATAATTATGTCGTTTGCTTTTATTGTGTACCCATACCATAGTTATAATGGTACACATACGGTAGTGTTGATGTCCGGATTGACCACTCGACGAGTCGACGTTCGTCCGTCCTTCCGTCTATCCTCCGAGCTGTTTGTCCATCTGTCTGTTCGTCCGTAGACACCACACGGTGCGATAACTAAAAACATTTTCTATTCTATTGGAACCAAATTTTGTATATCAGAGTTTCTCAGACCAAAATGCAGATCGAGTTTGAATATGGATTTGATCCGATTTTGTTTAAACAAGAGTTATGGCATCAAAAATAAAATTAACTCTTAAAGAACAAAAAAATTTAGATTTAATTTCTTGCTCAATTTGACCAAAACAAAAAGTCATATATTAAATATAAAAAAAATTTGTTTTAAATATATATTTTTTTTAATTTAATTTAAATTGAACTCCTATTGAAAATTGAAAAACTAACACCATTATTTAAACTGGTTGCTCAGTAGGAAAGCTCTTGAACATTTTCATCTATGTAATGAGGTTTATATCATTCTTGTTGATAACATCCAGGAAGAATTATCAGCGGTGTCATGCTGATCAACCTTTCCTTAAATTTTTTGCATCCTTTGGTGAACATGGCGTTGACATGGTTTAACACTTTTATGACTGGATCTGCGCTGGTGCAGCATTACAGATCATGTATGCCTGTCTCCCTATTTGACCCATAAATTCTAATAATTTGTTTTATTATGTACATTTGTCTAAAATAGTAAATAACAGTATACTCTATAATTCAACATCAAAACTCTAAATTATTATTCCGATCATAGTAATTTACTGTCGCCAAGGGATGGGTTAAACATCTGATCGGCCTCTCGTTCCATTCTAGAGTTATCTTTCTTGTTCATCTGCTTGTTCAGCTGCCTTCATAAATAATTAACCTAACATGCATAGTATTCACTTGAATATAACATTTTATTCTGTGGTACACGCGTATACCATAATGGGCCGTGTGCCACATGGTGGTATCCACCAGATGACAACAAACTCTTGTTTATAAATGTTTTCCAAGTATACATATTTATGGCTAACATATATAAGGCAATAACTAATATATATATATGATCTGAATTCCTATGTGAGATGTGTATGGGAGAATCCTATGAACCTATCTTTTATTCCAATGATCTGCACTTAGGTCATGGTATATATGTTAATTGCTCCCTGAACATTCTCACTCACCCCTTAGGAGCTTCATTAGCATACTTTTAATTTCATGGTTTGAACAGCCTCTATTGATCTCATAGATTGAGTAACTAACCCCAGGCAGCATGTCACTTGTTTTAAGGTGGCATTCACACCAGAGACCACCTCAATTCTATAAACATGATTGTTTAACCCTGTACTAAACACTCATTGATGAGTACTAGTACAGTAATGCCCTAAATAATCGACTCCTTAACCACACCAGAATTATGGGTAAATTTTCAGGATTTAGTCGGAAATATGGCTTGTTGCCATTCATCGGAAAGCTCTCAGTGAGAGCTTTCCAATGAATGGCAATAAGCCATATTTCCGACTAAACCCTGAACAATTACCCATAATTTTTTTGTGGTTAAGGAGTTGATTATTTAGGGCATTACTGTAGTTCCCTTTGGAAATGTTCAGACAATAAGTTCAACAAAGGTCATTTGTTTCTTATTATCTGAACATTTGCCTCCAATAAATAAGATTTCTGCAACAGTATAGAAAGAGTTGACCCTTTATTTACTGAATTGATTCTCCCACTCAGTTATAAAAGGATTAATTGGAATAATCCATTGTTCATCTGGAGGGGGGTTTCAGGAAATATCAGAAAGCAGACAATACAACTGCAGAATGATTCATATTGATTGCAGGGAAATGTTCCGATAATAAACATCTACTGTACTGCCTTAAGTAAATGACTCAGAACCAGGGTGGCTCGTACCCCAGTTAGACCCCATTTCGGTCAGACTTTAAACGTGGTTATAAACCGCAAGACAACCAGAGGGTTGTGTGGTTAAAATGCATGTAATCATCAGCTGGTATGAAACAGTAACTTCCTGTATAATTTCGGCTCCAGAACATTTATATATGCCATAGTATAAGAAAGGGTTAACCCTTTCTTGACTGGAGCTTCCTAAAATTTTGTGAATGCATTCTCTTATAAATATATGGAGTCTCCCATAGGGCGCCTTACATATATAAGAGAATGCATTGGCCTTGTAAGCTAGTGCATTCGCTTATTTATTGGCTTCTCACAATTTTCTTCGCATATATAAGAGAATGCACTGGCACAGGATCTTCAATGCTGCACCAGCACATCGCCCGCCATGAAAGGCTTAAGGTGGTGAGGTGACCCTATTTGTCCAAACTCATAGACAACTCAAACCTCACAGCTGTAAAGAACAATTCGCGTGCTCTGACCGACTTAGAGCACAATTGATCCCACATAATGCAATAAACTGGAAATGTGTCGTGCGCTGGCCGCGATTGGACACAATAGCCGGTTAGCCACGCCCAATAACGTGATTATCATGAACTGAATGTGAATAGATATGTCCGAAACAACACGGACTGTTCCCACTTTGAAGCGCACTTGCGATTTGTTTGTTATGAGTTGCGGGTGCCTAACAATGGGATAATCATTGAACTATTCCTTCGCCAGCCTTGGGAATTGGTGTACTTTACCAAAAATTGGGGAACGATTGCAACAATGGGATTGTGCTCTAAGTGTGTGCTAGAAAATTGTGAGAAGCCATTACCATGAATTGTTACATCAAGGAAATAGCTCAATCTTGGTATAAAGATCAGTCCACTCAAGCTGGGAGCAATCAATTATATATAGGCCACAGTGTTAGAGATAGCTGGTTAGCTGGTATTTGGGTATGGACATATGACCTGAAAGTGAGGCTAAAACTAATCTCAGCCCAAAGGTTTATTATCAATTCTTGCAAAATGGATGTTCACAATTTTCCAGCACAGACACCTAACATAATGTTGAGATTCTTGAAGCAGTATTGAACTCAATTAAATTGCTATTGGAGTCTTTTACTCATTCAGATCATGTACATTTTATGACAGTTATTCATTTCCACTCAATTTGTATACTTGCTGAGAATGCTCTTCCCAAAATTTCCCTTCTAAAACTATGATTAAAGTCATCTTTTTTTACATTTTTATCTACTATATATTTTGAGACATACGTATCTCATATATATTTTGAAGACCTCTGTCTGTATGTTTGTCTGTATGTTTGTCTGTATGTTTGTCTGTATGTTTGTCATTTATACAAATCTACGATTCTCGACCGATCGGGACCAAACTTGGTACGTGTGTGTAGTTTGACCAGGCGGTGGACGTTGTCGTATTGGCGAGCCCGTGCAGCGCCCGCTTCGCGCATGCGCAGACGATATCTCGGAAACGGGTGGAGCTATCGACTTGAAATTTGCTATGTGAATGTATCTTGCCCCGGATACGAATTTTATCGGGTCGCCGAGCCCGTGCGACGCCAGCTTGGCGCATGCGCAAACGAGATCTCGGAAACGGGTGGAGCTATCGACTTGAAATTTGGTATGTGAATGTATATTGCCCCGGATACGAATTTTATCGGGTCGCCGAGCCCGTGCGACGCCAGCTTCATGCATGCGCAGACCAGATCTCGGAAACGGGAAGAGCTATCGACTTGAAATTTGGTTTTTGAATAGCCCGGACAACGTCGGGCTCATCGGCTAGTCTCATATATATTTTGAAGACCTCTGTCTGTCTGTTTGTCTGTCTGTTTGTCATTAATACAAATCTACGATTCTCGACCGATCGGGACGAAACTTGGTACGTGTGTGTAGTTTGACCAGGCGGTGGTCGTTGTCGTATTGGCGAGCCCGTGCGACGCCCGTGCAGCGCATGCGCAGACGAGATCTCGGAAACGGGTGGAGCTATCGACTTGAAATTTGCTATGTGAATGTATCTTGCCCCGGATACGAATTTTATCGGGTCGCAGAGCCTGTGCGACTCCAGCTTCGCGCATGAGCAGACCAGATCTCGCAAACGGGTGCAGCCTATCGACTTGAAATTTGGTATGTGAATGTATCTTGCCCCGGATACGAATTTTATTGGGTCGCGAGCCCGTGCGACGCCAGCTTCGCGCATGCGCAGACGAGATCTCGGAAACGGGTGGAGCTATCGACTTGAAATTTGGTATGTGAATGTATCTTGCCCCGGATACGAATTTTGTCGGGTCACCGAGCCCGTGCGACGCCAGCTTCGCGCATGCACAGACCAGATCTCGGAAACGGGTTGAGCTATCGACTTGAAATTTGGTATGTCAATGTATCTTGCCCCGGATACGAATTTTATCCGGTCGCAGAGCCCGTGCGACGCCAGCTTCGCGCATGCGCAGACCAGATCTCGGAAACGGGTGGAGCTATCGACTTGAAATTTGGTTTTTGAATAGCCCGGACAACGTCGGGCTGGGTAGAGCTGGTGGAGCTATCGACTTGAAATTTGTTTTTTGAATAACCCGGACAACGTCGGGCTCATCGGCTAGTCTATTATATATTTTGGAAGATCTGTCTGTGTGTTCGCGATGAACTCGAAAACGTCCAAGCCGATTTCGATGAAACTTGGTATGTGGGAGTATTTTCGGCCGGGGGGTGGCATGGGCCTATTAATTTGTCAGTGCGACGTGACCTTGACCTTGGAATCGGGTAATTTCAAGGTCAAACGCCCGAATATCACGGGATTTCGATGAAACTTGGTATGTGGGGGTACTTTCGTATGGGGAGTCTCATAAGCATATTCATTTACCCGTGCGACGTGACCTTGACCTTCACATCTGGTTAATTCAAGGTCAAATCGCCAATTTTGATGGGATTTCGACGAAATTTTATACATAGGGTTACTTTTGTCCACTGAGTGTTTTGGACGGGTCAAATCATGACCCCGATCTGACCTTGACCTTCAAAATGATCAATTCAAGGTAAAATCTGGTAAAACCGGATGGATTTCGACGGGCACGTTTGTCAGGTACTTTTGTCCGCGCAGTGTTTTGGACTGGTCAAATCGTGACCCCACTTGACCTTGACCTTCAAAATGGACAATTCAAGGTCAAAGCCCGGATGAAGTCGGGTCACCTTCTAGTATATATATATATATACTAGTATGTGTGTGTATATATCCTTTATAGACTCGAAAACGGCTCAACCGATTGAGCCCAAACTTGCTATCTAATGGTAAAAAGCCACGGGAAGTGTCATTGATCGCACCGCTTTTGGGAACGTCCGAGCACCCCTTCGCCATGCCACCGTCCTTGGAATTGAGGGGTTAAATACTTGCCGAAATTTTAGAGTTACTTCGCCTACATCATACAGAAACATTATCTTCGATACACTGTTAAACCGTGTTTCTGATGAAAAAGTTACCAAGTTTTCTCCACTCGATTCTCTTAAAATGCACCCTAATCGGTCAAATTCTTTTGATAATTCTATCTAAATACATCTTAGCTATTATTCGGATCAGCTCTCCCCGTCGAAAAAGTGATAGTTGGACCAAAACGACACTTGAGAAAAGTTTGTTTACAATATCAACGCACAGTCCACGCGGGTATAAGATGGGTAACTCTAAAATCCATTATTATATTGTGAAGAGCTGACAACGTCATTACACGTTCGTCGTGTATTCGTAAAATGTACATAAATATGAGTTAAAGTGCAGACTAATTCACCACCTTCGTGTAATCAAGAATATGAATCACACCAAAATTATGCGAATTGTATACAGAATGTGCAGATATAAGCTGACATGTACATATCATTCCCCAAATGCTTCAATATCATGACAATCTATTAGTTATTAAACACAGGTCAAGTTTGAATATGGGGTCGGTCTGACAATTAACATTTGTCTCAGTTATACATGTACATGTAGTTCTTTTTGGAATCATATTTCTAAAATAAAATAAAATAAAATAAAATATGAGTTAAATCTTGGTGACAATTACCATATCAGAATGCTAATAATATTATCTGACCTAATTACTAATGTGGAGATATTTCTTAGTAGAGTGATGTGCTGTACATATGAGCCTTGAACTGACCAGTGAGTGACATCTTAAACAAGGATGTGGATCTGCTGACAGTGTTATAAGGTCACATTTCCTTATGCAGTTTCCTGGCTATTGAAATCGTCGTATTCAAGTTGTCAGAGCCATCATCAACACTGTAATATATATTGCTCCACGCCTACACTGTATTTTCCACCAGCCCCTAATTAGCTTACCTTTGGGTCGCAAATAAAAGTGGTGGATGGAAATTCTAAAAAAACAATAATAAACAATCAGGGGGTGATGTGTAAGACCATATTTAGTAGGCCCCTGTGCATAGTGGGTTTTTGATCGAATAAAATTTCAAACTGAATAGCTCTAAAAAAATTTGAAAAGGAATTTTAATATTTCATAATCTTGCTCGCCGTAATGGTAAGATAAAGATATGCTTCCCGTTTTCATCTATATGTCAGAATTATCTATTGAATAAAACACGTCAGCATCTTTATTGTGAAAGACATCATTTCTTCCAAATATAACAAACAATTAGGAAAATATAATATTCGTGTGCTGTAAATAAAAACTTACGACGTCAATAGTGGGGAATTCCACATTGAATCAAAACGTGATATAGGAGATGGACCATTGCAGAATTACGTTATCATGACTTTTTCAACTATAACATGGGGATTTTATTAAAGGGCTTTGACCTGCGCTTTCCCGAACAACATTACAACTGCCACTGCAAGTAAAAACTGAGCAAACACAATCAAATAAATAAAAGATAATGCATCTCTAATAGTGTGTATGCGCAGTCATGTGACGTTCCGTTCAACAGAATTGTGAAGTATCTTTCAGTTATTGAATGTCCACGGAATAAAATATAACTCCACTGTTATGTTCGCAGTCACGAAACAAGAGGGTTAGAACATTTAAAGTTACATGTAACTTAAAATGACAGATTGTGAGGGAATGTTGCGAGTGTATATCTACTTTTTATACTTTGCAGTACCGGTAGTTGTGATTGTTTAAATATTACCGATAAATGCATTACGTTTGCGTTCACTGGTTTGGTGTATTCAAATGAAATTTGAATAACAAAATGAATATCGAATATTCTAGATCATAGTGAGTAAAGGTCACAAGGAGATCTATGCCACTCTTATTGTATATATTTGTAAATACATAAACATCATCATTTATGTGCACTTTCATTGACAACATACCACTGCTACCCAAATCTTCATACCTGCCATTTTATTCCCATTTAGTTTAAATAAACTTTTTACTGAACAAGTTTCTGAAGAAATGAGCAAATAAAATAAACATTCAGTTAACCCTTTACCCAACAGAACGGCCCTGTGCCAATGCATTCTCTTATATATGCGAGTTGACCATAGGTCGCCTCGCATATATAAGAGAATGCATTGGCTTAACACATTAAAAATTATAAAATTGTTAAAGAATGTAAGAAAAAATGGTAAAAAGTGTTAAAAAAAGATTTTTTTTAGGCCAATGCATTCTCTTATATATGCGAGGCGACCTATGGTCGACTCGCATATATAAGAGAATGCATTGGCACAGGGGATAACTGTAACTATCACAATGTGGTCAAGGAGCCGGTTCCAATGATATCCATATTTGTATGGTTCTATTGAGACAGACCGAAGATATTTTAGGCTGTTGAAGCTTTATTTGGCCGGTTTTGGCCGGTTTGTTGGGTAAAGGGTTAAAGCCTGGGAATATGGTGTCTGTCATTTGCAGAATGAGGTGGATGGTGAATTCAGTGATGCTATCCCACAGCGTCACCAAATTCACCCTCTGAGAATCTTATTCTGCTTAGTCCTCTACTGCTATGGGTGACTTAGAGGATCAGATTGAAGTTCCCCAGTTGAAGTTGGTGATGTTCACCCATTAGTCATCTCAATTATGCGTTTTTTCTTCTGCAAATTAGGGGATATAGAAACTGAACAGAAGGGGAAAAGTAACTGTAAACAATGTTAATTTGAGACTATAGATATTTCTAGAAGACAAGAAATGTTGTTGTTGGAATCTGATGGTATGGGGACTATCGAATCGGATTGAGTACCTTTAAATGTAGTGGCATGTAATAAACATGTAATGAGCACATTGCGTGTTTAGGCCAACAACCTAGACATATGTTGGCTCTGCACATGATATCAGGCATTCTGGTGTGTGCTTCGATCTGCCTGTGGTAAACAGGTTGGATACCACGAAAGAAATAGCAATATAGAAGCTATTATATGAGGTATTATAGTAGTTATTCTCAACTAATCCGGGTTTCTTGGATGTTTAGGAAATCGCAATATATATAAGCTACTACATGATACACAGTTGTTATGCTGAATAATCCTGTTCTTTTGGAATTGTAGGAAAATCGCTATATTTAAGCTATATATTACATGACGAACAGTGGTTAAACTCACTGTGATACATGTATGTCTGTTGGATGCAGACATTTAGGAAGTTCGCATTGCAGTTGCAGCTTTGATAATGTGTTCTCTTCAACCTTCTGTCAAATGCTAATGGATTCATGGATTTTACTGTGTACTTGCTTTGTAGTGTGAACACAGCTATTTATTCTGCTTAAATGGCTAATGGGTCTGTTCCATTCATCCACTGGTCGTTATGTGTTGTCGTTTCCCTTTGAACATCTGATTTAGAGTTTTACACCCATTTTAGATAGACCTCTGCTGTTGCATTCAGACAGAACTAACAAGAGAGAACCTTCTCTTCTTATCACCAAGTCACACTATTCTGATAACCGTTCTTCTAAGATCTACTGTAATGTTTATAGGCAGGAACCAGTCTAGAGGGAGACATGGGAGATATCTTCTCCCCGAAATGTGTCACTTCTCCCACTTTTTGTCCTAGGGAGAAGCGACTTCTATGCTTTCCAGCAGTCATATGCCCAAACATTGCATTTAACCCTTTACCCAACAGAAGGGCCCTGTGCCAATGCATTCTCTTATATATGCGAGTCGACCATAGGTCGCCTCGCATATATAAGAGAATGCATTGGTTTAACACATTAAAAGTTATAAAATTGTTAAAGAATGTAAGAAAAAATGGTAAAAAGTGTTAAAAAAAGATTTTTTTTAGGCCAATGCATTCTCTTATATATGCGAGGCGACCTATGGTCGACTCGCATATATAAGAGAATGCATTGGCACAGGGCATAACTGTAACTATCACAATGTGGTCAAGGAGCCGGTTCCAATGATATCCATATTTGTATGGTTTTATTGAGACAGACCGAAGATAATTTAGGCTGTTGAAGCTTTATTTGCCGGTTTTGGCCGGTTTGTTGGGTAAAGGGTTAAAGTGGTTAACATGTAATAGTGGAAATGAATTCTTGTATTACATAAAACCTTTTGGCTCATATAAGACTGAGGTTTGGATGTAATTTGAACTTCAGTCTTTATGATAATTATCTTCTCTCTAATAAACAAATAAGGGGAAGGATAGTTAAGTCCCAACTCCATATACTCTCACTTATGTTCAATGGGGTTGAGTCACCCCCTGTAATACGTTGTTTACAATTAACATTTTACTTGACTACATAAACGCTGTTCCTAATCCTTAGTTGACAACAATGCAATCTATTTAAGTTTAGCATCAATATCACATGGGATTATTATTGTGCACACTTTGAAAACACTCAGCCATGCAGTCGATGCAACATCTGATTGGTAAAAAATGTCTTGTCAAGTTGTGGGATCGCTTTGTTTATAAAGTTGGCCGCCACACCTACGGAGGAATTCCCAAGAGTCGAGCAGAATGTGGAAACTCCAGCCCTGTTTACAAACAGACACATGTGGAAATTTGCGATAAATTTTAAAAGTAGCTTTTCTCTGAGAATAAATAATCTTTTCAAATGTTTTGTATTTTTACTTTATAGGCAGGAGTAACAGAGCTGGGGGCATGCATCTGTGGCACCTGTTCAAATGCTTAATGCATTGGAAAAGTACCCTTCGGCATGTTGTGTCCCCTTCCTGAAATATTGCGAAAACCCTGTGCCAATGCATTCTCTTACAGGTATATATGTGAGTCTCCCATAGGGAGCCTTGCATATATAAGAGAATACATTTGCCAAACTATTTACCTTGACCTTGTAAGCCAGTGCATTGCACTGCATTCTGTTATATATGCGAGACTCGCATATATAAGAGAATGCATTGGCGCAGGATCTTTAATGCTGCAACAGCGCAGCTTCCGTCATGAAAGGGTTAAAGTGATGTGGAACACTCCATTGGCATGATCGAATGGGAATACAGACCAACGCAGTTAATTTCATTTTAAAAATTGGCAGCACGCAACTTCATTCTTACTTATAAATTATATGATCCGACTCACTGGAGGAATCATTATATGCTCCGACTCTCACTGGAGGAATCATTATATGCTCCGACTCTCACTGGAGGAATCATTATATGCTCCGACTCTCACTGGAGGAATCATTATATGATCCGACTCTCACTGGAGGAATCATTATATGCTCCGACTCTCACTGGAGGAATCATTATATGCTCCGACTCTCACTGGAGGAATCATTATATGCTCCGACTCTCACTGGAGGAATCATTATATGATCCGACTCTCACTGGAGGAATCATTATATGCTCCGACTCTCACTGGAGGAATCATTATATGCTCCGACTCTCACTGGAGGAATCATTGCCCTTTGTTTATCTCTGAGGTGTATATTTCTATTTGTTTACAATTCTTCATAGTTCAGATGTTGTGTATTCTGAAATTGTACAGTCGGCATGGCTGGAATTCTCGGTAATATATTCTCCTCCTGTGCAAATTAGTTTGATTCATAGAAATAAGTACATAATATGTCTTTAAGCATCGCTTGTCCGTGTGGAATCTCCCTAAATGGCCTTATTAATGTTCTCCTAATGGAAAACATGAATATAAATATGTATATGTATTCTCCAATTTAAAAAAGTACATATATTCTTGTAAAACCCGGGACAATAACCATGTATGCTTATGCATGAGTACCACCATAGTTATAAAACAATGGAAATTGTATTGGTAAATTATTTGTTCACAGGAAGAGAATGTTATATTGAATTTTATTGACTTTAGACACCTTCAGATGAAACGAACTTCTATATGATGATTAAGGTGATAACCCTCACTTACAGTATGCACCAATAACATGGATTCATGGTTCATATCTGTTGGCAGCTCATAACCCTCACCTACGATATGCACCAATAACATGGATTCATGGTTCATATCTGTAGGCAGCTCATAAAACTCAATAAATAACCAAAGATAATCAATAAAAAACAATTCTACTTTATTTCTAAGCAATTGATTTCATACTTATTGAAGATAACTCTATTTTAACCCTACAGTATACTAAATACTCTTGGATGAGAGGTTCCCTTAGGAAATGTTCAGATAATATAAGTTAAACAGACGACCATGGTGTGGTGTCTAATCCATCGAATATTTAGGATGAATTTTGTTGTTTTTAGATTAAGAGTTATATTTTCCCACTTTCGGTAAAATTTTGGGACTGAAATGGGCATTATAGATTAGTTGGAAATCTTGTGACAGCGAGTGGAAAAATTCCAACTTAAGGTGCACATGGTAGGCATAAATGGAATATCCCAGACATGGTATTTTGAATCTGTTTCAAGGTGTCTGGTGTGGGGTCTGGTGTGGGGTCTGGTGTGGGGTCTAGTGGCACATTCTCCCATTGGAGACCCTCTAGGTGTTTATCTGCAGCTATGTCAGAAATGTATGTAAGATGTGTGTCCCTTTAATACTGAAACCTTGTCACAAATTAGCACTTATGATATGTTGACATCTTGTGTATAGATGTTGATTATGATCAATGTTGCGAAAGTAATGAATTTGGTACTTTTGGATCCCTGCTATTAGCAGGGAAATCAAACTCCATTTTGAACATTTCCTACGGTACATGGGAGTTATTGCATCACATTAAACATCTCCTTCTGTGCCTTGTTAATTTATCATCACTATTATAAACAAAGACAAAGCCACCAAAGTTATAAATTTATGCTTTGGATTTATATACGAATTAAGTTTCAATATATCTTTCGATTTTGAATTTTGAAGTCGACCATGAGGTGCAGTCTTATTAGAACTAGACCTAATTTTCATGAACATTTCCCCCCAATGAATCAGGTATCCTTCTCAACTTGTATTATCTTTTGTCTGCTTCTATTTCCTGAACACTACACCTCTGGACAGATGAATAATCGACCATTCCAATGTATACTTTTATAACTGCATGGGAGAATCAATTTAATAAAGATATGGTTAAGCCATGTATTAAATCCATTCATAATCATTTACTGTAAAAGATAATGCCTACAGGTATTGTGCCAAGCTGTGTCCGTGCTGGACCAAAATTAACTTTTGCCAAATAAATTGCCAACTTAAAACATTTTTTGCGAACCCTGGTGCCAAGATCCCAATTGACTCAATTGGTTGGGTGCATAGAGCTATAGGCCATCATAAGCTTCCCAGCGATGGCATAGCTGGTCAATCCCTTACTGATGAGTGAACACATGTGATCCATGCAAGGGATCCTTGCAGGGTAACATACCGGCATTTCATGTATCTTGGCAAGTTTGTCAGGTGTTTGTCTGGCTGCATGTACATGTTCTAGTATGTTTCAAAGTGATATCCTCTGAAACTTGCCTAGCAGTTGAACCGACAGTATTTTGCAATAACATTATTTAAAAAAATGATAAATGAAGATAAACACATGTGGCAAACACTAACAAACACCATTGTCCATGAGCCTGTGCCTGCAAGCTTGTGCCTATAGCACATATACATTGAGTAAAAACTGAAAACGGCGGCCATTTCGTAAAAGTGGTGGCCATTTTGAATATGTCAACCATTATGATTGGTTTGTCAGAAAAATAAACATTCTTCATAGTAGATATACACTGGCCATGCATGCATATAATGTCAGGTTTGCATCATAAAGTTAACAATTCTATTACTATTTGACACTTAAATGCTCTGTATATTTTGCGTTGGTAACATCTATATCTACTCTGCAAAGAGACAAATATAAGATAAAATGCCATTATGTTCGGCTACAATGCCTATAATTTACTAAATTATCAATGAATTATGTGAAATATCGAAATTATTTATCGTGTGTGCGCACTGGAGCTTATCATTTTTGCTCGATTTTGAACTGGAGCCATAAAAATTTCATACTGGATCTCTCAGTGAGAGCTTTCCACTGAATGGCAACAAGCCATATTTCCGACTAAATCCTGAAAAGTTACCCATAATTCTGATTTGGTTAAGGAGTCGATTATTTAGGGCATTACTGTACTGTTAAGCCAGAGAATGCATGGAAGAAAAAGAAATAGTTCGTTGTTCTTTGATACTTCTTTGAAACTTTCCTTGTTCTAATGGTTTATAGATATTTCAAAACGATAATACATTTCCTGTTTTCTCTCATTTTGTATCAATTGCAGTGAATTAGGGACGGGTAATTTCCATAATCTTGACCGTCAGCAACATTGATACACATGTACATGGACCAGCTTAGAGGTTTCATTTTGGTAGAAGTCACTTCTCTCTGTTTAGTTATTATGGAGAAATTGACTGTAATCAGGGAGTAGCAACTATGGTTGAAGTTCAATTTACACCCCATCATCACCTTTCTATGATCCAATAAGTATTATGCAACACAAGAGCCCATTCATAAAACAATCATAGTGAGTAAGAACTACATTATAATAAGTAAATATACTTTAAATATGCTGTTGGGACATATGCATACTTGTACATGAGAGAAAATTCACTTCTCCCTGGTACAAAAATAGGGAGAAGTGGCACATTTTATGGAGAAAATCTCTCCCAATGTTCTCCCAAGTGGCCCTGTAGGCTGGTCCCTGCGTTGATATAATAAACCTAATGTTTGTCAAGCAGGTTTATGTAGGCAATAGAGGTATTGAGCAATGGATAAAATATTATCTTCACCTGCGTTGGATTGTTTACTTAATTCTTTTCCCCTTCATACAACAATGACTAATCAGTGCTCACAGAGCTAATATTTTCTCTATTATCATTAAGTATTGTACTCTATTTCCCCACAAATTGTCGATATTGATCCTATTTGTGTTCTACATTGCATGCACGTCCTTAACCCTTAAGGGTCAGATGCACGTTGGCCAAAATTTCCTGGTATTTCTAAATGGATTTTCTCAAAATCTGTCAGGAATTTATTTGTGAAAGTACAAGCGATTATTGTGATACACTATTTAAGAACCATCGAACAATTTGTTATTATAAACTCATTTACTTCACTTTTATATTATGCAATTAAAAATCTAACTCCACATATTAAATGCCTCCTCTCATGGAGCCAGTACAATAAGCTATTTGATGATTGGAGTGTTGTGTGAAATTATCAATTATTCTAGCAGTTCTTGGTACCGAAAGGGACAACAAAGAAAATAATATTTTCAACCTCTCAATATTATAATCCATTGTTTTTGTCACCTCTTAATAATTGCTCAGATTCTGCAAACAATGAAGATGACGATATGTGAAATTCAAGATTTTTTACCCGATAGATCCAGAGAAATACTATGTTGAAAATCTCTTGCCATATTTGACTGTATTTATGCAAAACGTGCATCTCCATCTTCACCCTAGATTCTCCCATTATGTTATAAAAGTCTACATTGCCATTGGAATGGTCTTATTCATCTGGAGGGTTGTTCAGGAAAAATAAGCAGACAACAGATAATAAAAGTGCAGAAGACAGGAAATGTCCAGATAATAAGTTGTTGTAATGGTTTATTCTCAGGCACATACCTGTGTAACATGAGATAAATAACATAATTACAATGTACACCATAATACAAATAAATATAAATTGACCGAAGTCACGACCTGAATGAAAGTATATAAGTGCCAGTGTAAACTTGCAAGGAAATGTCAATCAACTTCAAGTACCGGTATATTAAAGTAGTAATAAAACAGTATTATTTAAGTTCAATTGATCGTAAGCCCCTTTGTGATGTAAGTTGATTATTTAAGTTCAATTGATCGTAAGCCCCTTTGTGATGTAAGTTGACAGTTTCTTCATTGTATTCTTTTTAGTGTCATTGAGAAGTTCAACACATTTGTTTTGTTGAACTTATTATCCGAACATTTCCTAAGGAATAACTAAACTTGTCAATAGCTTTTAGTATAGAATAGTTTAACCTTGATGTTTCATGCACCTAACCATAGTTATAATCTCGCTTCCAATTTATGCAATTTTCAGAGGTGGTCGGGTTTGGGATTTCCTAGCAGATGATTTGATACATGTACATGTAGGTGGGGATTATCTGTGAGTCTCAAGAATTTATCCCATAGCTCCAGCACTTCTATTGCTTTACAGTTTCAAGTCTTTCTGTCACACTGGCGAACGGCACCCAACGAAACCGTTACTGTGTCAACAACAAACCTGGGAGCACACAAGAACCCATGGAAACATTGTCCAAAAGAAACCCGATTTATATTAACATTTGATCCAGGGTTCTTCTGGGCTTCTTCCGAGTTTCTTGTTGACACGGTCCGGGTTTCTTTGGTGCCATCCACCCAGCTGATCCACCCAGTATTTCTTGGTCAAATTTCTTTATGATCATTTTTAGGTTTGTTTCTCTGTATCCCCAAATTGGCATAATCAAGGTTCCCCAATGGGTGTACACCACAATATTCACCATTTGTAAACTTCAATCTGAGTCAATGTCTCCCATATCAAATGAGGCCATGCAGAATGAGGTCCCCAGAGGGTGAATTTGGTGATGCTAGCCCACTATGCCGGAAAGCCTCATTAAATTCAGCCTCTGGGGACCTCATTCTGCAAATGTCAGGCACACTAAATTCAGGCTTGTAAGAAATGCCTCATCAATGAGTCCCCAATTTTCAATAAAGTGTTTGGAATTTTTTTATTTAATTTGACCCTTTCTATACTAACTACTAATTGTAGTTCCCTTAGGAAATGTTCAGGTAATAAGTTCAACAGATCATTTGTTGAACTTATCAGAACATTTCCCACCAATGAATATGACAGAATCCTATGGCACTTGTATTAGCTTTTCATCTGTCTGTTGTCTGCTTGTATTATCTGAACACCCCTCCAAATGTATAATAGATCATTCCAACATATACTTACATAACTGAATGGGAGATTCCTTTTAGTAAAGGAAGTGGAAATGTTCTTGCTTGGGAGAATCTAAAATGATTGCAACATAACTCTGCAGATTTTGTGGCATGAGGATGAATTTGTATCACTTTATCATAACCTAATTCACAAAGTCATGGTGTTTCCTTCCTTTTCTATCCATGTTCCTTACTATCGGGTTCCTATATCCAGTAGCCACATCTGTGATGCCATGACCAACATCAATAAGTATATGTGACTGTCACTAGGACGACTGTTGTTAAGTATCATGACCGATCCAGACTCAAATATTGGCAATACAAAATTATGCAGACATAAGGACATCATAATAGCCATGATGTGAACAAAGAAGGAGGAGTATTAGCTGGGCACACATGGGACTTTATCACCCATTAACCCTTTACCCAACAAAACGGCCAAAACCGGCCAAATAAAGCTTCAACAGCCTAAAATATCTTCGGTCTGTCTCAATAGAACCATACAAATATGGATATAATTGGAACCGGCTCCTTGACCACATTGTGATAGTTACAGTTATGCTCTGTGCCAATGCATTCTCTTATATAAGAGAATGCATTGGCCTAAAAAAAAAAAATATAGATTTAGAACACAACTCAATATTTTATTGAACTCAATGCGGACTCCACATATATTCACATTTCACCTGAGGCTTCACATCTTGTGAAATACATGTATATCCTTGCACCATCCAAGCCTGAGTTTTGCAGAATGAGGTCCCCAGAGGGAGAATTTAGTGATGCTATCCCGCATAGCAGGCTAGCATCACCAAATTCTCCCTCTGGGGAACTCGTTCTGCAAGGCCTCATCTGCTAAGGGAGACATAGACTCAGATTGAAGTTCCCAAATGGTGAATATTGTGATGTACACCTATTGGGGAACCTCGATTATACAATGTGTCGTCATTGGCCAATTTGGGGATATAGAGAAACTAAACTGAAAAAGAAATAGAATCTATGTACAGAAGTTTCTATAGAAATTTGATAATAAAGAAACTTTCCAGAGAAGATGAGGCCTAAGTGGAATGAGGCCACCAGAGGGTGAATGTAGTGAAGCTAGCCCGCATATAGCCCGCTATGTGGGATAGTGTCACTAAATTCACCCTCTGGGACCTCATTCTGCAAATGACAGGTACACTAAACTCAGGCTTGGCACCATCCACAGCTCATTTGATAATAAATTCTTGATTGTTCTGTCTATACAGTAATGCCCTAAATAATCGACTCCTTAACCACAGCAGAATTATGGGTAATTTTTCAGGATTTAGTCGAAAATATGGCTCAGTGAGAGCTTTCTGATGAATGGCAACAAGCCATATTTCCGACTAAATCCTGAAAAATTACCCATAATTCTGCTGTGGTTAAGGAGTCGATTTAGGACATTACTTTAATAATACTGTAACTTGCTGCCATCATAAGAAACCTTCTCACAAGAGTATTTTTAAACCTGATTGATAGTAGAACGAGTCTGGAAATAGTGCAGGGGCGCCGGAAGCATCCAAGGGCAGGGGGGCAGAGCCTACAAAAAGGGCACTTTTCCGCAAAAAACGGCATTTTCTCCGCAAACTCGGGAAAATAACCATAAATTCATTGTGGCAAAAATCCCTATTTTAATGGTATTTGTCGGTTTTTATGGCCGTTTTGTGATAAAATTGACAAAAAATTAATATTCCTTGTGAAATTGGTGGTATTTGGACCAAAAAAGTCACGTTTTGCTATAAAAACACGAGATTAAACACACAAAAAGCATTTTCTGTCTCCAGAAAAAGGGCAAGTTCTGCCCCCGCTCGCCCCCCTTGGTCAAGGGCAGGGAGGTCAGCTGCCCCCTCTGCCCCCCTTCTTCCGGCGCCCCTGAAATAGTGTGTCTGACATATGCAGAATGAGGTCCCCAGAGGGTGAATTTAGTGATGCATCATATAAAATTTGTTATATGAAGAGCATGACCATCTTTAACTGATCTGTGAACTATTAATTGTCCCCCAATTTTTTTTCGGAGGACTATTATAATCTGTCCGTCTGTGTCTGTCCGGGTTGTCTGGAATTGTAAATGTAATTAATGAATTCTGTGGCTGCATACTAGTGGTGGCCACTTGAATTGTTATTCATAATTCATAGATCAATTTTTTTTTTTTTTTTTTAAATGTTTTCAAGAAACAAGTAGAAAATCAAACAAATTAACCCTTTGATGATGGGAGCTTTGCTGGTGCAGCATTAACACTCCTGTGCCAGCGCATTCTCTTTATATATGCGAGTCTCCCATAAGGAGTCTCGCATATATAAGAGAAAGCATTGTCTTCCAAGGTCAAGGTAAATATTGTTAGGCCAATGCATGCGTTCTCTTATATATATATATGCAAGGCTCTATATGGGAGACTCGCATATATAAGAGAATCCATTGGCACAGGGTTTTCAAATTTTTTACGAAGCTCCAGTCATGGAAGGGTTAAAATGGTATGTTTACCTTTGGTACGATTAGGGTTAACTTTTGTAGGAATAGATTTATCTTTGGTACTAAAATATCTTCTCTTATACCCCATAATTAGTGTCATTTTAAAATAAGTGTGCAAATTTACTCTACGAGTAACAGCTCGCAGAAAATTAAACCAGTTCTTCCACTAGCTTTTAAATTAATCGATTGTGTTGGAGACGTATGTCCATATATGGAAGACTTAGTTATGTAAGCCATCTCTATCCACCTTAAGTTAGATGATGGTAAAATGGCTGGGATAAATTAATATTGTAGCATCTATTTTTAAGCATCTTATTACAAGTACTTGGGTAAAGCACTGTATTAAATTAATCATAACAATTATAACATGAGATGATGTCTTCCATTATCTTCACCTTTTCATGTTGAGATTTTTAATCAATACAGTCCTTAAGGCAATGATTTTAAATGTGATAGCCTCAACCCTTTTATGACTGAAGCTTCCTGAAATTTTATGAAAACCCTGTGCCAATGCATTCTCTTATATATGCGAGAATCCATTTTGTAAAAAAGGGTATAGATGGACCATTATCTCAGACACGTCCAGTGTTCTTTCTCTATTCGGTGCCATTCATTATCCAATCAACATCCTGTCATTCTGGATGCTATTCATAGATTGCATGTATCGGTTTTGAGCCGGAGCGGGCAATCAATAATTAGATCCTACCTACAGACAATCGAGGACATATCCAGGTATATCGGAATTCAGTCATGATAACGATATTGATGGAGACATCAATATAGTACAGTAATGCCCAAAGTAATCGACTCCATAACCACAGAAGAATTATGGGTAACTTTTCAGGATTTAGTCGGAATATGGCTTTTTGCCATTCATCGGAAAGCTCTCAGTGAGAGCTTTCCGATGAATGGCAACAAGCCATATTTCCGACTAAATCCTGAAAAGTTACCCATAATTCTGCTGTGGTTATGGAGTCGATTACTTAGGGCATTACTGTAACTGACGGGACAATGCCAACCTGCTTGGCAGTATTTATCTAAAGGTTAACCAAGGATTGTTTTTTCTCTTTCAAGGTATTCTATAATTAATAAATGTACCTGTAAATTTCTATATCCGTCCCTTCTATGCATTATCAAGCTTGTGCTTACATACACAAGCGCAACTCGTAATCAATATCTGGTACTCGTAATATCAGTGCATTCGGAAGTCATAGTGTATGGCTAAGGAACAATAACATTGCCTGTTTACTATTCTGTGCACATGGTTAACCAACACGATTTAGTCTCCTGTCTTAAAAAGGTACTTAACGTATTAGCATATACCTGTTAACTTAATTGGTTGATATATTCCCTTGTACATATATTCAATATGATATGAGTTATTTTGAATGAGGATTTCCATGCAAAATTCTGGGCACTCGGTAAACAATTCCGAATGTCTATTATGAGGTGTCCAGAGGTATGTACCGGTACATTTACTATAGTATTGTTATTGAAGCTTTGCCCATTTACATGCATCTTTTTGACACAAGAGAAAGATAATGTTCCCCTCTTCTTTGCAGAGCCAGTATTGGTTCAGTAACATCTGAAAGATACATGTAGACTGTGGAATTAATATGAATTATGTCACTTTTCCCCACAGACATTTCTGTAAATCAAGGGGAATGATCCCAAAACAATTATGCCAACATTGCGAATATGTTATCATAATTTGTAAGATTTTTTCTCCCTGAGATAATATTTGCCGATGTTATATCAAAACCCATTTTGGAAGAAAACTATCTGGCCTTGTGGCAGAAGCAATACCATTGCTAGTGAAATATGACCTTAAAATTCTTCAGTTCGTCATGGATTTCATGGACACCGGTTTTTTTCCAGCAGCATTGGAAAGAGCCTTGTGAAATCCAACATTGAAATCATGTATCGGAAGGAATGGATGGATGCTGTCAGCAATGACAACAACTTGTCTATTTTTTTGGAGTGTCATTCTGACCCTCTGTCATTGTGGAGTATCTGGTCTCTACTTTCACACAAGCGCCGAAAATCAAAAGGGCTGAGACATTTATCGTATTTACTTGACAAGACAACGTACCGGTATGCTAATCTCCTATTCTGATTTAGCTTTGTGACATCTTTTGGGAAAGGGTTGTCGATGCATTCGGGATCCATGCGTATGCGTCCCTGCAAGCTATCCCACAAAAAAGCATAGTTGCTATGCTACTGGGAAGCACCAGAAGCCATGACCGTTTGGAAGTGATAAATAGATTTGGAAACTTAATAATTGATGCATCTGTTTTCCTGTTTCACTCATGTAGCGCGAAGAAGGGACTCCGTGTCCACTGACAAACTACATTGCACCTGTGCATATAGGAAACTTACATTTATGTTATCCATATGTGCTGCTAAGGGTGCGAATCGCTCTAACCGAACAGCAATGTGCAACTGCGTATATATACAGGTAAACTGTATATTATCATAAAAAATTCACATATGTACAAATATTAATTGTATTTTCTGTATATACTATGTCTTCAGAATGGAGGTAATAAATCAATCAACTATTTTGTACTTGTAACCCATCGGAAATAGAGAGAACCACACAAGTGAAAATGTGAATGTGAACATAGACCTGTTTGTTGTCGTGCAATTAGAACCGAGATCATGAGAGTAGCTAAGGCTTGAGTTGTAACACGCGGTATAACAAACGATAATGTTCACCTCCTTCACATGCATGTGGTGTTCTGTATTCAATATTCTTTGGTATCACATACAGTAATGCTCTAATTAATCGACCTCTTAACCAAAGCAGAATTATGGGTAACTTTTCAGGATTTAGTCGGAAATATGGCTTGTTGCCATTCATCGGAAAGCTCTCCCCGAGAGCTATCCGATGAATGGCAACAAGCCATATTTCCGACTAAATCCTGAAAAGTTACCCATAATTCTGCTTTGGTTAAGAGGTCGATTAATTAGAGCATTACTGTACTTGGTTTGTTTAGTTTCAATGCTGATCGAGTAGTCATAGTTGTAACATGTGGTGTAACAATCAAGAGTGATAATGTTCACCTCCTTTATATGCATTTGTGGTTCTGTATTTAGTACACACCAACATTGAATATTCTTTGGTACCACATAATTGGTTTGATTATTTCCCATGCTGAGTAGTCATCTACTAAACACAATAAGAATTTGACATAGTGTTGTAGTACCAGTTGGTTTGTCAATTACATGCTGACGTATACATCAGTTACATTGCATTTCCCTATCATGATGGCACTATATAGTTCACTTGAGGTTAAATTACCACACAGGCCAAACTAACATAAAGACATTTGCAGAATGAGGTCCCCAGGTGGTGAGTTTAGTGATGCTACCCCACATAGTGGGCTATCATCACCAAATTCACCCCTAGGGACCTCATTTTGCTTAGGCCTCATCTTCTGGGAAGTATCTTTATTATCAAATTAACATTGTTTTTAGTTACATGTACTTTTCCCTTCTGTTCAGTTTCCATATCCCCTAATTTTCAGAAGATAAAATGCATAATCGAGGTGATAATGGGTGAACATCACTAACTTCAAATTGATCCTAGGTCTCCCATAGCATTTGAGGCCTAAGCAGAATGATGTTCCTAGAGGGTGAATTTGGTGTTGCTAGCCCGCCGTGCAGGATAGTTTCACTAAATTCACCCTGTGTGGACCTCATTCTGCAAATGTCAGACACATTTTTTCCAACATTGGCCAAAATGTAGGTGTGAAATAAAACGGCTTATCTATGTGCGTGTTTCCGGCTTCAGTATATTATTATAATACCACTCCTGTGTTAGCCTGTGATGTTTAAGCATCCCATATATCACATGGAAATGAGATTTTTAGAGGGAGAGACTTGGCATGTACGCACTCTTGTCATTGATTTTAGGTGTGTCTCATTGTAAGCAGTGACTTGCCAACATTGATTACATGCGGATGCTATTGATTATCCAGTGGGTGAGCTTCCTCATTCTGCATATCTGTTAAAAACACAATCCCTACCAACAGCTTCAAATTCTTATCATTAACATCTCTCAATTTGGGGAATTGAAGTCATTCATGTGAGAAATGCCAATGATATTTTTTCCACAGAATATTTGTGAGTTGAAGTTTTTGCAATTAAATGTAGCGGTTCTGTTTTAATAACCAAGTTGTAAATATGTACAGTTTTGACCTTCATTTATCCGGTTAATAGTAACCACCAGCACGCCGCAGACGCGCGTGGTTGTTTATACCTTAGGCGCAGGTAATTACGTCATATATTTTTTTCTATATCGATCAGTGATTTTTCAAAGATGGCGGGTATGGATTTTTAAGAAATTGTCACGTGACTTCCGGTTAGCAACTGTGTGGAGATTACCAAAGCGTGGAATCTGATCATCATGAAATTTGTCATGGATGTTAATATTGAGATGTAGATGGAACGAGTAATTTTGGGGTTATTTGGCGAAAGAAATGGCCGCCGTAGCCATCTTGGATGTTACTCTTTGCATGACTAAATCCTTTGGCACAGCCTACAGGTCGTACCTTTGATCGGGTCATCATCAAATTTGTCATGGATGTTAACAATGACATGTAGATGGGAAACGAGTCATTTTGGGGTCATTCGGCCAAAAAATATGGCTGCCATCAGCCATCTTGGATTTTACTCTTTGTATGACTAAATCAATTACATGTAGCACGAGCTACAGGTTATATCTTTAGTCTGATCATCATGAAATTGTCATGACTGTTGAAATTGGAATGTAGATGGCAACAATCATTTTGGGGTCATTCGGACAAAAAAAATGGCTGCCAGCGGTCATCCTGGATTTCAAAATTCAATCCATTAGCACGATTAAATCCTTTAGCATGGGCTACAGGTCATCCCTTTAGTCTGATCATCATGAAATTTGTCATGGATGTTAATATTGACATGTAGATGGGAACGAGTAATATTGGGGTTATTCGGCATTAAAACATGGCTGCCAGAGGCCATCTTGGATTCTACTCTTTGCCTGACTAAAGCTATCAAATGTTTTTGAATTGTTGGAAAACATAGCTGCCAGCAACCATCTTAGATTTTACTTTTATATACATGTATATATATATCTCTTCGTGTTGATAAACTAGTATTAGACATTCAACTTTCCACATTCCTAATCACTCCATCGACAGTAACACATTAAATTATTCCCTTTCCAAGTTGAGTTACAGTGTCATTGACACTTTCATTTTATTTAACATCTAACATTCCATATAATTATGTTGATGCCTACAAATATGTGTCTAGACTTCTTTAATCCCATCATTGTTACTTGACAGTATATACCACTACCCACCATCTACAATTTAAAAAAAATTGGCCATAGGCAAATTTGGCCAATGAAGTGTGAACCCTGAATATCGGTATTTAGTTTTCAAAATATTTTCAGCAAAATATTGATACAATGAACCCAGTTCAGAACTGTGTAGAACTCGCCGGCAAATTATTCATAGGAAGTTGCTATACCTGCCATATATGTGACCCGCCATATCAAATCCAGTCGTAAGTCTGAATTTTTTTACTATGTGCCAATGCATTCTCTTATATATGCGAGTCGACCATAGGTTGCCTCGCATATTTAAGAGAATGCATTGGCCTAACAATTTTTTACAATTTTAATAATTTTTTCTTGTATTCTTTAACAATTTTATAATTTCACCCATACAGAGCCCCAGACAAACATGAGCAGACGACACTCTTATATATGCTTCTATATATGTGTGGGGCTCCCTGCACTGGGTATATAGAAGAGTGTCGTCTGCTCATGTTTGTCTGGGGCTCTGTATGGGTGAAATTATAAAATTGTTAAAGAATACAAGAAAAAATTATTAAAATTGTAATAAATTGTTAGGCCAATGCATTCTCTTATATATGCGAGGCGACCTATGGTCGACTCGCATATATAAGAGAATGCATTGGCACAGGGTAAAAAAATCCTGACTTACGACTGGATTTGATATGGCGGGTCACATATCCGTTTCCACAGCTCTGCTAATTAAATGACACGGAAAATGACCTGAGGCTGATGTTATCAGTGTTGGGGCCTTGATAATTATTGTGCAAATTGACCAATCAAATTATGTGATACTAACTATGCGTGGTGTATCACCTGAATCTCCGCACGGTGCTAATTTTCTCTAGGTTCATTGGGGGTTACTGCACTAATGAGATACTATTGACCGACACAAACAACCACCCGATTGGTCAGGTGTATCATATCGACTATCCCTTCCATTGTAATGATGTCAACGAACTGATGTCATTATTACCACATATATTGATTTGATCTAGAAATCATCTGGCTGACGGGTTGCGGGGGAACAAAAGGTCGACTTACAACGACAAACTTTTATTACCAAAGCCATGCAGCTATCATTCCACTTAGCGGTCAATACCCTTAATTCCCAAAGAACTTGACTAATTTAGTGCCAGAGCCAACCTGATCGATCGGATTCGATCCTTCATTAGTCTGTTCACAACTTCACGTCAAACCAGGGTTAATGCTTACTGGCCATTCATTAGTCCACTAATTAAATTTTATTTTCCGTTAAATTATTTCACACTTGTGGCAATCATATTATACTTTGATCAACTAATTTAATAATTTAACCCTTCTATGACTGGATTTTCCTTAAATTTTGCGAAAACTCTGAGAGAGGATAGTGGTTGGGCGCGAAGCCCCCGGGTTGGTCGAAAAGATCGAGTGATCTTCTCCTTTACTCTGTGCCAATGCATTCTCTTATATATGCGAGTCTCACATAGGGAGCCTCGCATATATAAGATAATGCATTGGCCTAACAATATTTGTCTTGATCTTGTAAGCCAGTGCATTCTCTTATATATGTGAGGCTCCCTGTGGGAGACTTGCATTATACAAGATAATGTACTGACACAGGATCTTTAACCCTTTGGAGAGTATCTGTAACGTCATATACATGACGTCATGAGTAAATTTAACGTCAACGTCATAGCAATAATTATTAACAAGTCGGTCAAAAAGGCCCAATAATTTGTTTTAATTTATGTGCATTTTTTTTTAATGTGTGTTATCATAATCAATTGGACTTATACATTTGGAACATTATATTAATCAAAATAACTCCTATAGAAATCATTTATAAATCAGATGATTTGTTGAAGTTATGTCTACGTAAAATAACACTTCCTGAAACGACATATATGTCGTTCTACTCCTCAACCGATAGACGACATATATGTCGTTCTACTCGCCAAAGGGTTAATGCTGCACCAGCGCAGCTCCCGTCATGAAAGGGTTAATTACTTATAAATTCCACAAACTTCCACATGATTTATAACTGTTTCTTTCCATGCTTACTGATTGATCATATTTTACATTTGATCGATTAATTTGATGTTAACTTTAACATCTGAATAATCAATCAATGACTCTTGAAACATGCCGTCAGTTTTCCACACTGTACTCATACTATTCTGCCCTGTATATAGCATTATTTGGATCTCCAGAGTAAATTATGAAATAGATTTTTTATCACTGAGCTGCAGTAGTCAAAGCTAACCAAACCATAACCTTGTGTTAGTGGACACTGGCTTCTAAAGATGCCACTATATATCCACCTCTGATTCTACTTCTTCTATTTCTCAGAACTCTCCTTTTTTTTGTTTGACTGATCCTATTAGGGTCTGTCAGACTCAACTCAGCCTTGAAAGTTAATTTAATTTCTTGGTCCTGCCAATGGTAATCCAGTTGAATTTTGAATGAGTTCATGTCTTCTGCATAAACCACTTTTTCTGTTAAACGATTCCACGGCTCCACCACTCTTAGACTGATTGAGTATTTCCTCACATCCATGTTCGCTCCCTCCAGAAATAACTTGTAATTATGCCCTCTAGTTCTGAGTTTGGGGCTTCTTTTTAGTACGTCATTTACTTCTGTATCATGGGTATTAAATACCTTGAAGCATTCTATCATGTCTCCTCTTATTCTGTAATTCAATGTTGGTATATTTAGCTTCTTTGGTCTTTCTTCATATGGTAGGCCCTTCATTTCTGGTAATATTTTTGTGAATCTTTTTTGTTGATGGAAGAGCCTTGGTGACTTTATGCATTCCGTATTTGGGAGATCTTGGGTGACTTTGTGCACATTTGGGAGGTTTTGAGTGCATTTGTACACTTTTGGGACACACTGGATAATATGCATATAGCCATGGGACAATGACCAATTCGGCTTTAGCAGATCATTGATTTAATCAACAAATAGCATTGTTGAATGACTGCACACAAAGCATATAACTGGTATATGAATTAGCCAAGTCAAATAATTGGCAAGCAAGGCCACAAACTATCAGCATGTGTATTTTGCAACAATAAAAACATGTTGATTATTTAGTGTGTCCTTGTTAGCCAATTATTTTCATCACTCATAATGCAATCACATACAAGCCTTGAAATAGTGTGCCTGTCATTTGCAGAATGAGGTCCCCAGAGGGTGAATTTAGTGATGCTACCCCGCATAGCGGGCTAGCATCACCAAATTCACCCTCTGGGGACCTCATTCTGCTGAGGTGCAAGCAGAATGAGGTTCCCAGAGGGTGAATTTGGTGATGCTAGCCCGCTGTGCGGGGTAGCATCACTAAATTCACCATCTGGGGGACCTCATTCTGCAAATAACAGGCACACTATTTCAAGGCTTGATCACATATATTTCTTGCATATCTATTCCGGTAGAGATTTTGGGAGTACAAGGCATGTTCTGCATACCTTCGCAGATGCTCTCTTAATTACAATGGTATTACCGCTTATAAACACTTAATAGGGTCCTGTGTGTATATAAAGAAAGCTTACTCCCAACAGAGTATAATTTATGAACTTGTTTTCAAAGCATACTTTTCGTTATATGAATCTCAGATAATATAGGGGACAGCAATTAATCTTTCTCTGATGTTTTAACCCCTTCATGACGGGAACTGCGCTGGTGCAGCATTAAAGATCCTGTGCCAGAACATTCTCTTATATATGTGAGTCTCCAATCGTGAGCCTCGCATATTTAAGTGAATGCACTGGCTTATATGGTCAAGGTAAATATTGTTAGGCCAATGTATTCTCTAATATATGTGAGGCTCCCTATGGGAGACTCGCATATATAAGAAAATGCATTGGCACAGGGATTTTGAAAATTATTAGGAATCTCCAGTCATGGAAGGGTCCCCAGAGGTCCCCAGAGGGTGAATTTAGTGATGCTACCCCGCATAGCAGGCTAGCATCACCAAATTCACCCTCTGGGAACCTCATTCTGCTGAGGTGTAAGCAGAATGAGGTCCCCAGAGGGTTAATTTGGTGATGCTAGCCCGCTATGCGGGGTAGCATCACTAAATTCACCCTCTGGGGACCTCATTCTGCTAATGACAGACACCCTATTTCAAGGCTTGTGTACATCCTCACTAGATAAGTTTGGCCACTATGCTGTCCTGTTCAATAGAAAAGGTCATGCGATGTTCAAGTTTATAAACATTTTGTTGTCGTTAATCTTGAGTCTTAAAGACATATTATGTACTTGCTCGAGTGCACAAAACTATTAAGCTAGTAATCAGGTGCTATGCCAACTCGACTGTACCACTCCATAGAAAACATCGTCTGAACTACGTCCAATTGTAAATATTTACTTCTCGATTCGGGACGCAACTATCGGTGATAAGATAACGATTTGCTATGCCAAATCGACTGTACCACTCCATAGAAAACATCGTCTGAACTACGTCCAATTGTAAATATTTACTTCTCGATTCAGGACGCAACTATCGGTGATAAGATAACGAAAATGATTTCACCATCAAGAGTCACTGCATTTAATTAATATATAAGAATGATGGCGTGTGTTGTCAATTTGGATATACTTTTTGTAAAAATAACTACGTTGAGCAAGGTTATGCTCCATTTCTATGTGATAATCCCGAGTGTTTCACATCACTTTATAAACCTAATCTTGAGGCTTTAACTATTTTTAGTTTGTTGTGATCAAGTTCTTTGTTGGATCACCGGATGGAGGTTTCCACATAATAGTATATTCATTTTTGGGAGGAGCTTACAGTTGCTAGGATACAAGGGCTGCCCACCTACATGCTATAATACACCGGGAACATGTTCATTTCGTCTTCAATTGTGAAAAATATATATCTAGTGCTACCCAAAATGAAAAATAGTTACAGTAATGCCCTAAATAATTGACTCCTTAACCACAGCAGAATTATGGGTAATTTTTCAAGATTTAGTCGGAAATATGGCTTGTTGCCATTCATTGGAAAGCTCTCAGTGAAATATTGGTTATTTTTCAGGATTTAGTTGGAAATATGGCTTGCTGCCATTCATATTTCCGACTAAATCCTGAAAAATTACCCATAATTCTGCTGTTGTTAAGGAGTCGATTATTTAGTGTATTACTGTATATTCATGGATGAATTACCAACATCATTGCACAAGTAAAAAATCAGTACATTATGATTTGACACAATTTTGTTTGAAAATATTCAATTTAACACTGAAAGTATGCGTGGATATCAAAATTAGGGTAAACAAAGAATTTTAAATGCAGCAAGCGATCAGTTGCTGATTGGTAGAAAATATCTGCTAATAATTTGATCGAGAGTTGTGGAAAGGTCCATTAAGGTACCACCCTCCTGATAGTAATAATAATTACTAAAAACCTCAAAAAAAGAAAGTCCCCCCCCCCCCCTAATATATTTGGTAATATTTTATCAAATATTGGATGGAATGTCTCTTTGAAGCCATTTTTCAGTAAACCATGTTTCCCACCATGTAGGCCATTGAGGTACCAACAGATAAGGATGTTCCAAGCCTGTGCGAGAAGTGGGGCCCAAGGCACAGCTGAATGTCTGTGATCACGGATCTACCTGTGTTTTTGCAACTTTTGAAAAGTGCCCCTCTTCCATTCAATTTGTGCTCACTCAGCCATATCTCACCCCACAGCACAGTAATTAGCACACTTGGATGTCTTTAGTACCACAAATCATTTGTGGAAAGTTTCATCAAAATCTATTACCGAATATATTAGTGGGGGGACTTTCTTTTTTTGAGGTGTTTATAATGATACGTTTCTACCATCTGCCACTCCTGCTTGGAATAGCTTATCTGACTCAGTAAGGTCTTCAGAAACGTTAGCAGAATTTAAAGGAACCATTAACACTGGTCATTCAGATTGCTAGATTTTACTACCATAATTTTTCTCATAAAGTATTTTTCTCATAAATACTAGGATTAGATTGGGATGCAGTAGCCTGAACATAGACCTTGTTACAAATAACCTAAAAGAGACCCTGATGAGTCCTTGTGGTGGCTTTGAAATTGAATCTACATATCATTTTCTCTTGAAATGTCCATTAAATACTCAAGCAAGAACTGAAATGTTAGCTGATCTGTCATCAATTAGAATATCAACCAATGTACTATTGTATGTGTTGTTCGAACTTCTTTACGATTTGAACATCAAATTTTGTTATGTGGTACAGAAGTTCGTTATCCATGTTGGGTAGTTCTAAGTAACTGGTATGGTGGTCGATTCCAAAATACGCATTTTAGTCAGTATTACCGTAGTAATAAATTATATGTAATTGCCTTAAATTCTAGTTACTGAACGTGTTTTTAGTCAAATCACATTGCCCTCTTCAAATGAATAACTAATTATGTTACATACACATTTTGTCACTTATTAAATAAATTAATTGAACAACTTCTCAATGTAATATAAATAATCCTGATTACCCGCTGTTTTGAAATCCCTTCCATTTTGGTCGTAGCGTGATCAAATTTGTTTTGAATTTAGATTTTCTTTAGCTTGTGACGATAAAGTGAGAAATTTAATGTTGTACAATCCTCTCTTATTTCCCTGTGATATAAGTTATCCTGCCGTTAATGGTAGGTTAAATTACCCATTTCCAATTTCTGCCTGCACTCTCTTTCCCTTTCCTTTCCTTCATCTAAACTTTATTATTCGGACCATTCAGAATTAAACCTGTCTGCTCTACCCCAGGTATCTATTCCAAGATACCTGGGGTAACATTTATTTTCTGAGGATAGGACTTAACAAAAGCCTCTAAGCTTGTTGCCCAATCCTCTTTTGAATAATACATGTATTTTTTGTACTTTTGATCTGTTCAGTTCAAATAAAATATTGTTTAACCATTTACCCAACAGAACGGCCCTGTGCCAATGCATTCTCTTATATATGCGAGTCGACCATAGGTCGCCTCGCATATATAAGAGAATGCATTGGCTTAACACATTAAAAATTATAAAATTGTTAAAGAATGTAAGAAAAAATGGTAAAAAGTGTTTTTTTTAGGCCAATGCATTCTCTTATATATGCGAGGCGACCTATGGTCGACTCGCATATATAAGAGAATGCATTGGCACAGGGCATAACTGTAACTATCACAATGTGGCCAAGGAGCCGGTTCCAATGATATCCATATTTGTATGGTTCTATTGAGACAGACCGAAGATATTTTAGGCTGTTGAAGCTTTATTTGGCCGGTTTTGGCCGTTTTGTTGGGTAAAGGGTTAAACTAACAGGTAGCTTGGTTTTCGAATAAGATAGGTAACAACTGAGGGATTCCAGGTGTGCTCCTCTCAGCCACACACACTGTGTGTGATCAGATCCACCAACTGTGACAGAAGTCATCAGTGAACAAAACATCATGCAGCAAGCCTGGGACCAGCATGGGGGTTTCAAATTTTGAGAAGTGATTCCCCCCCCCCTTTGGTTATAAGAAGAAGTGGACTGTTATCAGGGAGAACATTTAACAATTGCTGAAGTTCAATTTACACTCCCAACATCACCCTGCTACCATCCAATAAGTATTATACAGCATGCGCCCATTTATAAAATTATTATAGTGGGTAAGAACCAAACCTTGAAATAGTGTGTCTGTCATTTGCAGAATGAGGTCCCCAGAGGGTGAATTTAGTGATGCTATCCCGCATAGCAGGCTAGCATCACCAAATTCACCCTCTGGGAACCTCATTCTGCAGAGGTGTAAGCAGAATGAGGTCCCCAGAGGGTGAATTTTGTGATGCTAGCCTGCTATGCGGGATAGCATCACTAAATTCACCCTCTGGGGACCTCATTCTGCGAATGACAGACACACTATTTCAAGGCTTGGTAAGAACACCATGGGGGGGGGGGGTGGGGCAGCAAAACAAAAACAGAATTGTTATATATTGTCCTAAAATAAAAGAACAATATATATCTATTCTAGTAGTTTAATATGAGCTAGGTCCTGGAAAATGCACTAATAATTCTGTTAGATTTATACCAAAAGTTAGCATTTAGACCATTTGTACCAATACCTCTGACTAAAAAGTGCCCTAGATTTGGGAAGTTATGCCCCCTACCCACACCCACCTGTTCTTGGATTCTTTCCATTCCCCTTGAAGGAGAATCCTCCAAATAATAGTCATAAAAATACATTCATATCTCAATCTTATAACAAATAGGGAACTAGTCATGGCTGAATAATCGAATGATCAAAATCAATTTTGAAGAGTGCAGAATTTTACCTTTAAACTTTCTGTCACCAAAACCGTGACAAATAAGTTCCATTAAGTTAATTTTCTGATTCAGAAGGTAGTGGTTCATACATCTAACCTCAAGTCGATGAAATTCCATTAACTTTCCAATTCCTGTCTATATAGGTTGGACTTGAATTAATATAACATTAGTATATCTCTGCTCACAATCTGGCTTCCTGCAGTATCAGTTGAATAACCTTATGTTCAGAAAGAATCCTGTGATTTTGTTGACACATCTATTTTATCCAGGCACTTCAATTTGAAGGTTAATTCTAAGGATAATTTCTTAATTCCATATGACTTTTCTAATGGCAGTAGAGAGTGGAGAACTTTTCTATATAAATTAAAAAAAATATGACTTTTTTCACCTCAGCTTGGAGAATGGTATATGCATCCCGTAAATTGAACCCATCATTTAACCCTTTACCCAACAAACCGGCCAAAACCGGCCAAATAAAGCTTCAACAGCCTAAAATATCTTCGGTCTGTCTCAATAGAACCATACAAATATGGATATCATTGGAACCGGCTCCTTGACCACATTGTGATAGTTACAGTTATGCCCTGTGCCAATGCATTCTCTTATATATGTGAGTCGACCATAGGTCGCCTCGCATATATAAGAGAATGCATTGGCCTAAACAAAATCTTTTTTTAACACTTTCTACAATTTTTTCTTACATTCTTTAACAATTTTATAATTTTTAATGTGTTAAGCCAATGCATTCTCTTATATATGCGAGGCGACCTATGGTCGACTCGCATATATAAGAGAATGCACTGGCACAGGGCCCTTCTGTTGGGTAAAGGGTTAATAGGTATCATCACAGACTGCTTAGGAGTCATTGAGCCCTGTGAGTTTATATAGTAGGGTCCTGCGACTAATCAACATTTGATTTGCTCATAATCGATAGCAGCACCATAATTCATTATTAAATTTAAAATCAACATTGCCCCTATTGTACATGTTGGTCCAGTCTAAGACTAACGCAGCAGTATAGCTAACTAGAAATCACATTAGTTGATAAGGATTGATATATAGCCAGAGGAAAATAAAGAAAGCAGACAGAAACAGCAAAAAATGCTCAATGGAAAATAGAAGGTCGCTGTTATTAAATTTGTTATCTACAATGAAGAATGTCTTTCATATTTTTGTCCAGTCACCATAACTGTATGCTTACGCATGTTCAGGTGAACAACCCTGTGGGAAGTGAACCAATGACTATGATAAAATTTAAAGTCGCATGTATCATAGGTCTAATTATACACACAGTGAAATTTTTCAACCAATGCCGATATTTTGCTGAAAACATATCTTCATAAATTATAACTTCCAATTGATAATTTATCATTCGTGATATTATTCTTCTGCGTCGGAGTGACAAAGATTTGATCCATCATTATTCAGTCTCGAAATAGCTTTATAATCAGTAATTATATTTCAAATATGTTGTCTTGAAATACTGGTATACGAGAGAGAAGTCACTTCTCCCAGGGACAAAAATATGGAGAAGATGTCTCCCCAAGTTGCCCTCTAGTCCAGGCAGTCCCTGCAGCTAGTAGCGTTTCCCTTACAGTATGAATATTTGTCGTTATTATCTTGCACCACTAATGCTGTAAGGGAATACTTCATGGAGAGTCAACAGGTCTTGTCAGTATGCTAATCCTGATATGCACATGAATTTGTTGCAGCTGCAGTTGCTTCCTCAATGGAGGATGGGAATGACGAGTCTCATATATATGCCATATGCCTGAAATAACAATCGGTGTAAAGTGCATTGAAAGAATTTCAATATATAATACGCTATATAAATTAATTGATTATTATTATTTAAATTGTTGTGAAACACTCCGTCGAGGTGTACAAATAATCATGCCAAAATTAGTTATTTTCATAAATTTTTATATATAATTGGACAGAAAATAGCATCATTGTTATAAACAAATTACACATAGTGACTATACTTTTGACGCCACATTGTTGTAATGTTTTTGCCAAATAATACGTCGTGAATAAAGTAATGAATATTTACATATGTGCTTAATAGTTCAACTGTTGTGTTCTCTAAAATGGTACAGGTTGGAATTTTCAACAATCTTAGTTCATTGACATTGCTATATTCTTCCAATGTTTGGACACTATTAAACTGATTAGTTTTTTTCAATGAAATAAGTTCACAATATGTCTTTAACTAGCAGTCTTCACTTTCCCTTACAGGAGACGTTGCACTTCGAAGATACCCCTCCACAGTACTCATCGGACCGATCTGATTCCAGCATGTCGACAGCCTCGGGAGGCGGGGACATCTGTCGGATATGCCACTGTGAGTCGGAGCCGGACATGCCACTGGTCGGACCGTGCCTGTGCTCCGGTAGCATGAAGTATATCCATCAGAAGTGCCTACAGAAGTGGATCAAAAGTGGCGACAAAAAATGCTGTGAACTATGTCACTTCGATTTCATTATGACATCGAAAGTTAAACCATTCAGAGAGGTATAATTAACCCTTTACCCAACAAACCGGCCAAAACCGGCCAAATAAAGCTTCAACAGCCTAAAATATCTTCGGTCTGTCTCAATAGAACCATACAAATATGGATATCATTGGAACCGGCTCCTTGACCACATTGTGATAGTTACAGTTATACCCTGTGCCAATGCATTCTCTTATATATGCGAGTCGACCATAGGTCGCCTCGCATATATAAGAGAATGCATTGGCCTAAAATAAATCTTTTTTTAACACTTTTTACCATTTTTTCTTACATTCTTTAACAATTTTATAATTTTTAATGTGTTAAGCCAATGCATTCTCTTATATATGCGAGGCGACCTATGGTCGACTCGCATATATAAGAGAATGCATTGGCACAGGGCCCTTCTGTTGGGTAAAGGGTTAAAAGTGGCGACAAAAAATGCTGTGAACTGTGTCACTTCGATTTCATTATGACATCGAAAGTTAAACCATTCAGAGAGGTGAGAACAAGCCTGGATATTGTGTGTCTGACATTTGCAGAATGAGGTCCCCAGAGGGTGAATTTAGTGATTCTATCCCACACTGAGGGTTAGCATCACCAAAGTCTCCCGCTGCAGACCTCATTCCGCTTAGGCCTCAACTGCTATAGGAGACCTATGATCAGAATGAAGTTCCCCAGTTGAAGTTGGTGATGATCACCCTTTAGTCACCTCGATTATGCAATTTATCTTCTGCAAATTAGGGAATATAGAAACTGAACAGAAGGGAAAAAGTAAATAAAAACAATTATAATTTGACAAAAAAGATACTTCATAGAAGATGAGGCCTAAGCAGAATGAGGTCCCCAGAGGTTGAATTTGGTGATGCTAGCCAGCCTTGCAGGATAGTGTCACTAAATTCACCCTCTGGTGATCTCATTCTGCAAATTTCAGACACGCTATTTCTTGCCTTGGTTTGAATACCATTATGTTAGGCCACATACAGTAATTAACCCTTTCTTTACTAAGTTCTCATTGACAAGTACAGTAATGCCCTAAATAATCGACTCCTTAACCACAGCAGAATTATGGGTAATTTTTCAGGATTTAGTCGGAAATATGACTTGTTGCCATTCATCAGAAAGCTCTCACTGAGATCTTTCCGATGACTGGATACATGCCATATTTCTGACTAAATCCTGAAAAATTACCCATAATTCTGCCATGGTTAAGGAGTTGATTAGGGCATTACTGCAGTTCCCATAGGTAATGTTCAGATAGTAAGTTCAACAAATCATATTATGTGATAAATTCCTACCAATGAATAGGAATCGTTGTGCACTTGTACTATATGTTGTCTGTTATCTGTGAGCTCCCCTCCAGATGAATAATAGACCATTCCAATGAATAATTTTTGGGAGAATCCATTTGGTAAAGAAAGTGTTATTGTTCAACTATTGAGAGAGGTGAGAGCTGCACCTTGAATTGAGCTCTTTGGTCCAGTCTTTAGAATAAAGAATATTGATGCCAGTTTTGTTCTAAATTTCCAATTATTAAGCTCACCCTTGTTAAACACCGCAGCAAAGACTATCTTGAATCGGATACATGTAAGATATATTAAACAGGAAGTGAATTGATAATGACTTAAAGTCTGTCTCAACCTTCATGGCTACATGACAATTCTCCATCAAATAATTTCCATTTCCATTAGCGTTCAACATAGGAGGATCAGCTAGGATTTCTCACTGACTTGCAGATTAAGATCACCTTGAGTATGTTGTGTCTTCAGATTGTGGTTTAACCCTTCAATAATTGGAGCTTTTTGAAATTTTGCGAAAACACTGTGCCAATGCATTCTCTTATATATAGAGGATCTCACACGAGTTTCTATTTTATACGGAATTTATCAACCGAGTTCACTAAATTCGATTTGAGCCGTGTTTACCAAGGCTCAAATATAATTTAGTGGACGAGGTTGATAAATTACATATAAAATAGAATGAGTTTGAGATACCTTTTATCACATGATCAGATAAACGCGAAGTATTCATCGAAAACAATAATAAACTTCAGCAATCGCAAGTCATTTAAATAATGGCGTGACATCATCGCACGCGCTAATATTACACGTGTGTCTTACCAATAATTATGAAGCTGGTTTTGTGGGTTAATTATGTGACAAATGTGAGTTTCCCATAGGCAGCTTCACATATGTAAGAGAATACATTGGCCTAACTATATTTACCTTGACTTTGTAAGCCAATGCATTGTAAGAGAATACATTGGCCTAACTATATTTACCTTGACCTTGTAAGCCAATGCATTCTCTTATAATATATGTGAGACTCTGGAGACTCTCATATATAAGAGAATCCACTTGCACAGGATCTTTAATGGTGCACAAGCATAGCTCCCATCATGATAGGATTAATGGAATAATTTACTATTGGTAGAGGCATTAAATAGCTCACCAGTTACTTTAACAACTGTTTATGTCCAAGAGAGAATATGTATATTAGGTGGTATAATATCTGGGGAGCACTGGATTAGGAATGGTGTTAAAATCCAATAGTCCACCAAACAAGGCAAATATTGGTAGCCTCAATTTGCCACATAAAAATCTTCCATTTTGTTGAATTATGATGATATAATGTCATTTAATCTATAAGCGAACTATACTGAAGCAGTCACTGATGGGCATTAAGAGCCTTGATGTGGTACACGTTTATGGTATTGAAGACCCCACTTATATGCTTGGTGGGGAGAGGGGGTGCAACACCCCCCTCACATTTCAAGAGTAAATAGATGAAATGGATACATGTTGTTATGATGGTGTTAAATGCTATATATAGAGAACAGTTATTCGGAGTTGTCTTGTAAGATTTCTATATTCGGAGATATGATATGATGTGGAACATTGTTTATTTTCAGTGGGAGAATATTGAGATGACACCGATGGAGAAGAGAAAGATTAGCTGTTCAATAACATTCCATATTATTGCAATCACCTGTGTGATATGGTCACTGTACGTGCTGATAGACAGAACGACTGAAGAGATCTCATCGGGCTCACTCGAATGGCCGTTCTGGACCAAACTAATTGTGGTCGCGGTCGGATTCACCGGTGGGCTCGTGTTCATGTACGTTCAGTGTAAAATGTATGTTCAGTTGTGCAAAAAATGGAAGACTTACAACCGTGTGATAATTATTCAGAGTTCTCCGGAGGATCCGGGGTTTCGAGCGGAAGCCGCCGAGAGGATTGCTCAAAGGAAACTCGATAAAATCAATGTAGTCACAGACAGTTTCAGCTCTGAAGAGGCGACAGTTCATCCACCCGAACCCATGCCCTCAGAGATGGTGATAACGGTGGATCCTCACTTCCCTGAGGAGACAGACACTATTGGAACTGATAGGGTGGGGAGTGGGGGCGGAGCTTGTGGTGATAGTGGCATATCTAGTGATGACAAAATTGAGACTCACATTAAGATGAGCAGTTCAGATTGCAGTGGTGGGATTGTTAACAGTGTCGCTCTACAAGATATGGATATTGCTTGAATCTGTGTTGATTTTTGTGTATAAATGGTCGCACCCTGGCAACATTGGTACTAGATAAACAAGATTCCTTCATCAGCAGACCAGCACATTGACCATGCTAAATGGTGGTATTAGTATCGACAAATACTTATATTAGTTTGCATTAACAGTATACAATCTAATAGTCTAATGATTTTATCTTTTATTCTGTTTAGAGATGCATAATCCGAATTAGTGCTTGCGAATTACTATTTCCTTGGCTTCGGGGGTAAAAGATATTTGATTCAAGTCGAGGAACTCACCCATCAAAGCTCAGTGATCAGATATCGATTTTTTAAATCAATAATTTTTAACCACCGATAATATTAAGTGGCCCAGTAAACATTCAAAGAAAAGACCGTCTCGGATCAAATTGTGGATGAAGATGGATAGCTCTAAAATCAAGTGGCTTTTTTGTGTCAGATATTTCACAAACCAACAAAATTTCGTTGAACAAAATGTTGATAAATAACAGGTTTTGCATGGTTTTGGGCAATTTTATACTATATTTGACTGTGGTTAGCATTATTTTTGGGCAAATACTTGATTCTGATAACTGAAGCAGCATTTCATAAAATGTTGTTGGGATCTTATGATATGGCCGGGGACCATCGAATCAGATTGAGTACCTTTAATTTAGTCATGAAAAGCTGAGAAATTAACATTTTCAGAGAATTATTTGCTTCAATTGTCTCCATTCGGTCAATATAAAAAAATAATTATTCTCATTCTCTCACCCTATATTTGGTCCCCTCCTCAAATTTTTTTATTCAGATAATTTTGAGGTAACCTTTTTTTTCCTCAAGCCTTAACCTTCAAAGTACACTACAATGACCCATTAATTAGTCTATTTCAATCAAATTGGGCAATTTAAATCACCTTGTAAGTTTTAATGTATACATCTGACCATGACCATTTTATAATATAGATTTGAAGGGTCTATTATTCATCTGCAGAAGTGTTCATGGAAAATGAGCAGAAGGCACAGACAGGATAATGCAAATACAGAAGGATTCTTACACATTGGCGGGAAATTTTCAGATAATAAGTTCAACAAACGACCTATGGTCAATTGTTGAACTTATTATCGGAACATTTCCTAATGGAAAGTATATATCTTTTTTAATTTGCCTCCTCGCCCCAATTTTCAAAAAAGTTGGATGAGAGTCTAGTAAGTTATTTATATTGGCCTTAAACTGATAAAAATCTGCAGTGCACATAATGAGACAAATAACCCACTTCCACAATTTTATTTGTGATAGATACTAAAGATCTGCAGCTAAATTCTGGCATAACAGAACACCCATCCCATGCCTCTCCTTTATGGCCAGAGGTAGAAAGTTATACATTGTGATGAGCAGTTACATGATTCCCTTTGATTCATTTCTTGTGATGTTAAGCTAATAGGCTGTTTACTAAACTTATTAGCTTAACCCTGTTTGTACTAAACTCATTGACGAATAGTTCCCTTAAAGGGGTACTGTACGCCATTTTCAATAAATTCCCGGTGATAACAACGATCTATTATCGATACTATATAGAAATATAAGTAATTTGAGTCGAAGATGTATTCTGTAAACGCTCAGGTTAATAGGCTATCTTAAAATTTAATAATTTAAAAGTTAATAATTTAATATAAATTGATTTTATGGCTCCAGCCATAAAATGGCGTCTCTTAAAATTCGAATTTCCGTGTACAAAACGTAATCAAATTATAATTGAGGGATACCGGATTAGGAAAACAATTGCACACACGATCGTTTGAAACATTATGCTTATACGGGGAGAAAACCCAAGCCATTCATTGACTAGTGACGGTACACTAACTTAAATGAGTATATGGGACTACTAACCATATAATATAATGTTTATTTGATTCATTTGGTTGAAAACTTTACAAAAATTACTCGACAACGACAATTTGTATTTTTGCATTCCGGTAAATTTGCCATCCGTAACAATACTTCGTACTCAACAAACTTTCAAAAAATTGAAAAGTTGTTACATTATTCTCCGACTCGGGGATTATAGAAACCAACAACAACATCTTGGGTACAGTACCCCTTTAAGAAATGTTCAGATAATAAATTCAACAAATGACCATCTGAACATTTCCCTCCAATATGGACCAGTGAATAGGACTCCTTCTGTACTGTTGTTATCTGTTATCTGCTTTATGAGGGGCATATCTCATCGGCCCTAATTTACGGTCTGTAAAATCGCCAAATAAAAATAAAAAAAAAAATAAAAATGTAAGGTTCCCTGGCACTAAACCTACAAAATAAGTCTGTTAAAGAATATAAGAAAAAATTATTAAAATTGTAAAATATTGTAAAAAATAATAACAAATGATGAAAAATTGTTAGGCCAATGCATTCTCTTATATATGCGAGGCGACCTATGGTCGACTCGCATATATAAGAGAATGCATTGGCACAGGGTATATGGGTTGATACAAAAATCGGACCTGGCACTGAAAGGGTTAATTTCCTGAACACCTCTACAGATGAATAATAGACCCTTCCGATGTATAGTTTTAGATCTGATGGGAGACTCGATTTAGTAAATAAAGGGTTAATAACTCTACAAAAGAATCCTAAAGACCACTGCACATTAGAGCAATTAAGCTTAACACACCAGTAAGATTTGTAGCACACTTGACCTATCTGTCTTTGAACTATGTGACTTTAATTATTTCCTGACTGCTATCAAGTGATGTACTATCACCAGGTGTTGGCCAATATGACACAGCAGGTATATTTTACACATTGAAGAAAGCCTAATTTCATTATTTCCATAACTTTTGGCTGAGCAATCTGACTGGCCTACCTCCCACCCTTTTTGTCAGACTCAAAATGGCAAAATATATCAGACATGTTTGATGTGTGAGTGACAGATTGCTCTGAGGAAATGTCCCAGACTATGAGAAATTTTTCGTAGACTTTGTGTGCCTTTAACCCTTCCATGGCTGGAGCTTCCTGAAATTTTGCGAAAACCCTGTGCCAATGCATTCTCTTATAGATGCGAGTCTCCCACAGGGAGCCTTGCATATATAAGAGAATACATTGACCAAACAGTATTTACCTTAACCTTGTAAGCCAGTGCATTCTCTTGTATATGCGAGGTTCCCTATGGGAGACTCGCATATATAAGAGAATACACTGGAACAGGGTCTTTAATGCTGCACAAGTGCAGCTCCCATCATGAAAGGGTCTCCCATAGGGAGCCTCAGATATATAAGAAAATACATTAACCTAGCAATATTTACCCTGACCTTCTAAGCCAGTGCATTCTCTAATATAAATGATTGACCATTTATAGGATATTAAAGTGACTGAGAACCTCCCTGGGGGGGATCAGCCTAGCCTGGTAATCAAGGTGTTAATAATTTACTTACAATTTCAATGATATTGATCCAATTGTAAAGGGCATCTATTACCTAGATCAATAATGATATAAAATATGTGTATTTCTTCTTGGTACTTATGTACCCACTCTATTGCTGCTAGTCAGCCTTCATCAGGTGCCTCCCCTGAAGCTAAACTGATTTGAGTGTGCTATATACAATACATATTCTCATTTGGCTATGGTTACTCATCTGAGATAGTTAACCAGTTAGCTGTCAGTGTCTTCTTTGGAACCTTGGCTCTTTGAGTCATCCAATGTCTTAACCCTTTACCCAACAGAACGACCCTGTGCCAATGCATTCTCTTATATATGCGAGTCGACCATAGGTCGCCTCGCATATATAAGAGAATGCATTGGCTTAACACATATTAAAAATGATAAAATTGACAAAGAATGTAGAAAAATATTATAAAAATTGTTAAAAAATGTAAGAAAAAATTATAAAATTGTTAAAGAATGTAAGAAAAAATGGTAAAAAGTGTTAAAAAAGAATTTTGTTAGGCCAATGCATTTTCTTATATATGAGAGGCGACCTATGGTCGACTCGCATATATAAGAGAATGCATTGGCACAGGGCATAACTGTAACCATCACAATGTGGTCAATGAACCGGTTCCAATGATATCCATACTTGTATGGTGTTATTTAGACCGAAGATATTTTAGGCTGTTGAAGCTTTATTTGGGCGTTTTTGGCCGTTTTGTTGGGTAAAGGGTTAATGGGTGCCAGCATGTATCAAATATAAACCATTTTCTGGATGTCTCACTACATGCATCTAAATATTGTTGGTACTATTTGCATGGAATGACTATTTCTCACGGTATCATGGAAAATGATACTTAGAGTGATGTGGAACATTTTGCTTTGGTTTTCCAGAGCAGAGTAGAAATAATCTTTCCCAAATTAGTTATTTTCATAAATTTCATATCCAAATAGGCAGACAGCAGCGTCATTGTTATAAATGATTTACATGCAGTGACCTGTAAGGTTTATTTGTTGAGCATGTAATCTGAACATATCCTAAGGGAACTACACATCAATTAGTATCTTGTAAAGATAGGGTTAACCCTTTGAGTGCCAGAGGCCGATCTCATCGGCCCTAAACCTACAAAATAAGTCTGTTAAAGAATATAAGAATAAATTATTAAAATTCTAAAAAATTCTAAAAAAAAAAAAAATTTGTTAGGCCAATGCATTCTCTTATATATGCGAGGCGACCTATGGTCGACTCGCATATATAAGAGAATGCATTGGCACAGGGTATATGGGTTGATACAAAAATCGACCTGGCACTCAAAGGGTTAAAGAATAATTTCCATGCTAGATTTTAAAGGTACACAATCCGATTTGATGGTCCCAATATCATCAGATTCCAACAGCAACTTGTCATGAAATGCCGCTTTGAACAGTTATCAGAATCGATTAATTGCCAAAAATTAATAGCAACCAGTCAACTATCATATAAAATTGCCCAAAAAGTGTGATGTACCGTATCAACATTTTTTACATTGTATGTCGGTCGGCATTTGTCAAATATTTGCCAGGCCGCCAGATATTCAAGGTGGTGAAAAATAACAGATTTCAAAACTCGAAATCTGATAACTCTGGGGTTTGATGGGTGGGTTCCTCGACTCAAATCTAATATTTTTTATCCCTGAAGCCGAAGAAATAGTAATTTAGAGGCGTTAATCGGATTATGTATCTTGAAAAAGAAGTGCATTTATTGGAATAAAGGAGAGGAACAGGACGGAATATCTTCTTTGTCAACATCCAACTCGCCCCAAGTCATGTGCTGTTTGGAGGAAACTTGGTCTGCATTGATACATTTATCTGTGATCTCTCTTACAAACTGTAAGGCAGGGTTATTTCCCTTTGATGGTCTCTGCACTGCCACCACATATTCATGTAATATTTTCTTACATTTCTTTATTATATATTTTTCTGTCGGTTACAATTTATTCTGCATTTTTCATTGGAAATTGGTGGACCTGATCAAATTAGTCGGAAAATGGCCAATATAGTGTCGCAAAAATAGTCTTCCCAACAACTCATATGCTGTTTAATAGTCAGAAATTAAATGAAAACTTGTTATGAAACGAGCTTGGTCTACCTTCCACTAAATCCATTATTAGCAAGTTCAACTTAAAAAGAAATGTTCTCTTTTGTGTACTTATACTGTTTGTTGATTAAAGGGGTACTGTACACTAAATACGGCCAATTATGGACCATCTTTTTATACTCAAAAGAATATATGCAACAAATGAATAAATTTGAGTGATGGGTGAGTGCAAAATACCCCCCATATTTACTTATGAACAATGTAAAACAAGACGGTAATTATAATGAAAATGAATTTATGGCTGGAGTCATAAATTAATTTTCAATATAATTACCATGTTGTTTGCATCGTTCATTGAGCACATGGCTCAAATTCATTCATTTGTTGCATATATTCTGTTGAATATAAAAGGAGATGGTCCCATAAATGGTCGGATTTAGTGTACAGTACCCCTTTAAGTTTGAATCAACTGAATTCATCATAAATTATTAAAGAAAACATGGTTGTTTGTAAGTTTTTCTTGGTGCTTCGCTTGGAACAACACAGGTGAGACTAGCCATTTTTTTGACTTTTCCTGTTTCCAAAAATAGACACTAATTTGTGATGGTCAGACCAGCCTAGTGAGAGGTAAAAACTCCGCCTTACAGTTTGCTGTCCAACAAGTCTTGAAATTCTGTGTCTGAAATTTGCAGATTGAGGTTTCTAGAGGGTGAATTTAGTGACACTATCCCACACATCAGGCTAGCATCACTAAATTTACCCTCTAAGGACCTCATTCTGCTTAGGCATCGTCTTCTGGCAAGTATCTATAATTTCAAATTAATATTGTTTTAGTTACTTTTTCCCTTCTGTTCAGTTTCTATATCCCATAAATTGCAAAAGATAAATTGCATACCTTCAACTTGGGAACTTCACAATGATCCTAGGTCATAGCAGTTGAGGCCTAAGCAGAATGAGGTCCCCAGTTATGCTAGCCTGCTGTGTGGGATAGCATCACTAAATTCACCCTCTGGGGAAATCATTCTGCAAATGTCAGACACTATTTCAAGGTTTGCTGTCTAACAACACACACTAGCCTAATGGCATTTTAGTCCTGTACAAAATTGAGCGATTGTAAGATAGAAATTTTGTGAGTGATCAAAGTTGCATATAGTAGCAGATTATTATTACTAACTATGTTTACAAGTGAACTAAATGCTTGTATTTCTGCAAAAATTTAATTTCGTTATTTATCATATCACACTTTTATCAAATATTGGGAAGTGACAAAACATGCTTTAGACATGACAAATAAAGGGGTTTCCCATGGAGAGAGGTGACTATTAAAAATTAATACTATCATTGTAAATCTCTTTTGATAATTGAAGAATATGAGAGGATACACCTTATGATTTGAATATTAACCCTTTACTAAATACTCATTAACACTGATTAACGAGTAATTCCTTTAGGAAATGTTTAGATCTCAAAGCCTATGGCTGATTGATGAACATCATTATCAGAACATCCCATCAATTAAAAGCAATCTCTTGTGCACTTGGATTATCTGCTCATCTGTCTGTCTGATTATCTGCTCATCCCTGGACATCCCTCCAGGTGAATAATTGACCATTCCAAATTATACTGTTATAATTGAAGAAACAATCCTTTTATCAAAGAAAGGGTTAAAACAAGTCTTAACCCTTTCATGATGGGAGCTGCGCTGGTGCAGCATTAAAGACTGTGTGCCAGTGTATTCTCTCATAGGGAGCCTCGCATATACAAGAGAATGCTCTGGATTAAAAGCACAAGGTAAATATTGTTAGGCCAATTCATTCTCTTATATATGTGAGGCACCCTATGGGAGACTCGCATATATAAAAGAATGCATTGGCACAGGGTTTTCGCAAAATTTCAGGAAGCTCCAGTCATTGAAGTGTTAAGGTGTATTGTCCCATATTTTTCTATTAATAGTTTATTAATAGTTTAGCTTCAAAAGTTACCTGACAGAAGAGTCTGCTGATTGTAGCTCAGGGCTTCCCTTAACCATTCCATGACTGGAGTTTGCTGAAATTTTGCGAAAACCCTGCATTCTCATATATATGCGAGACTCCCATAGGGAGCGTCACATATGTAAGAGAATACATTAGCCCAGCAATATTTACCTTAACCATGTAAGCCAGTGCATTCTCATATATGCGAGACTCCCATAGGGAGACTCGCATATACAAGAGAATGCACTGGCACAGTATATAATGATTCACCAGCGCAGCTCCCATCATGAAAGGGTTAAATTATATTCATGTGCATTTGGTTGAACCAATTGGGTCACTGCAGTGAACACACAAGTGTGATGTGTCATGTTACATGAGGGAACAAGTGTGATGTGTCATGTTACATGAGGGAACAAGTGTGATGTGTCATGTTACATGAGGGAAAAGTGTGATGTGTCATGTTACATGAGGGAAAAGTGTGATGTGTCATGTTACATGAGGGAAAAGATAACATTCTTATGAATGTGATTGTGAGCACTGAATTTTATTTCTTTCAGAATGATCAAAATAGAATGAAATGGTAAAGTGAGACAACATAAATAATAGAGAGATTCCGCTTATAGCGATTGTGTGTGTGCAGGTGATGATTATAACCCTAATGTCATATATCACATGATTATACATGCTCGTTGTCTATGTGACTGACTTGTGCGAGTGAGGTTATGTATACTTTTAGACGGGGGGTGTAATTCTATATTTTAAAACAACATTTTGCTGATGAATCTTCAGTTCTTCTGTAATCAGTTTCCATTTTCCCCTTATCCTTGAATGGATTATTGGCTAACACCTCTTTTAATAATTCTGTGTCATCTTTCTCCGAAAACCGAAATTGTTTTTGCGCGTATCCTTGGGCATAACTCCAGTTTGTATATTTGTGCCACCACACTATACTGTCAGATCAGATCATAGCAACCAGCTGTGAAGACATACAGGATGCTTTTGTGACATTAATTTGGTAATTTTGTTTTGTAACTAAACTTTTCCAAAATTTTCTATTGTAAATTGTGTTACAACATCTACAAGTACAATGTACTTCAATTAACACGATTCACGTCTAGCCTTATTCATGTGATACACACGGATATCTATGAAGTACGCAGTTACCAAGGGTACACATGCACAATCATTACAATCCTACAAATGTTACAAGCAGAATCTCTCTTATATCTCTTTGTAAATTGATCTTCAATCACACATATCATATTTGTCACTTGTTCTATTCTAAGACCAGTCTTTAGGTCTCTCTTCTACTGAGACATTAAAATCAATGTGCGCAATGGCAGAGATTTGTTCCCAATTTAGTTTCGTCTGACTATTCACTTTCAACTCAGAAATAATCTTGATTATTGTTTATGTGATTTAAGGTTTAGGGTCCCTACAATATGAAACATGCAGCAATCCTGGAAATGGAACTGCCAATAGGAAAATACATTTCTCAATATGCATTATTATGTACTAACAGGGGTCCTCGGTGGATCAGTTTAATAGTATGTGTATGGTGCATTAGGCCAGCCTACACTCTCTGGCAATGGCGAAGCTGGTTTTATCCCAATAAGTGCAGATTTAAAGGCACGGATGACCTTTGCTGTGGGTATTGCAGTTAAAATAGTCACATCTTCTAAAACCGACATAAACAGAAAGAATATTAAAATTGAGACATACTGTGTTCTTATACCTATCGTAAATATCGTGTAAATAGTATGTTATTGTCAACTTTGTAGGCTTTGTTATGTAAACAAAAGCAAAAAATATTACAGAACCTGGCTTTTGTGTACCGGTATATAACACAGTGTACAAACTTGGCAATAACATACTATTTACACGATATTTATGGTTGTATAAGAACAAAATACGTCTATATATTAATATTCTTTCTGTTTATGACAGTGTTAACGGGTGTGACTATTTTAACAGCATACCCACCATGAAGGCCATCCATGCCTTTAATCATATTTGTCTATCAAGGCAAATTTGTCAGTTGCTTTCTGGGGGTCGGTGATGTGGAGTGGAGTGATTTACTGATTTATTCATTTATATAGCGTATTATACATTATTATTAGTTTCAATTCACTTTTCCATTGATTATAAATAAGGCTAGTACGTACTAATAGAAAAAAATTGCTATATCACAAATTAGATCTGTTAAATAACTCTTACATGATAGCACAGTTTTAAAGCTGAGTCCTTCACATTTTGATAGTATTCATTCTTAACCCTTTACCCAACAGAAGGGCCCTGTGCCAATGCATTCTCTTATATATGCGAGTCGACCATAGGTCGCCTCGCATATATAAGAGAATGCATTGGCTTAACACATTAAAAATTATAAAATTGTTAAAGAATGTAAGAAAAAATGGTAAAAAGTGTTAAAAAAAGATTTTGTTTAGGCCAATGCATTCTCTTATATATGCGAGGCGACCTATGGTCGACTCGCATATATAAGAGAATGCATTGGCACAGGGCACAACTAACTATCACAATGTGGTCAAGGAGCCGGTTCCAATGATACCCATATTTGTATGGTTCTATTGAGACAGACCGAAGATATTTTAGGCTGTTGAAGCTTTATTTGGCCGGTTTTGGCCGGTTTGTTGGGTAAAGGGTTAATACCCAAACAATGCACATGCGAAGAAAGTCAACCTGTCATAGAGGCACAGAAGCGTAATTTATATCACTGTGTATAAGCTCTATCGATCAGGTTGACTAAAAGTAATCTAGCACAAAAACTGTTCATGCGTTATTTCTTTGGCATTTTCGAAAGAAAAAAAATGAAAGCAGGACTTATGTAGAAATGAAGAACCTAATAGTTGGTCTAATTATCTGATTGAACTACTTGTATGATCTCATGTAATGGTTATATTGTGTTATGCTGCCATAGAGTTTGTGTTCAATCTCATGAGATTGTATTCTTCCAGCATAGAAACAAATTGTAAAATGACTTGCAGACGATTTACGGAAAACTTATTTGTAGGAAAGCTCAATTTAGTCGGGCTGAATTTGGGCATTATATCATTGTTTTTTTGGACTTTAGTCATGATGAATTTGGGCATTATCTCATTGTATTTGGTTACTAATTTTGTATGGTACTCAGGTTCACAGAAATAGCTACTAAGGTACCTGAATACTCAAATGCCCAGAGGATCAATTCAACATTAGTTGTTTCCATTGCATTTGCTCTATCTCAAAGCCCATGTGTTTATAGTCTAAGACTTGGAGTAAATAATAGGTCCAAAGTTACTAGTCATTGCCTGAAGCAGAAGTTCTCTAAAGGTGGGATGAGTAATAAATGAACACCATAGGTTGAATTTACATCTCCTTTTATGTCGCGATATGAAAATAACCATTGCAAGTGACATTAAAACCCAATAAACTAACCAACTATGTGACCATAGCTGTTGAAAATGACCATTGAAAACGACATTGTACCCCAATTAACTAACTATCTCAAAATCAAAGCCTGACATGGTGTCACTATTCTTCATAGATGGTCATCTATTAATTTGCCTTCCTTTCAATTCTATAGAAATTTGTTAATAAAGAAACTTTCCAAAGAAGATGAGGCCTAAGCAGAATGAGATCCCCAAAGGTTGAATTTTGTGATGCTAGCCGCTATGCGGGATATATAGTGTCACTAAATTCACACTCTTGGGACCTCATTCTGCAAATGACAGGCACCTTATTCTCAGGACTGATTGACCATTTTTTTTATTAATATCTCTCCAATAATGAGATTTTACATGTCAAAACCTTTGTTACATAAACATTACTATATAGTATATACATGGAATTACCAATACAAGTCCCATTAGTCCAATAGCTTATCAAACTTTAATCAAAACTTGATGGTAAACATTGAAAAATATTTTGAAAATCATATTCAGACTAAAATATTTGAACTTACAACATGATTAACGATGTTTGTTGACAAATCACTGTAACAGTTTTGTTAACATACCATTTGTTTCAACATGCAAAATTTTCTTATTGGCGAACTATCAATAATAAATATAAGAACAAAGTTGATACATTTCTCATGTTATTCTTAGTGGCATTAATTATACAGACTTTAATAATTTACTGCACATTTTATATCCAAAAATGGAACTCAATTTTCACTTCCAAGACGCCAGTCTATGATATTTACAAGGTGGAATAACTCTAATACTCTTCATCACAATAGCCATTTAGTTACCTGCATTTTAATTGACATTTAGGAGTTGATGATTTGTGCCAGTGCAGCTGATTTATGGATAATTTTTTATTGAAATGCCAGCCAGTTTGAAAGTCTGACTAAACATATAATCCTTAGCTTGATTACTCATTCAAACATATAAAAATGTCAGTCGCTAAATATCTGCTAATAATTATTTGACTGACAGATTTGGAAAGGTCTATTGTGGCCCACACTTGGGAGGTGTCAAATTACTATGGTACGACATTGTGAAACTTATTCAAAGTTAATGCAATATGGATATACTCTTGGTTGGTAGGGGATCAGTTTATTGATGACAAGATTACATTATTTATATATCCATTTCTTGGCTATAAATATATTTACCTGTAATTGTTTTTGAAAAAATAGACATCAAGATTTTTGGTTTCAATGAATCTTATAGATTTGCCTATATCCATGCTTACTGTTGCTGACCTGGTACAAATCACAGAAATTGAGAAAACGTAATAGCTTCTACCAAGACCATTTTAGATATGATATATAATCCAAACAACAATTAATTTGCACAAATGGACACTTATTGATCCAGAGACTTGACAACCCGGAGAGTTTACCCTATACAGTCTATTTCAATGAAGAGTCCAAATGTTGTAAGATAGTAGTCAAGCCTTGAAATAGGGTGTCTGTCATTTGCAGAATGAGGTTCCCAGAGGGTGAATTTAGTGATGCTACCCCGCATAGCGGGCTTACACCTCAGCAGAATGAGGTTCCCAGAGGGTGAATTTGGTGATGCTAGCCCGCTATGCGGGGTAGCATCACTAAATTCACCCTCTGGGGACCTCATTCTGCAAATGACAGACACCTATTTCAAGGCTTGATAATAGTTTGGCCTGGTTAGAGACATTAAAATAGACTTTCTCCAATAAGTGGAACATACTGTTATCTGCAATCAAAATACTACCCACAGCACATTCTCCCACATTATGTAACTAACCTAACAATATGGTCTGACATTCAAGTCCTTGACCAACTTATCTATTGGGGGTATATGTGGGGTAAATTTTGTGATATATTTTGTGTTTTGTATGATAGTTTGAATTATATTTTGTTCAATATGATTTATATGATGCATTGATATCTGATAAGGATTGGCATATGGGATATCAGATTTTTCTAATTAAGTTTCATCAATTATATTCACAACACAGTTCTAGTAAGTTATGAGTAAAATTTATCAAATGATACAAATCCTGATATTCAAACGATGAAGGGATATGAAATATGTAATTTATTGCCAAGAATTACAATTTGCTGGCGTATGAAGGCTGTGGAGGGAACTCCGTGGTGGATGTAAAATCTCTCAGTGTTGTCTCAATGTCTTAGCACTCACTTATTTCTCTGTCAAGCCTTGAAATAGGGTGTCTGCCATTTGCAGAATGAGGTCCCCAGAGGGTGAATTTAGTGATGCTACCCCGCATAGTGGGATAGCATCACCAAATTCACCCTCTGGGGACCTCATTCTGCTTACACATCATTCTGCAAATGACAGACACACTATTTCATGGCTTGTTCTCTGTTAGCTATCTATCATGTGACAATCTGAAATTAGTCCATCAGACAGATTTGTGAACTCTATTATGAATATAAAGGATCTACAATGAGTCCCCAGTTTTATGGAATTTACAAAATGAGTCCTGACCTAACTTACTGGACGAGTTTTGTAAATTTCCCTATAAACTGGGGACGAGTTGTAGATTCTATTTATTACATTATCCAAAACATACTTAAATCAACAAACGGGATGTGAAACTAACATCAGCTTCTATAAGGCATGCGATGTTTCACATAACTATGCGTTGTTTGCCCGCGTAAAGAAATAGTCCCAGATAAATAATGCCTCTTTGGCGTATTTAATGACGTATATTTAATGACATTACTTTTCAAAGTCTTCATTCATTAGTTTGTTGCAAAAATATTAGAAGCCATAACATTTTGAGACCTAGGGTACGGAATGTAAACAGATGACAAACCAGAAGTCAAAGGTCACCTGGCACTATTTCCTGTTATTAAATGAATGTTTAATATCACAATTTATAGAATGGGTTTATTGAATAGAATAAGGATATGATCATGTAATAAATATAATTGGTAGACAAGGGTTGGCTCCTAAAATGTTAGATATTCTATTTTGACAAAAGACTTTTTTTTGTATATTTTGAATCTATAAAGACAAATGTTTCCAAAAACTAAGTGTTGTATCAACTGACTTGTTAATTTTTACTTCAAAAATGTCAAATAAGATCATAAAAGATATTTTCACAACATCCAGAAAAAAATAGTAACAGGAAAGTAAATCGCTTATGCCACCTGTGACACACAAATTACGATGTAAAGGTTGTGTTAGATATCAATGTCATTTCAAGAGAGATACACCTATACAGTGAATGAAAAGTAATTTGATCACCTGCTCAATCAAAGATATATATATACATTAATGCCCGAAGTATATGACCCTTTAACCACAGTAGAATTATGGGTCATTTTTCAGGATTTAGTTGGAAATATGGCTTGTTGCCATTCATCGGAAAGCTCTCACCGAGAGCTTTCCGATGAATGACTGCAAGCCATATTTCTGACTAAATCCTGAAAAATTTCTCATAATTCTGCTATGGTTTAGGGGTCGATTATTTAGGACATTAATGTAGAAGTACATTAGCACTCAATGTAATTTGAGAGGTTTTGCCAAATGATGATAGTATGAATGTCAGACAATGGGAAACATCATGGCAACATGTGGAATCTAATATGCCACAGCATTCATTTTGCCATGGGACATTTTTCATAATTTCGAGGGCTGTATGACCTCTGTGTTGGTAGATAACTCTAGTATGATGTTAAGATAACTTTGATTCATTGATTGAATATACAAATATTTTTTCCCATGGATTCCCTTGCTCTTGTATTACTAACCATGATCTGATGAAAGCCATTAAATCTGTCAATTAGATCTTTTTATACCAAGGTGGCCTATCTTACTATATAAATAAAGCCATCTGTTTAAATTTTACATTTAATCAACACCTGTTGATTAAACATGCCTACTGTTGATTAAACTTCGCAGAGTGGTTTAAACTTTCTCCATACAATTTGAACGGAAAAGTGTTTATCCATCGCAGGAACTACTACGATATGTTTGACCTTTCGTGACCAGGACAAGTGCACCGGTGTGAGTTATTTTTAACGAAGACATCTCGCGGAAACAATTGGACTTAATCGGTTCATTATACAAACAAAAACCGAAAATAAATGCTAAGGAAGACATTTTTATGTCTGTTGTATCGCAATTGTTACAAATAACACAATACAGTATGTTTTTCTCAATATATTTTTATCTCGAATAAATTAAAATGAACAAGGTACGGACATTGGAAAGTATGTTTCGGATGTAAACAAATGTTCGTAAATGTATGGAACGTCTGCGCCGTATCATTTTAGAAATTAATGTCAGAATATTGTTGTTGACGGAAGTTCTAGCGATGTTTGGTGGGTTTTAAACTATAATTTGTTCACTTAAAGGAGGTCTGTGTTGTTTACTTACTTTCCAGCGTTCTGATATCAATGCACGGCAAGGTAAAGGTTTAATCCACACCTGTGGTATAAAAAATGGGTGCCGTTGCAAAGCGTAAACGAATCATGTTTTCGTCGTTTGAAAATAGTTTGATGGCGATTTAAATTGGAAATAACGATTTTCACATTGTAAAGATCGTGGCATAAACAAAATATACGCATTGTGTTTCTGAATAACAAATTTAATCCACTCGTGGGATTGGCGATTTACACCACTCGCTGAAGCTCGTGGTGTAAATCGCCAATCCCACTCGTGGATTAAATTTGTTATTCAGAAACACTATGCGTATATTCTATATTTATTACACTCCTATGCACGATTTCCATTGAAAACACTGTTTATTAAAAATGATAATGTCACTAATGAATTATGTCATTTCCCATGACGTCATTGACGTTACGTCGCTTACTGATCTAGAGTTTTTTCTAGACTGAATTTTCTATGGTTGATCTTTCTCCACATCGGGACTTCATGTTTTAATTTGGTGAACCAAATTGATGCAGAATTGTAATAAATAGAGTAATAAATTAGTTCCGAGAATTACATTCAATAATTCACTCGAGGCGAGAGACGCTTGGGAAAGAAACCCGTGCGCTAACGCACTCGTTTCTTACCGACATCTCTCGCCTCTCGTGAATTATATAATGTAATTCTCAGAAACCAATTGATTACTCTCTATATATTGCTGAAGGATAATCTTTTGATTCTATAGAATAGTACTCCTCAAACAATAAATTTAGGTGTATAGTACTCCTCGAAAATGCTGGGCCTGAATTCCACCCATAATCTGTTGTTGAATTGAAATTGATTGTAATTAAAGAGGTTTTGCAAAATCATGATGGTGAATACAAAGAGAAACATTTTCCCATCAATTACTCCATTCCTGATCTGAGTGTATTTTTGACACATGTGCATCTGTGGTATTTGTCTTCTCCCTGAATGTTTCAATATGACAATTTAATATATGAACAAAGATCTGGAAAACAGTTAGTGTTTATATCTGTGATGACAGTGCTTATATGTTGTGAGGTTGCTTGTATAATTTGGTTGTAGAATTGTATATTTATTTTTCAAAGTTAATACGTTAATTTATCATATAATATTATTTTATGTTCTGTTGATATATTGATATTTCCTTTGTTTCATCTTTATTTTAACTGGGGTTTAAGATGAGAGAATGAACATTAAATTTTTTCTAAACTGATGGAAAGAAACAAGATTACTCCTTCAAATGCAAGTAAACTCTTTGAAATGCTGGTACATATCAGTTTTCCTGAATATTATACAATTATTAAATTTTCAGAGTTTATGCTTGATCTGCTATTTATACCCTTTGTACACTAAATGCTATTGCAGATCAGTATCTTGCAGGAAAATTTTGATTTCACTCTTCAACTCTAACCCAGATCACAGAAATATGATTGTGTTATGTAGGCTCAAATGCTATCAAAGTGTTTTCTTTCAGAAACAACAAGAAACATTGAAAAATGAAATGTACTGTATCTATAAAATGTCAGCTAAATGGCATTGAAAAATAAAGAAATCTATGAAATTATTATTGAATATTTGTTTATACAAGACACTCTGTTTAAAATAATCCCTATATATTTTCCCTTCAACTTTAACCTATGTTATACATGTCTACTGAGTAAGGAGGTAAAATGTTACACTGTGCCATTCTGAATACATTTGTTTCTTTGGAAAGGCTTATTGAAGATATTTACCCTTTCATGACAGGAGCTGTGCTGGTGCAACATTAAAAACCCTGTGCAAATGCATTCTCTTATATATTTTTTATCAATTTTTCTTACATTCTTTTACAATTTTTATAATTTTTTTATAATTTTTTCTAACATTCTTTTACAATTTTATCATTTTTTTTATCATTTTTATGTTTACCCATACCATAGTATGGTAAACATAGTGTCGTTGCCCGGATTGACCACTCGTCGTTTGTCCGTCTGTCTGTCCGTAGACACTTTACGAGTAATGCGATAACTCAAACATTTTCTATCCGATCGAAACCAAATTTTGTATATGGGTTTCTCAGCCTAAAATACAGATCGAGTTCGAATTTGGGTTTGATCCGAGATTTTGTTACAGAGTTATGGCCCTTTTTCAACTTAGAATTAACGCATTCTGCCATAACTCAAACATTTTGTATCTGATTGGAACCAAATTTGGTATGCGAGTTTCAGAGCCCAAAATACAGATCGAGTTCGAATATGGGTTTGATCCGATTTATTTTAAAGGAGTTATGACCCTTTTTCGAAAATAAAATTAAAAAAACAAAAATCCGTTGCTATAACCAAAGTATATTTTGTCCGATTGTGTTCATATTTGATATGTAGGTTTATGATGACATGCCCCTCATCTGTATAGTTTTTGGTATTGATTGGTTGATCGGTTTAGAAAATAATTAACCCTTTACACACATGCTATCCAATGCAATAAGTTGAACATATTTCTTCTGATCTGCCTCATATTTCTTACCTAGGTTTTTCTTAGCACGTTCTTAGTCTGTATGGTTTTTGGTATTGTTTAATTAACCCTTTTCACTCTTATGTTTACTTAGAATTCACCCAAGCTGCTATGACTCAAAACATTTTTCATCTGATCAGCACCAAATTTGGTATATGAATTTATCACCCCTAAATACAGATCGAGTTCGAATATGGGTTTGATCCGATATATTTTAACAGAGTTATGACCCTTTATAATTCAAATAATTACTGCTGGGAATTTTAAGAGAAGATATCTGGCAGACCATGTGTTATTGAAATGAGTTAATTATCACTATGTCTATGGACATGCTATAAAGCCTGATAGTGGTACTCCTGGCTGGCAGGATTTGTTATCATATTAATGTCAAATTGATTGATGGCTATCTGGTGGAGTGCTGTTTTCTGTGCAATATTAAGTTAACCCCTTTGCTGAAACAGGTTCATTACTAAAGTTTATGTAAACACTATAGGACACCTATTCTAAAATATTAAATTGGAATAGTCCATTGTTACTTAATTTGTAGGGATGTTTTACAGACATTGTTGTCTACATACACTGTTGTCTTATCTTAGACAAAAATTAATCCACACATTCCTCAGTTCCATGATGTGATGTCATTGCAAATGATTAACCCTCTCCACACATCATATGGTTTTGAAGCTTTTCGTTTGATCATTCTCCTATATTATGTCCAGGTTGATGGTGATCCACTTTTGATTTGCATGGATTTGGGATTAAAATTAAACCATTCCATAGACACATATTATGCGATTGACAGATATAATATTATCCCTTTCACTTTGATCCAGGTTCAGTAAGGGTTTCAATAAATCACCAATTATATATTCATCATTAGAGGAAATGTCTTATTTTGAAATTCCCTCAGTTGCATTTGGGCTCCAGGGTAATATTAATGGTGCTGGTATTCTTGAGACTGACTTATTGTATGGGTTTCTAAATCCAATGACATGCTTTGTATAGACTATTTTGTGTTTATCAGTTCATTAGTTTGGGTAAGATTAACCCTATTCTATCCGATTTGATAACTCAAATATTTCCATTGACTATGTTTATACATGTAGTTCTTGGCATAGTTGACAAGAACACACCCCTAACCTGCATAGTGAGGGTCATTTGGTTTATTTGCTTAAACATATTAACATCCTCCGCCAATCCTGTTGACACAATGTGATAACTAAATATTTTTCACATGATCACTATATTAAGTGTGAATTGTTGAAACTTTAGCACTCATGAAAAGGTTGATGTAAGGATTTATAAAATTTATAAAAATAGCTAATCGCTATCGCCAAGGTATGGGTTAAACATCTGCCGATCGTGATCGGCCTCTCGTTTCTTACATTCTTTTATCAATTTTTATCATTTTTTCTTACATTCTTCAACAATTTTTATCATTTTTTCTTACATTTTTTAACAATTATAAAAAATAATATAAAATTTGTTAGGCCAATGCATTCTCTTACATATGCGAGGCGACCTATGGTCGACTCTCATATATAAGAGTATGCATTGGCACAGGGCTTTCTAAAAAATATCAGGAAGCTCCAGTCATGAAATTGTTAATGCTTTTGACTAAGGGTGGGGATGCTTACTTTTTTGAGGTGTTTATATCATCCCAATTTAATTCCCAGAATGTGACAAAAGCCTGAGGTTCAGTTTGTGATTTGGGAGATTATATGTCACTTTCAAGACTTCATCTTAAGGTCAAGCCTTGAAATAGTGTGCCTGTCATTTGCAGAATGAGGTCCCCAGAGGGTGAATTTAGTGATGCTACCCCGCATAGCGGGCTAGCATCACCAAATTCACCCTCTGGGAACCTCATTCTGCTGAGGTGTAAGCAGAATGAGGTCCCCAGAGGGTGAATTTTGTGATGCTAGCCCGCTGTGCGGGGTAGCATCACTAAATTCACCCTCTGGGAACCTCATTCTGCAAATGACGGACACACTATTTCAAGGCTTGCTTAAGGTTGATCTGTGGAACATAGTTGCTTTTATATATAGTTTCATAGAGAATTTATCCTAACAAAGATCCCATTGTAAGCAGAAGGAAACCTAACAGAAACAACAAGGTAATGACATTCGTTTATGTTTATGATTATGCACAGTTGGACTAACAAATCAATAGCATCCAGGCCAGAGGTTCTCTCTGTTGGGGAGGGGTATCCTTGGCATTTCTAACTGCACCCCTCCCTTTGCAGCAGACTAAAAAAAATTCCAAGTCCCAGAAATTTCAATTTGTACCACCCCAATTTGTAGGCCAATGCATTCTCTTACATATGCGAGGCGACCTATGGTCGACTCTCATATTTAAGAGAATGCATTGGCACAGGGCTTTCTAAAAAAAATCAGGAAGCTCCAGTCATGAAATTGTTAACCCTTTACCCAACAGAAGGGCCCTGTGCCAATGCATTCTCTTATATATGCGAGTCGACCATAGGTCGCCTCGCATATATAAGAGAATGCATTGGCTTAACACATTAAAAATTATAAAATTGTTAAAGAATGTAAGAAAAAATGTTTAAAAGTGTTAAAAAAATTTTTTTTTAGGCCAATGCATTCTCTTATATATGCGAGGCGACCTATGGTCGACTCGCATATATAAGAGAATGCATTGGCACAGGGCATAACTGTAACTATCACAATGTGGTCAAGGAGCCGGTTCCAATGGTATCCATATTTGTATGGTTCTATTGAGACAGACCGAAGATATTTTAGGCTGTTGAAGCTTTATTTGGCCGGTTTTGGCCGGTTTGTTGGGTAAAGGGTTAATGCTTTTGATTGGAATTTTGCAATCTACCACCCCCTGTGGTTGGAAATTTCCAATTTAATGCCATTTCTATCAGAAAATTTAGGTCTAAAAACAACAGAACAAATTCAACCAACTTTTGGTCTGAAATTTTCAACTAATATTGTGTGAGGCATGAAATTCCCAACATAAGAACATTTTGGCCAAAGTTAAAGGGTGGGGTGAGAAACACATCCCAAAATCTGCGCCCCTCCCTGCCACATCCCTGATAGTGTGTTCTTCAATCGCCAGTCGTCTGGGTTAATTATTCGCAGATATCATGCCTTTGCTCCAACAGTATGACCTTCTCAATGTTCTAGAATACATGGATACTGGATTCTTTCCTGGTAAAATGGAATGAAAAAAACTTGTGAAAGCTTCAGTCACAGCTCAATACAGACAGGAGTGATTAAACTCTGTTTCATCTGACACTGATCTCTCTTTCTTTCTGAAATGTCATGCCGATCCTCTGTCTTCTTGGCGAATATGGTCTCTGCTTTCGCGCTACTGACACTGATCGAGATAACTGCATCATTTTCATTTGGTGCTTCTGTTAAAGACATATTATGGACTTGTTCGGGTGCGTGAAATTAATAAGTTACTACTCAGATGCTATGCCAACCTGGGGAATATAGAATTTTACTAACATTGCCAAAAATTTCAAAGAAATCAACCATCGCACTCCATAGAAAACATTGTCTGAACTGCACTCAATTGTAAATATTTACATCTCAATTCGAGATGCAACTATCGGGGATAAACTAACACAAACTATTTCGCCATCTAGCGTCATTGCATTTAATTAATGTATAAGAATGATGCGGTGTGTTGTCAATTTGATTAATATTCATAAAAAATAACTACTTCGAGCAAGATTATTCTCAATTTTTATTTGATCACCCTACCGGAGTGTTTCACATCACTTTAAATAAAACCACATCCAAATAGATTGTTTTGTGCTCAATATGGTTCATTCTACGACAAGCCTTGAAATAGGGTGTCTGTCATTTGCAGAATGAGGTCCCCATAGGGTGAATTTAGTGATGCTACCCCGCTATGTGGGGTAGCATCACTAAATTCACCCTCTGGGGATCTCATTCTGCAAATGACAGACACCCTATTTCAAGGCTTGTTCTACGACAATGAGATTACTCATGCGCTATTCTCCTGCAATGCCGGCATTCTAATACGTCTACGCAATATTTTCTTGGAGAGAATCATTGACATATTCAGGATACAGGTTTTCGATTGCCTGCAATCCCTCTCACATAGCACTACAGTAATGCCCTAAGTAATCGACTCCTTAACCAGCAGAATTATGGGTAACTTTCAGGATTTAGTTGGAAATATGGCTTGTTGCCATTCATCGGAAAGCTCTCTCCGAGAGCTTTCCGATGAATGGCAACAAGCCATATTTCCGACTAAATCCTGAAAAGTTACCCATAATTCTGCTGTGGTTAAGGAGTCAATTAATTAGGGCATTACTGTACTTATAGGAAATACTGTCCTTTGCCAATGGATAGATGTTTGTTCTAACTCCAGGGAACTGATCATTAATGCTGCTGTGTTCTTCTGCAGGCATGCAACCTTAAGTGTCTAAAGCAATGCGTTCCTTCGCATGCGATTCACTTGCCTTTGTCATGTATTTGTATGTATATTTTCTATACATGTATAGTGTATATAATCTGACTTTCCATAGAGGAGGTATTAAAGATATTCAACTACTAATAGCCAAACTTCTCTAATACAAGCAAACGAACTACAGAAAATACCCTGTGGATGGCTATTAGAGTCTGGAGAATTAAGTTTACGCCCTAGAAATATTTGTAAAATCAACATAAGTTGATGACCAACATTAGTTCTTGACTAACATTAGTTTCATGGCACAACACACATCACTCTGCACTTGTTGTTAGGACTTTGGATACTCAAATTATATAGGACAGGAAGTAGTATAATAATTCATCACTTCTATCATACAGTAATGCTCTAAATAATCGACTCCTTAACCACAGCAGAATTATGGGTAACTTTTCAGGATTTAGTCGGAAACATGGCTTGTTGCCATTCATCGGAAAGCTCTCAGTGAGAGCTTTCCGATGAATGGCAACAAGCCATAATGCTGTACTTAACTCATCATGACTGAAGATTTATTGGTAGTATTGACAAAAAATTCCTCTCTAAAAAATACAATTTTGTCAATTACAAAATTTTCAACATGTTTGCATCTGAGATAGGCAGCATATTATTTTGGGCAATAATTTGTTTTTCTTCTTACTTAAATGTTTCTAAATATAAATGTTTGTACCCTATTTCCCAAAGTTTGAGTAATAGTTCAGTTTTTCTGACACTTCAGTTTGTATTAGCATGTCTCCCAGGAGTGAAGTGATTTGGAGAACGTAGTTTTCAAGTTTTAGATTTGTGATGTCATAATGATAAAGTTGGGCTGGCTGCTTCTCAGAAAACTGCTTTTTAAAGATGCAGGTTTTTTATTGAATAGGATGAAAACAAACGAAAATTGTTTTATGAAATAATTCAATTTTAATACGGTCAAAAACAAAAATTAAGTAGGCACCATATGTCAATGAGTTGATTTTTATAAACTAGGAGGTTCCTTTATCTTTGAGACATCCATTACTGTCCCTTTAGAAAAGTTGTTACTAGTGAAGTTTAGTTACATGTAAGTGTTAATTGTAGCATGCGTTGATCTTGCCAATGAAAGTAAGCACACTGTTGTGACCAATGACTACACTTACATGGTCATTTTGTTCAAATGTTTTGGTGTGCAATGTGTAACTATTAGCAAAGAGATCCAATAATCAAACAGATAATTTTTATTTATCCAGTGGTGAACGCAAGTGGCCAATATGAGAACAGTTTTATTTTGTTCAATTGATCATATCAATGATCCATTCTGATAACCTAGAAGTTGGGTCTGCAAAGGTGACTTTTCCTGCATATGCCTCAATTTAGCTTAATATTATAAGGGATAAGTAATAACACATGTTATAAGTTACATGTATGTCGAGCTGCTATTGCAATAATTACTTGTAAAAATGTATTCCGATGAACAAATAGACTTTACGCCTTAAGTCCTCTAATTTGACCCAAAATATTCTAAATATTATATACATGTAGCAGCAAAAAACTAGACTGATAAATACCATATAAATAGAGTCATTGTGTTGGTGAAACATAATGGAAAAAATATTACTGTCCCTCTAAGTCATGAAATCTAGTGAAATAAATGTACAGAAAACTCAATATGAAACAAGACAGTGTCTTTGATGTAGCACTACTTGTTCAAAATGTCATATACACTTGAAAATTTGAGAGCCCGGAATACTTGTGACTGATTTTTGCAATCCTTGGAATGAAAACAATCATCATAACTGTCTGGTAAGAAAAATGGCAACTTTTTTTCTCAAACTTGAACATTTTCATATTTTTTAATATTTTTTTAGTAAGTTTATTATTAAAAAAAAAGTTAATTAAAAACTGCTTCAATATTTCAACTTCTGTAGTTTGAGTGTTAAAATTTCCAGCTGCCATTCTGGGGGTGGTAGCCAATCCCAACTCCATCCCTGACAATACATCACTGATAACGCACCCATCTCTACCCCCTGACACAACGTCCCTGGCAATACTTCACTGAGAGCCCACCCCAACTCCATCCCCTGATACAACATCCCTGACAATACATTACTGATAACCCACCAACACCATCCCATGACACAACATCCCTGACAATACATCACTGATAACCCACCACCTGATGGGACACCCCCTGATATATCACTGATAACGCACTTATACATCCGAACGGATCCTGCGCCCATCCAATACAGATACAGAACCCACCCAACTCCACCCCATGACACAACATCCCTGACAATACATCACTGATAACCCACCCAACTCCACCCCCTAGCACAACATCCCTGGCAATACTTCACTGATAACCAACCCCAACTCCACCCCCTGACACAACACCTCTGACCTTATTTGAGTCCCCACAATAGAACCACAGGTTATTGTTCTGCCTGGATAAGTAGATCTCATTGATTGAGTGACCACTGATTAGAGAACCATATATTATCAGGGTTACCAGCTTTGATAGCTTGATTGAGTGAGTGGCCAGTAAACCATAACAGGCCAATCATCATAGTATTGAATTATATAGAGTGTGTCTGACCTTTGTTGGGCAATCCAATTCATTTGATAAGACTGGCAGTAACAACAGGTTGTTTATAATGCATTGGTCCTGACAGTCTGCTGCACTGGAGCTGTCTCTGGAACAACAGAAGATTGAGGTAAGACAGTATAAAGATCTAAAGTTGTTAGCCAAGTGCAACACTCCAAATAGAAAGTGTTAGCCAATTCTGAGGGGGAAGGGGAGAGGTCAAATTATCAATTTCCAGGGCAGCCAAATTTTTGGTGGGGTGGGGAAGTCCTAATTTTGGTTTTTGTGGGGTGGGGTGGGGGGAGGAATAAAAACAATTTAAGGATCAAGGGACCCTAATTGTTTTTATTTAGGAATTAACTCATGCATTGTTCATCATAGTTTGCAGCTATGGACAATTGGCTGTAGATTTTTGGCCAAAATAAATCATTGACAACAAAAACCAACCACAATATTCTGCAGACAAGTTTCTGATTTCATATTGGGGATTCCCTGACCAAATTTTAAAGGGGTGCCCAGTTGCAGTTGGCCAATTTCAAGTGAAAAACTTAGAATAATTTGTATGTATGTATATATATATTGAGCATGTTACAGAGTGCTCCTTATTTCAGTGTGACTGGAAATCAATCTTGTCTGTCCAACCTTTGAGCCATCTAATCATCCATCCAGGGACGTGTCTAGTGGGACTCATTTGGGGGATGTATACCTTGGAATTTCCAACTGCACCCCTCCCCCGAACCAGATCAAACTCACAAGTTTGCATTATTCCATCTGCACCCCTCCCCTTTGACTGATTTTTCCAAACTTCATGCTACCTCACAGACCTGAATGGAATGGTAGGCTATTGGCACATTGACAGAACGTTTTGAGATCTGAACCTGAAAATGGCAAAATCCTAACTCTAGGCAAATTCAGACCCCGATTTAACTGGAAGTTTTTTATTGGCCACCAGGCCGACCATGGTTCGATCCCAGTGTGAGAAAAATGGAAATCAGAACCTGAAAATTTCTAAATCCTAGCATCAAGACTAGAATCAAGGTTTGCAAGTGTTGGTATTTCCCACCTGATTGACACCCACCCCCCTCAAAGTTGGAAATTTCCAACAGATGGCCATTTCAATAAAAAATTTTGACCTAGGAAAATATGCAAATGACCTAGGAAAATATGCAAATGTTGGTCTAAAAACAACAAATTCTGCACTAATAAATTGTTGGAAAATCAAACTACGAGAACAATTTCATGTTATCGTTGGTGTAAAATTTACAACTAATGTGTCGGGGTATGAAATTCCCAACAGTTGAAAATTTTCACCCCACACCCACCCCCCCCCCCCCCCCCCATTGCCACATCCCTACTTCCATCCATCCATCCATTCAATGGACTAATTTTTTTTGTCGCATAAATAATATTTTATCAAATTTGATACAGCTGAGTTTGAATTTAGTTAGGTCTGTCTGGTGTGAATTTTATCGAGTTATCGTATTTAGAATATTTAGTTTTTTGGTTGGTCTGAACGATAATTATAACTTAGTTTAAATGAATCGACTAACCACACCTGTTAAAATAAAATCTTAATATGTGGCCAAGTAGTGTTTTATTAAAAAAATGTAATTCCAGAAAAAGGGTTTTAAAAAGACATTTACTGAATAAATAACTGATAATTGTCTTGGCTAACCACCCACCATCACATCACACCCACCCCCCCCCCCCCCCCCCCCCACAAACACCCAACCACCCAAAATTTTCAACAGTTAAATATTCCACACCAACGATTGATTGAAATTGTTCTCATTGTATGATTTAACAACCAAGTTTTGTGTCAACTTTTAACCATCAGTTGCATGTTGAACTACTTTCGGTTAAAGTTCCAATCTTGGGGGGGGGGAGGGAGGGAGGGAGGGTAGGGGGTGTCACATTGGAAGAAATTTCCGACATTTAGGAAGCTTGATGTTTGAGTCTGAAAATTTCAACCTAACCCTCTAGCCATATCTCTGCTTGGCCTTTGGCAATCAGAGGAATAGGTATTTTGTTTGCATGGTCAGGGCTACCTTGTTGGTTATACAATTGTTATCCATAGAGTCCTCAGGGAGTGGTTTACAGGAACTCTGACTGTCAGTACATAGCAATAAATCATTAATAGTGTTATCTAATCCCTTCAGTTGCCCCCAGTTAGGGAAGAAAGTGGGCACCATGGCACCATGGGTGGATAAGTGATAAATCCCATCACTCAAATTTAAATTACTGATTAAACTCATACTTGGAGAGTTCTTCCCATGGAATTCCCCTGTGGTTAAACCTGGTGTGCTCTCAGTTAAAGGTTCCTTGCTCTTGGTTATATGAGCATCTTTTAAATGGTCTTTATTTACAAACTCCACAGATATATTTAGGACAGAGTATTTCATGGTGCTGCATGACAATACAAGGGATAAGCAATATTTTAGCTTTCGAATTTCTGAATCTAGAAATTCCCAATTTTGTTTTAGTTCAATGCTTTCAAATACCTAGATTCCATTCCATGTTGATCTCGAAGCAACCCCCCCCCCCCCCCCCCAACCCCCTTGCAGATAGATAGTTACTGACTGAATAATGTGTCAAACAACCATGGCTATTTATACCTCTTCCAATGCGTTTCAATGTGCTTTTATTTCAGTTTTTACAATAAAATTTAATCGTCCTTCGGAACAAGTTCAGTTTTTTTTTTACGCAATAAACTGCTTCAGAGCTTTAACTAAAGCCTCTTTATAATTTTGCAAGTTGGCCACACTTAAGAGGCGATGCGCGAGATAAGCTGTGGTGTTGTGTCCATTTCTGAGTTGGTACACATTTTCAGATTAAAACAATTGCATGGCCCATAGAGTAATTTAATCTTTATAAAGTTGTGTATATGATTATTACGTAATGATCATGTTTGTAATTTCCATGTGGTTGTTATGGTTATACGTGCTAATTACGTTGTACTTACGATACGTTGTAATTGTTTATTATTTACTCACATTAATGTAATGTTTGTATTCTGTTTGGTTGTACACGAGAATATTGAGCATGATGCAAACGAATATCAAAAACTGAAATGGAAGCACTACGAAAGTACATGGTAGTACAAACACGTTAAAAATGCTAATTTAGCAGACACCACTGCCATAAAAAAAAATTCTTCCGTGGGTATATATACAACGATGAGTTTTCAATATATAACAGCTCCGATAGGTAAGGCGCATACATGTGCCTGTACCGGTCAATTTGGAAATAGTTGACAGAAAATAGGGTGGCAGGAAAAACGCCGCAAGTTCGTCAACTGAGGATCGGGTGTGTTCAATTGGCGATCGGAGTAGGTTCGATCCGCGGCGGGGAATTTTGACCGTTTTGTACTCTAAATCTACCAAACAAATGGGTGATAAACCACCATATCAAGATCAGTTTCAAGATCGACTGCCGACATTGATTTCAGTGGTTATTTATTAGGCGATATAAAATTAACGTACTATACAGAAGTATCATCAGTGCGTCATATAGATATGGTAAAAATGGTTGGAATCGTGAAAAAAAAAAAATTAACAAATCCCCCCAGGTCAACAAATTGTATGGAAATCGAAAGTAAACTTCAGACTGATTGTCGTTTCGTCCAGAATTTCGGTATTCGACCGGTTTGGACTTTGAAGTTTATTTTGTTTTTATGGATGTCTGTTGTTGGTGATTTCGTTTTGAAACTTGGTTGATGGTGATTCAAACCATTTCCTGTCGTGGATTTGAACAGTGACCTGGAATTGAAAACCTAAATTGGTATCGCTTCTCGGCCTTTTGGCTAAGATCAAAGTGTAGTATCTGTTCTTATCAGCTTAATATCTGATACGTCCCCAAATGGGGACTTCGATATTAAACTGATTTTTGACTGTAGGCGAGTGGCCTAGAGCTTGCTCTAACCTCGCCACGGGTTGGCCCGGTATTGCAGTACCTCCGGGATCGGCCCATTCTTAAACAATCTAAAATTAGTTCCCCCACCCAAAAAACAAATTCGCAATTTTGCAATTGTTCAGTCCAATTCGTCACTGAACTGCAATAATGTCTTGCGATACATCTTTTTAGTGGTGTTATGGGAAAACATATAGCTAACAAAACGCAACTATAAAGAGCGTTATTGTACTTATATGGTAATAATAAAGCGCGTTTAATTTACCCCCGCCCGGTCGGTGAAAATTTCAAGACCCAGTGGACCCAGTGATTTCTTTGATTGCAAAACGAAGTTTTCGTTACTTAGGTACTGCATAAAGCAATCTACACTGGCGAAACTGAAATATTAACCACCGTGCGGCCACATTCGAATTGAACTATTTTCCCGCCATTAGCCGTTATGCGTTATTTTTAGACGCACGCGTCGCTGTACTTCGTGGATGTAGGTGTGATTAGTCAATAGTGTACGTCTGAATACGTCCTGACGATCGTTCACTCTACGTTTGGAACAGTATTCCAAAATTGGTGGGGAAAAAGATACATTTATTGAGAAATGGAAATCGAAAGTAAACTTCAGACTGATTGTCGTTTCGTCCAGAATTTCGGTATTCGACCGGTTTGGACTTTGAAGTTTATTTTGTTTTTATGGATGTCTGTTGTTGGTGATTTCGTTTTGAAACTTGGTTGATGGTGATTCAAACCATTTCCTGTCGTGGATTTGAACAGTGACCTGGAATTGAAAACCTAAATTGGTATCGCTTCTCGGCCTTTTGGCTAAGATCAAAGTGTAGTATCTGTTCTTATCAGCTTAATATCTGATACGTCCCCAAATGGGGACTTCGATATTAAACTGATTTTTGACTGTAGGCGAGTGGCCTAGAGCTTGCTCTAACCTCGCCACGGGTTGGCCCGGTATTGCAGTACCTCCGGGATCGGCCCATTCTTAAACAATCTAAAATTAGTTCCCCCACCCAAAAAACAAATTCGCAATTTTGCAATTGTTCAGTCCAATTCGTCACTGAACTGCAATAATGTCTTGCGATACATCTTTTTAGTGGTGTTATGGGAAAACATATAGCTAACAAAACGCAACTATAAAGAGCGTTATTGTACTTATATGGTAATAATAAAGCGCGTTTAATTTACCCCCGCCCGGTCGGTGAAAATTTCAAGACCCAGTGGACCCAGTGATTTCTTTGATTGCAAAACGAAGTTTTCGTTACTTAGGTACTGCATAAAGCAATCTACACTGGCGAAACTGAAATATTAACCACCGTGCGGCCACATTCGAATTGAACTATTTTCCCGCCATTAGCCGTTATGCGTTATTTTTAGACGCACGCGTCGCTGTACTTCGTGGATGTAGGTGTGATTAGTCAATAGTGTACGTCTGAATACGTCCTGACGATCGTTCACTCTACGTTTGGAACAGTATTCCAAAATTGGTGGGGAAAAAGATACATTTATTGAGAAATGGAAATCGAAAGTAAACTTCAGACTGATTGTCGTTTCGTCCAGAATTTCGGTATTCGACCGGTTTGGACTTTGAAGTTTATTTTGTTTTTATGGATGTCTGTTGTTGGTGATTTCGTTTTGAAACTTGGTTGATGGTGATTCAAACCATTTCCTGTCGTGGATTTGAACAGTGACCTGGAATTGAAAACCTAAATTGGTATCGCTTCTCGGCCTTTTGGCTAAGATCAAAGTGTAGTATCTGTTCTTATCAGCTTAATATCTGATACGTCCCCAAATGGGGACTTCGATATTAAACTGATTTTTGACTGTAGGCGAGTGGCCTAGAGCTTGCTCTAACCTCGCCACGGGTTGGCCCGGTATTGCAGTACCTCCGGGATCGGCCCATTCTTAAACAATCTAAAATTAGTTCCCCCACCCAAAAAACAAATTCGCAATTTTGCAATTGTTCAGTCCAATTCGTCACTGAACTGCAATAATGTCTTGCGATACATCTTTTTAGTGGTGTTATGGGAAAACATATAGCTAACAAAACGCAACTATAAAGAGCGTTATTGTACTTATATGGTAATAATAAAGCGCGTTTAATTTACCCCCGCCCGGTCGGTGAAAATTTCAAGACCCAGTGGACCCAGTGATTTCTTTGATTGCAAAACGAAGTTTTCGTTACTTAGGTACTGCATAAAGCAATCTACACTGGCGAAACTGAAATATTAACCACCGTGCGGCCACATTCGAATTGAACTATTTTCCCGCCATTAGCCGTTATGCGTTATTTTTAGACGCACGCGTCGCTGTACTTCGTGGATGTAGGTGTGATTAGTCAATAGTGTACGTCTGAATACGTCCTGACGATCGTTCACTCTACGTTTGGAACAGTATTCCAAAATTGGTGGGGAAAAAGATACATTTATTGAGAAATGGAAATCGAAAGTAAACTTCAGACTGATTGTCGTTTCGTCCAGAATTTCGGTATTCGACCGGTTTGGACTTTGAAGTTTATTTTGTTTTTATGGATGTCTGTTGTTGGTGATTTCGTTTTGAAACTTGGTTGATGGTGATTCAAACCATTTCCTGTCGTGGATTTGAACAGTGACCTGGAATTGAAAACCTAAATTGGTATCGCTTCTCGGCCTTTTGGCTAAGATCAAAGTGTAGTATCTGTTCTTATCAGCTTAATATCTGATACGTCCCCAAATGGGGACTTCGATATTAAACTGATTTTTGACTGTAGGCGAGTGGCCTAGAGCTTGCTCTAACCTCGCCACGGGTTGGCCCGGTATTGCAGTACCTCCGGGATCGGCCCATTCTTAAACAATCTAAAATTAGTTCCCCCACCCAAAAAACAAATTCGCAATTTTGCAATTGTTCAGTCCAATTCGTCACTGAACTGCAATAATGTCTTGCGATACATCTTTTTAGTGGTGTTATGGGAAAACATATAGCTAACAAAACGCAACTATAAAGAGCGTTATTGTACTTATATGGTAATAATAAAGCGCGTTTAATTTACCCCCGCCCGGTCGGTGAAAATTTCAAGACCCAGTGGACCCAGTGATTTCTTTGATTGCAAAACGAAGTTTTCGTTACTTAGGTACTGCATAAAGCAATCTACACTGGCGAAACTGAAATATTAACCACCGTGCGGCCACATTCGAATTGAACTATTTTCCCGCCATTAGCCGTTATGCGTTATTTTTAGACGCACGCGTCGCTGTACTTCGTGGATGTAGGTGTGATTAGTCAATAGTGTACGTCTGAATACGTCCTGACGATCGTTCACTCTACGTTTGGAACAGTATTCCAAAATTGGTGGGGAAAAAGATACATTTATTGAGAAATGGAAATCGAAAGTAAACTTCAGACTGATTGTCGTTTCGTCCAGAATTTCGGTATTCGACCGGTTTGGACTTTGAAGTTTATTTTGTTTTTATGGATGTCTGTTGTTGGTGATTTCGTTTTGAAACTTGGTTGATGGTGATTCAAACCATTTCCTGTCGTGGATTTGAACAGTGACCTGGAATTGAAAACCTAAATTGGTATCGCTTCTCGGCCTTTTGGCTAAGATCAAAGTGTAGTATCTGTTCTTATCAGCTTAATATCTGATACGTCCCCAAATGGGGACTTCGATATTAAACTGATTTTTGACTGTAGGCGAGTGGCCTAGAGCTTGCTCTAACCTCGCCACGGGTTGGCCCGGTATTGCAGTACCTCCGGGATCGGCCCATTCTTAAACAATCTAAAATTAGTTCCCCCACCCAAAAAACAAATTCGCAATTTTGCAATTGTTCAGTCCAATTCGTCACTGAACTGCAATAATGTCTTGCGATACATCTTTTTAGTGGTGTTATGGGAAAACATATAGCTAACAAAACGCAACTATAAAGAGCGTTATTGTACTTATATGGTAATAATAAAGCGCGTTTAATTTACCCCCGCCCGGTCGGTGAAAATTTCAAGACCCAGTGGACCCAGTGATTTCTTTGATTGCAAAACGAAGTTTTCGTTACTTAGGTACTGCATAAAGCAATCTACACTGGCGAAACTGAAATATTAACCACCGTGCGGCCACATTCGAATTGAACTATTTTCCCGCCATTAGCCGTTATGCGTTATTTTTAGACGCACGCGTCGCTGTACTTCGTGGATGTAGGTGTGATTAGTCAATAGTGTACGTCTGAATACGTCCTGACGATCGTTCACTCTACGTTTGGAACAGTATTCCAAAATTGGTGGGGAAAAAGATACATTTATTGAGAAATGGAAATCGAAAGTAAACTTCAGACTGATTGTCGTTTCGTCCAGAATTTCGGTATTCGACCGGTTTGGACTTTGAAGTTTATTTTGTTTTTATGGATGTCTGTTGTTGGTGATTTCGTTTTGAAACTTGGTTGATGGTGATTCAAACCATTTCCTGTCGTGGATTTGAACAGTGACCTGGAATTGAAAACCTAAATTGGTATCGCTTCTCGGCCTTTTGGCTAAGATCAAAGTGTAGTATCTGTTCTTATCAGCTTAATATCTGATACGTCCCCAAATGGGGACTTCGATATTAAACTGATTTTTGACTGTAGGCGAGTGGCCTAGAGCTTGCTCTAACCTCGCCACGGGTTGGCCCGGTATTGCAGTACCTCCGGGATCGGCCCATTCTTAAACAATCTAAAATTAGTTCCCCCACCCAAAAAACAAATTCGCAATTTTGCAATTGTTCAGTCCAATTCGTCACTGAACTGCAATAATGTCTTGCGATACATCTTTTTAGTGGTGTTATGGGAAAACATATAGCTAACAAAACGCAACTATAAAGAGCGTTATTGTACTTATATGGTAATAATAAAGCGCGTTTAATTTACCCCCGCCCGGTCGGTGAAAATTTCAAGACCCAGTGGACCCAGTGATTTCTTTGATTGCAAAACGAAGTTTTCGTTACTTAGGTACTGCATAAAGCAATCTACACTGGCGAAACTGAAATATTAACCACCGTGCGGCCACATTCGAATTGAACTATTTTCCCGCCATTAGCCGTTATGCGTTATTTTTAGACGCACGCGTCGCTGTACTTCGTGGATGTAGGTGTGATTAGTCAATAGTGTACGTCTGAATACGTCCTGACGATCGTTCACTCTACGTTTGGAACAGTATTCCAAAATTGGTGGGGAAAAAGATACATTTATTGAGAAATGGAAATCGAAAGTAAACTTCAGACTGATTGTCGTTTCGTCCAGAATTTCGGTATTCGACCGGTTTGGACTTTGAAGTTTATTTTGTTTTTATGGATGTCTGTTGTTGGTGATTTCGTTTTGAAACTTGGTTGATGGTGATTCAAACCATTTCCTGTCGTGGATTTGAACAGTGACCTGGAATTGAAAACCTAAATTGGTATCGCTTCTCGGCCTTTTGGCTAAGATCAAAGTGTAGTATCTGTTCTTATCTTATCGATCGCTTCTCGGCCTTTTGGCTAAGATCAAAGTGTAGTATCTGTTCTTCACGGTCTTAGTCGGTTGCTCTAGCCAATTGGTCGAGTTGTTTCACAGACTTAAAGTGACATCAGTGCCTTACAGGCCACTGTCCCAAGGCAGATTCTTGAATCTGACAAAGGAGCGCCACTTCTTTTTTCTGTGGTGCATAGCTCTGCTATGCATCCAATGCATCTCTTCGGTGCCCCTCGTGTTGCCTAATCAGCGTAACATCGCGAGGGGCCCACTTAAGGCTCTTTCTCGGCATCCCGCGCTCTGTCTTGACTCACCCTGTGTGTATCCTGGAAATGATCATTATGTGACCAGGTATACGAGCCAGGGAGGGACTCGACGGGGGCTTTTGTGTTGTTACGAACGTTACGGGGGTTCCGGAACGGCTGGCTACCTGCTGGACATTACCCAGCTGCAAGGGTCGTTTCCGGTCACCCCTGTAGGTACAAGTCTAGACATTACGATGACGACTAAGAAGGAGGTCATACCTCTTTTTCTTATCAGTCAGGACATTCTAAGTTGCTGCACGCAGGTGAGTTGTACGGGGAAGCGCGCTACGCGCAGGGACGTGGTCGATTTCTTAAAGGAGCGGGACGTGCCCATTAAGGATGTGATTTCTGTATCATCGAATGAGTCCTCTGGTAAGTGGACCATCTTGTGCAAAGACACAAATTCTGCCGCCACCCTTAATAACATTGGGGCCACCAGGTCAAAACGCGACCATCTCTTTGATTTTTACCCGGCCAACCGGCAGAAATTTGTAGTCAAAGTCCATTGGCTACCCTTGTACGTCAAGGACAGTTTCTTGGGACAGTATTTCGGCAGGTATGGTGAGAATGTGGACGTAGTGGAAGAAAGGGACGTCGATGGTATCGGCACGGGCGTTAAGCGCGTGACCTTTGTTAGTGACCCGCTCCGGTTCAACAGTATTCCGGACGTGGTCGAGCTTCAGAATGGGATGAAAATGCTAATTACAGTTCCAGGGCGGCCGCCTCGGTGTTTGAGATGCCAGCGGGAGGGGCACGTGCGTAGTGACCCGAGCTGCCCCATGCGTAGTGGGAACGCGGGGGTAGGCCCTAAGCGACACCCCCATCTTCTTATAGACAAAGCGGCTGAATGGAGCGCGGTTTTGAAGGCGGCTTCAGCACAGAAGTCGGCCGCTGCAGCTGCCGCTGCCGCGATGAACACATCGCCCGAGGCCCCAGTAGAGGGGCCCGCGGCTCCGGACGCTAATTCCGCACCGGAAGTTCAGACGACACCGGAAGTCGTCATCGTTGACCCGGAAGTCGTCATCGTTGACCCGGTAGGGGAGCAAATGGACGCTAGCGCTGATCTTTCTTCGCTCCGAAAGCGTAAATCGCGTTTATCGGAAGACAGTACGGAGGAGGAAACGCGCACCGCCAAGATGCTAGTTAAAGGGCCGGGTTTCGTAGGGTATAGCGCGGAGGAGAACAGTGATGCCTTCTCTGACGATACTGGTCTGACTGATGACCAGTCCGGTTTCGCTACCGACCCCGAGCTTAAAGATAAGTGCGCGAGTTTAGACGCCACGAACAAAGGCAGTACCGTGTCCGGCAACCCCATCCCTGCGAAGGTGGGGGTTCCACCGGGCATCTCGTCTTAATTCTAAAACACCCACATATATAATATGTATACACAACGACCGGATTTTCTATTTCGATTATGGCTTTTCTACTGCGACCCCTACTCGACCTCGGACCGTCCCTGGATATCGGCTTGTGCGAGGGGCTTGACCCCGGTTATTCTTATGCGTGTTCCGCATGGTAGGTTCGTTCTACCTCTGCGTGGTTGCGCGTGTGTTCTTGTTTTGCCTGGTAGGTGCGTTCTACCGTTACCTGGCTGTTTCTCGCATGGTAGTGGAGCTCTACTCTTATTTATTTATCTTGCTATGTATACTTTCCGCATGATCTCGCTGCGAATTTTCATTTTCGTACTTAAAGCCATGGTCTTTCCATTTACGATATTACGTACGCAGTCTGTTGCACCCTATATCCGGGCTAATTTCCATATAGTGATGCGTACCTACATTTCTGTTTCACGACCAAATTTCGCTGTCGGGCCCCGGGTCGCGGAATTTGTTTGTGATGAGCGTTCTTTTTTTAGCACCTGGCCGTTGGTTGGGTGCATGTTGGTCACTCTTCGGGCATCCCACCATGGCTAGGTCATTTCACGTCTTAACGCTCAATGCGAATGGGTTCCGCGAGCCGAAGGCCCGGCACTCTGTTTTCGACTATTGCAAGCGCACACACGTTGATATTTTATTCTTGCAAGAAACTCATGTGGACACGGCGCTTTTTGCGGCCAAAGTGAAACTTGAATGGGGGGGTGAGTGCTTCTGGTCTTTCGGTTCCACCCGGAGCCGTGGGGTCGGAATTCTCATTTCACCTGGACTTGCTGCGACGGTCGGGATAGTGGATCGGGATGTCAATGGCAGATACGTCTCTGTTGACATCGCTTTGCACGGTTCCAATTTCCGCCTCATCAATTCCTATGCACCAAACGGTGAGGAAGATCGCAAAGAATACTTCTTGAACCTGTGTCATCTTTTTCCTGGCAGACATTGTACTATTTGGGGAGGTGACTTTAATTGTGTCAGAAACCCGAGAATTGATAAGAAGGGAGGTAATCCAAAACTTGGTTCGGCGGGTTCGGAAGAAGTGGAAAAAATTACAACTGGTTTTTCTCTTAAAGACGTATACCGCCTTTTACATCCTAATATTTTGGCCACCACATGGCGTAACACGGAAGTGGCTTGTCGTTTGGATCGATTTTATCTTTCTGAACGGCATCTAGATGATGTCCGGAATTGCGAAATCATACCCTGTCCTGTTTCCGACCATGATTACGTGCATCTTCGCTTAAAGCCAGTGCTCAAAATTAAATTCGGCCAGGGTTATTGGAAATTTAATGACTCTCTCCTCCAGGACAAGCCGTTTCAACAACAATTACGCACGTTTTGGACTAGTTACGTTGATTCGGCCACCATTAATTCGTCCTGGTGGGATCAAGCCAAACTTGATCTTCGAAAATTTTGTGTCGCGCATTCTAAATCAAAATCAAAAATTAAACGTAGCGCTATTTGCCAGTTAGAAAAGCAATTCCAGGTATTATTACACTGTGAGCGGTTGTCGCCTGGCGATTACCTCATGGAATTATCTGCTGTGAAAGACCAAATCAAAAAGTTAAATGCGACCTTACAGCAGGGGTCGATCATACGTTCTCGGGCGGAAATCCTCGACTGTAGTGAGCAACCGTCACGCTATTTTTACATGAAGGAATCAAAAAATTCCGAAGATAAATTGATCACTAAATTATGTGACGGCAATGCAACGCATGACACTAGTGAGTCCATTTTGCAGTATTCTCGGCAATTTTACTCTGACCTATATCGGAGTGAACCTACTGACGATGGTGCAATCGACGATCTTTTAGGTTCTGTCCCGATATTGTCTGCGGAGCGGGCTAGCTCGTGCGAGGGTGACGTCAGTCTGGAGGAGATTCGAGAATCTCTCGGTCGAATGCAGGCTGGCAAATCCCCCGGCCCCGATGGCCTTACCCGCGGTTTCTATCTGGAATTTTTTGACTTATTTGGTCCGATTTTGCACTATCTATATAACTTGTCATACAAATCGGGTGTATTATCTTATTCGCAACGACTGGGTTATGTCATATTACTGTGTAAAGACCGCACAAAAAAGGACCAGCTCTCGTTTTGGCGGCCCATTTCCTTGCTGAACTTGGATTATAAAATCCTGTCCAAATCTCTAGCTACCAGACTGAGTAGAGTTATCGGCGATGTTGTTCACCCCGACCAAACTTGCTCTGTCCCAGGTCGTTCAATCACAGATAATTTGCATCTGTTCCGAAATATAATTGATTACATCGATCAAAAGCGTTTGCCCCTCGCTTTCGTTTCTTTGGACCAAAAGAAAGCTTTTGATCGAGTGGAGCACAAGTGGCTGTTCCGTTGTTTGGAAGCTTATGGTTTCGGACCTATGTTCATTAATTGGGTCAGGCTGCTGTACAGCGATGTACGCAGCTCTGTCGTCGTTAATGGACACATCTCTGATCCATTTGAAATTACTAGATCTGTCCGACAAGGCTGTTCATTATCTCCCCTGCTTTACGTCTTGTGCATCGAACCTTTGGCAATTAAAGTTCGGGCAGACAAATCTATAATCGGGGTTCCCATTCCCGGTTCCGCGGAGCAAGCAAAAATTTCCCTATATGCAGATGACTCCACTTGTTTCTGTTCCACTGAGCATTCGGTTGGACGGTTTTTATATTGGGCGGACTTTTTCGGCCGCGCATCCGGCGCACAACTTAACAAACTGAAAACCAAGGGCATTGCCTTCGGTCACTTTCGGGTTTCCAATGATCATGCCTTTGGCATTTCGTGGCCGGATGGGGTCGAAAAATTACTAGGTGTTTTCTATGGCCGGACACTCACCGCGGACGACTCCTGGAATGCCATAGTGACGAAGGTCCTCAAGACCTTTGACCTATGGACTTCCCGGAAGTTGTCGTATTTCGGCAAATCTCTGATTTCGAAA